>VSDK01006991.1:23522-68503 GCA_009767595.1 Symbiodinium kawagutii | reverse complement strand
TGAAGGGCACCGATGAGTGGTGGAGGAAAATGCGAACCTTTCCATCCTGGCACCTCTTGTATCCAAATGTGTATTCTACCTTGGTCTTGCTTCCGTCAGCAGCGCTGGTGAAGTAGTAATTTCCCATGGCAATGGCAACGTTGCCGTTCAGTTCGAGCTTGTGGTTCTCAAACACAACCTGAGTAGTTGAGTGGTTTTTAGATCCTTTGTTAAAAGTCAAACTTTTAGTGGTTATATGGTAAATCCATCACATCCCAAAAAAACTAAAAAACTAAATTCATAGCTGTAGTCCACCCAGCAACATCACTCCAACCTTTGCCGCCATTGATTGCAAAGCCACCATCCTCAGCAATTCCATCAGCTTCCTTCACAGCTTTGGCACCCACAAAGTACGACATGGCCTGGCTTGCCTCAGGGCGGAACTGGACATCCTTGGCTTTTGTTGGTTTGAAGAGCACGTTGCCATGACCATAGCCGTACAGTTCACCAGCTGCATGGCCAGCCCCAGCCACATAGTCTCCGCCATCAAGGTAGGTCTTGGAAATCTTCTTGATGGCATCCGTCCATGCTTCCTGGGCAGCTTTCACCTCTCCCATTGAGACTGGCTCGGATGCCGAAACTGACGTTGGCACACAGCTGTTGGTCACCTCTTGCTTCAAAGCTGTCTTGGCCTCAGATGCCTCAGCATTGAAGGGCACCGATGAGTGGTGGAGGAAAATGCGAACCTTTCCATCCTGGCACTTCTTGTACCCAAATGTGTATTCTACCTTGGTCTTGTTTCCGTCAGCAGCGCTCGTGAAGTCGTAATTTCCCATGGCAATGGCAACGTTGCCGTTCAGTTCAATCTTGTGGTTCGAGAAGACAACCTGAGTGGTTGAGTGGCTTTTAGATCCTTTGTTAAAGTCCAACTTTTTGTGGTTATATGGTAAATCCATCAAGTCCCAGACATGTGTCACGAGAGAATGCCCCCATCCCACCCTGCAGTTCACTATTTTGGAGTTGGCGCCGAAGCTTGTATGGTACACCATTCGGGATATACACATGGTTTGGACTGGCCTCACTGTGCAAAGGCCACTATTCGCACATCACACGCCACTCATCCTATCCCACTGGGTGGGTGGGTGTGGATTTCAAAAACCTGGGTGTCACATCTTGAGCTAAAATGGCATGTGACACCCTGGTATGTCCTTCAGAAAAATTTTGCTTTGCTTCCTTTTTCTTTCACGACATGGTGCGTCACAAGAGAATGCCCCCATCCCACCCTGCAGCTCACTATTTTGGAGTTGGCGCCGAAGCTTGTATGGTACACCATTCGGGATATCCAAATGGTTTGGACTGGCCTCACTGTGCAAAGGCCACCGTTCGCACATCACATGCCCTTGCAATGAACGAACTGCTCGCACTTGTTACATCGGACCTTCGTGCCGGGGTCGTCAGCAAACAAGTAGTCCGAGTGATAGTAATGCCAACCACACAAGGTTTGCCAATGAGCTGCACAGGTGACAAGGTGTGGACCTCGTCGTTCTTGTGAGCTACCTGATGTCTGGTGGACACAACGAAGGCAGGTAGATACTTGCCACGGTCTTTGAATTTCTCTGCGAGCACAGCCACTGCTTCTGCGGTGACGTTCTTGCAATCCACCTTCGCGCCCGCCTTGAGCTTTTCGAGTTCTGTCTTCAGGTTCTCCACAATGGCTTTCAATTGATCGTTGTTGGACTCCGGTACACCTTGAAGCAAACTCCGGAGTGAACCCTTGGGTGGAACTTGGTTGTCAGTCAAGTTGGTTCCTTGCTGACTTGCCCTAAAGGTGTTGGAGTTGCTCAAGGCCATGCACTCCAAGGCTTCCGTCGCGTACTGCATGATGATGGAGCTTTTCCACCTTCCTGAGGTACCCAACCTGCGCTATTGCCCAACCGTTTCGAATGTACTCCAGTGCGCCTGAGCGTCTCGCTGAATGGCCAGTCACGGATTGATCCAATTCTTTGGACCTTCCGCTCACCATGGCAGCTTTTGTCGCTACCTTTCCTCTGCTGTCAGCCGCGATGGCGCCCCCTTCACGCCCTCGAAGAAGCGCTTGGTTGACCAGGCATTCAAGAACAGCAGCGGGCAGCCGTCCTGACATATGCGTTGGAGAGTCCTTGAAATAGCGCGGCCGCCTTGGTCCGTCTTTGAAACTGTCCATTAAACTGCGACCGTTCGTTTTTTGCTCTTCGAGGAAAATGTCCTTGGCTGTGAGGGCTGCAATCTCGATCTCCCTCATCATCCAATGAACTCCCACTGCAAAGAGCAATGGAAGTGAGAGAACTTTCCTCCCGGTCGATTTGGGCGATCCAAGCAGTGGGAAGGAGGTCCAAATACCTTCCGGTACTTCTGGCGCTTTCTTCGGCGGTCCCTGGCCTGGCCACGCTTGAGCGCGGCGGCGCCGAGCTTGAACGTCCTGTCCAATGCACTCGTCCAAGGCCATCCACCTTCGACGTTCGCTTCCACCACATAGGCATGACCGGACTTATAGCCTGCATGTTTCAGTGCACCAGCCAAGATCTTCAATTTATCCTGGGTCAGTGGCACACGCGACACGCTTGATGCGTGTAAAACGTGCTTTGCCGCTTTCCTCTTCGCCTCTCTGGACTTCTTGGAAGAGTTCGCGAAGAAGTCCTCTTCGATGCTCTTGGCATAAAAGGAGCAGGCTTCCCTAGATTTGACTCTCGCTACTTCCCTTCTTGCCTCTGACGATCGGCATGTCTCTGCGTCGGTAGGCTGCAGGAGGAAGTTCCAGACCTTCGTCTACATCAAGGGCTCGAGGGCCTAAGTCGGCCTTGTCATTCCCCACGCTCTTCTTTGACGATGCCAGCCATAAAGGAAAGGACCAATCTTGGCCCTTCTTAAGAAAGGAGATGCTGAGGCTGAGGATAGCAATGACTTCTTCCACCACGGGCTGCTTGGCCTGCTCTTCTTGGGTGTGGCTTCATCTGCGTCTTCCATCCCTTTTGAAACCGGTGACTTCGGAGAAAGGCTTCTCCAGCCTTCCTTTGACGCGCTGGCCTTCGTGCCCAAGTCCTCCGATGTCTCGCCCATGAAGTCCACTGTTGGTTCCCATGATGCTGAATTTATGTCACGACCACTTCCATGGCTTAATCTACGACAAGCCATGCTCCTGACTGCCTCAATCTGCCCTCCTCCCATCGATGCCTGCTGGATCTTCTCGTCACGAAAGTCGCCAAAGTTATGGATCCTGGGTCAACCGCGTGACTCGGGGCTCAAGGAAGGCCACGAGGGAAGGTCGAAGTCGGCCTCCATCGTTTGCGGGCGCAACACACAGCAAGTTCGCCAGTGGGAGCAATGCATCAGCAGCCAAAGGGTCAGAAGCAGACCCACGCCGAGGATCATCCACGGCGTCCACCCCACTGACGCGGGTTCCAGCTCCGCAACGGGAGCAGGGGCAAAGGTGGCTACCACTAAGGAATCCATTGAAGCCACCACGGCGGACAAATTAAGGAATAGCGGTTAAATTAAAACCCTTTGGAAACCTGAAGTCACCTGCCCCTCATGGCTTCAATCCTTTTTTTTGCACGTCGATCGCCTCAGTTCGAAGCCCTCCTTAGGGCCGCCTGTCATCGAAGGGAAGCCCACGCACTTTCAGCTGCTCCGCTCGTGGCCCATAAGGTAGGCGCCGCAGTGGGAGTTGGCAGCTGGAAAGCGCCTGGTCCTCGTGAAGGCAAAGCTTTGATTGCGACGCCCTCCAAATCCTTAGGCCTCTCTGCGCTGGCCCAGCTCGAAGGACGACTTAACCAATCCGGCGTTTTGTTCAACACACCGGGGCTTTGACTGGCGTCGATGTGCTCGATGCCGGCCATTTCGCATTGAACCGCGAGCTCTGCACCAAGAAAGTTGAGCGCTGGACTCGAATTTGAAAGCCGCTGGGTCAAAGCCAAAGCTATCACGCTGTCACTTTGCACCTCCAGAATGACCCGGCATGATCCCAGCTCTTTGCTCCACAGTTGGACTGCCATCACCACGGCCAAGGTCTCCACCACGCCCTGCGAAGCACACGACAAGTGCTCGAAGCCCAACATGTCTGCGTTCTCCTTGGCGATGGGTGAGGAGAAGGCTTGGGTGATGCGATTGTTGGCACAGCTCCAATGCCTTCGGACTCGCGTCTGATAGGATCTTCGCCTTCGGGTACTTGTTGATGCAGGCGAAACTTACGCACGGGCCTGCTCGCTGCAGCTTCCAGAAATGCAACCAACCAGCAACGAGCTTGCTCAAGTTGTTTGACTGGAAACAGGAGCCCTTGTTACGACTGTCGGGTCGTCCTTCTCGACCTGTAGCCTCCGTGCCCGCGGCGATGTCCTTGAGTCGAGCGTGTAGCACTCGATAGAAAGCGCTGACGACCCATCACAGACGTGGCCAAATGCCTGAAAGCCACGATAGCTTGCCTGCGAGGGTCCTCAATTCTCGCACTGCCATGCCTTTGCCTTGCCAAGCACGAAGCAAGTCCAGGATCTCCTTCACGTATTTGTCGGGCACTCTAATGAGATGGCCAGAGGCGATCGTGAAGCGGATCCCAATCCATTGGATTTGGGTCGCTCTCTCGCCCTTCTTGATGGCAATTTTGAATCCTAATGCCACACACGTCGTCAATATGAGGCCCAGCAAATCGTTGCGCACCTTGAGAATGCCCTGAAGGCACCAAAGGAAATCGTCTAAAAGGCTAAATAAGTTTGGTAGCTGGCCCTCATGACCAGCTACCAAACTCTGAAGCATCCTTGCCAACATGGCCGCAGTCCTCGACCACAACAACGGCGCCGTCTTGAACCCAAACAAAAGGGCGACGAACATGTAGAAGTCCTCCGAGCCACTCTCAGCATTTGGCGCCAACCTGCGTGGGTTCTCCGCTGCATGCACACCCAGCGACCTGAAAGCGTCCGAGACGTCGATGACCACCAGCTCTGGGCAGTCCTCCTTCGGCAGCGCGGCGACGATCATACGTGTCCCTGCATTCAACGGCGTCCTTCTCAACACCAATCGCTCTGGTAGCCTGGACTTGTCGTTGGCGGTCGATCGCCTAAGATCAATTATATGATCCTCCTCTTCACTCCTTCAGGGCGCTCCTTGACGATCAACCCCAACTTCGAGATGGCGCCGTGAAACATGTTAGCTTCCACCTCAGCCCTGCTAACATCCTTCAGGTAGCCCATCGCACAATAGCTTTCCAGTTCCACCAATGCATTCTCTGGGCCGTTGGCCATTGAGAAGTAGTTCGAGACACCGCCACCTGCAAGTTGTGACCCCACATCCTCGAGCTCCTTCAAATGCAATGATCCTTCCATCTCATCCTCGTCGATCGTGGGGAAAATCCCGCCCGTTGGTACCTTGCTCAACCCAATCCGGGACATGGACCTGCCCGGGTTGTTTCCTTTGAAAACCCATGCCCGGAGTAGTTCAGGGCCGAGTGGCGACGTGTACTCCCTCTTGCCCTTGATCTTCAAGGCTGGCTTGGACTTCGCCCCAACCACTCGTCGAAGTCTTGCCCGCCATTCCTCGACCATTCGCTGGTCGAACTCGCACTCCTTCGCGCCGTAGGTCTCGGCCACCAAGAGGGCTTTCGGGCGCTGCTTCACGAAAACTTCCCAAACTGCCCTAATTCTCAACCCAATGACATCAAGTAAGTTGGACATGGGTTGCACAACCTGAACGGGCGCCTCATACCCCCTATACATATTATTCCAACTTGGCGGCGACCGCAGCTTTTGACGGTGATGGTTTCAGCATGCCATGCCTACCTTCTCCTTCTACCCATTCCCCTCCTTCGGATGGTTCAACTTCCTGCCTTCGTCTCCTTGGCGGCGTCCTTGACCTCTCGTCAAACGCCGCTGCTCTCTCCCTTCGTGTAGGCCTCGGGGTAGGCGACGAAATTGACCTGCTCCTCTCTTTTGGGGCGGGCTTCAAAGAGACCCCGGGTCTCTCCGGTGAACGGCTCTGCTCCATCTTTGCCTCGTCAATCTTTGTCTTCAAGGCTGCCAGCTTTTCCTCATCCTTTTGCTGAGCTCGCTCCAACTTTGCCTTGTGGTTCTCGATGATCTCCTTGAGGGAGTTGGCGCGCTTGTTCAAGAACTGCTTCCTTGCCCAGTAGATACAACTGCGCAATCGCAATTTGCGCATATGCTTCACACAGCTCCTTCGGGCACTCGCCGGCTGCCTGGGACCGTTGCTTGCCGATCACTGGCTCGTGATTTTGTGGATCACCACACTCGCAGCTTCGCGCCAACATGCCGATGGCCATCAACGATCCCGCGAACTTCTGTGGCTTGTAGGTCTTCTTGCCCGCGGGTAGGTCACTCTGGTAGGCGCAAGTCGGGAACCACGCCTGCAGGAAGGACCTGCGATCGATGAACGGCTGCATCTCTGGTATCTCCCATGCGGAGATGCGCTCAGCGTCGCCCATAGTCGGCGGTGGGTTCTCCAGCGCGGCGATGCGAGGAATTCGGCATTCTTCTTTGACCTTCGCCACCGTCACGGCCATGTCGATGGATCTAGCGCACATGATGGTTCCACGGTCGCACTCGGCTTGCTGCTCTGGTAACTTCCTGCTCAACCCATAGGGCTCGACCCTCGACCTCACCGGTCCTGGCATCCCTCAAAAAGCCCTGAACCGTAAGCGGCTGAAGGCGGAGCATGGGAAACCCGAGCGGTAACAGTCCACCCGTCCCTAGATGTGCGCGATACGGCCCTTCTGCCAAAAGGTCGCCTGAGCCGCTGTCCTTCTCTACGCTGACCACCTTCAACTTGATCCCCTTTTCCTTGGCTGCCGCTTTCATTGCTGCACTGAGGGGTCGTTGACACCTGCATAGTGATGGATGAAGAGGAACTCCCTGTCTTCCAAGTAGCTCTCAAGGGCGCTGTACTCCTTCGACTCTCGGCGCTCTTCCTCCTCATCCTGTTCATCCTGATCCTGGTCACCTTCTCCTTGTCTTGATTTCCTGACCCTCCTCTTCTTCCTCGGACTCCTCCTTTCCTCTCCTGTGCCCTTCGTGCCCAAGTTGACGGCATCCTCACCACCCACGTTGGTTATCACCCAGACTTGTTCTGGGGACAGGACCGACTTGGATGCCCGGGCGAGTTGCAGATGGTGCATCGATGCTCTCTTGGTGTCGGTAACGCGCATGGTTGCCCAGGTGGCAAGTCCGCACACGGTCCATTTCCATTGTTCCATCCATAGCACTTCTGCGTCCTCATCAAAATGCTTCCACCCTTGCCTCCTCCTTTCCCCGGATTCTGAAATCTTTGAAGGTCCTCTTGATCTCGAGCTCGCTTTCTCTTGCGCGCTTCCCTTCGTGCCTGTGTGGATCTCCTCGCCCTCGGGTGCATCCGGCGGCGGTGGAACTTGATCTGCAGTTGACTTGCTCGGCCATGGTGTTGCATCCACTGGCGGCGCAATTGACTTGAGCCCTCCCTGCATGTAATCCCACGCCATCTGCTCCGCGGGCGATTTCGGTGTGCCCCTCTGCCCTGAAGCCATCCAAGACAATGCAGGGCCCACGACCTGCAAGTGCCAGAAGTCCGTGTCTTCCGAAACCGCCTTGAAGATGTGGTCCCAAGATCTTTTCTTGCCCCACGAAGCTGGCATCGGATTCCCCTTCATCTCCTCCAGCATCAGCATGGCTCTCACGCGGTTCGAATGACCTCCTCTCGCAAGCTCGTCTGCTGCATAGATGAGGTGCCAACATAGTGGGTATTGACGGGTGAGGCGCTCCACCGTGCCTTCGTACAAGTGAAGCGAAGCTAAGCTCACAGCATCCAACATGATGAGCGCTGTTTGCAGGACTGGGTAGCATGCTCTCCGTTGAATGAACGTTGCAAGTCCCGCTAACTCCTTCGCCACGTAGCCGGTGTCCGTCAAACTGAACGTCCTGAACTTGGCTGCACGAAGAGCTTTGGAGCCAAACGGGACAAACACTGCAAAGTCCGTGTAGGGCGCTATGTTCTGCGTGGCCACCCTTTTGTTGAGGGCTGACAATTGTTCTATGGAGGGTTCCTCTTCTGGCATCGGCCACCCCCCCATCAAGCTCAGATAGTTCTGGTACCACGTGGCCTCCATCGCTTCCCCTTCGGCCAAGAAGTCGCCATCGTCTCCTTGATCCAGCACGTGGGTCATCTTCAGCCTTCGTTCCGTGGACGGTGTGTGTGTCCCTGACGTAGCTGCAGAGGTGCTTGGGGTTGTCACTGTCGTGTTCAAATCCTGGTCCCCAAAGATGGCAGGTGGCGTCCATGAATTCCAATCCCCTCCAGCGTTGGTGTGCAAGATCCGCCGGATCAAAGCATAGACCAGACCCACATGAGAGGCTTGCACGGCACTGAGGGGCGTTCCATCGGGTAAACAGGCTCGTTCCAGTGAGGCAGCAACCACAGTTGGTGGTAGAGAAGCTACCAGCTTCAAGTCCTCGCCCGGGTCCCCAACCTTCGCAACGAACGCCCCCCAAACCTGGTCCGGGAGGTTGTAATGGTTGCGCACGGCAGTCACGTCGGTCATCAACCGGGCCGTCGCTTCGGACGGGAAAAGAACAACCGCCATGGCAACCAAACCAAAGGACCGCTACACCCCAGCCCCACATTTCAAAAACCAGGGTGTCACATCTTGAGCCAAAATGGCATGTGACACCCTGGTATGTCCTTCAGAAATAGTTTGCTTTGCTTCCTTTTTCTTTCACAAAAAGCTAAAAGCTAAATTCATAGCTGTAAATCCACCCAGCAACATCGCTCCAACCTTTGCCGCCATTGATTGCAAAGCCACCATCCTCAGCAATTCCATCAGCTTCCTTCACAGCTTTGGCACCCACAAAGTACGACATGGCCTGGCTTGCCTCAGGGCGGAACTGGACATCCTTGGCTTTTGTTGGCTTGAAGAGCACGTTGCCGTGACCATAGCCGTACAATTCACCGGCTGCATTCGCAGCTGCGGTCACATAGTCTCCGCCATCCAGGTAAGTTTTGGAAATTTTCTTGATGGCATCCGCCCATGCTTTCTGAGCGGTGAAAGATACACTGAGGAAGCATCTCTATGAGCCCTCTGCTGCAACATCAGTCAGGCGGACGACATCTGCTGCTCCAGAGTTCGCTTGTTGGCCTACAGATTTCACCATGCATTCCATACTGTTCCCTGGATTCCTACAGAGTTCCCTAGGGAACTCTATGATTCCCTGGCATCTCATGGCATCTCTGCATATCTCTGCGCAGGTTTCACAAGTTTCACAAAGTGGGCGTGGTCGCCTCAGAGTGAGGACCAGCCTGGCACAAGCTCACAACTTATGACACGCGACACATGAACAGCACCAGCTCCCACCTGCCGTGCATCGTCTGCAGCCTGTTGACAGGAGCTGGGACATTGGAAACTTAAATGACATTCCTGATCGCTACCCTGAGCTTACCTGGAGGCCATGCCCCTACACGGCAATTGCATTAAAATCAAATCCAGTCTTAGGAAGTCATTTTTTTTCCAAAAGAATTCTGACTTGTGACTCTGCATCTTGAACATGTTTGTGTATTTCTCAAGAGTCAAGGCGAATCAAAATACATTTCTTGATTTCAATCTCTGTATCTCAGTTTGATTTCACTCTATACATCTCTCTGTATCTCTTTCCTTCGAGCGACTTCCTCTTTCTGAGTGCCTCTGATTCTGGGGAGAGCTCACGCTGTGGTGCATGCGAATGCTGTGGTGAGCGAGCTCCGACACGTCCGTCAGGAGCCACCTCGAAATGAAGTGATTCGACAGGTGTCAAAAGATTAAAAGATCTAGGGGGAGGATGGCTCAGAGTTCCAAGTTCGGAGATGCCATTGGCACCCAAGAGTGCTGAGGCTTCGTCTTGTGAGTCTGGTGCGGCTTCCTCTTCTGGTTCTGCAGGAACAGGAGTATCTGAAGGTGTCTCGACTGTTCCCGGCTGCAGATGGGCCTAGAGCGAGAAATCGATCCTTCTCAACCCAAGCCATCGCTATCTGTTGGCAGCCAAATCGAAGGGATCTTTTCCCAAAGTTCTTACAGCACTTGGCCAAACCACAGCACTGAAAGCCATTGTCTCCCACATGATTGTTCTCATGAACGATCATGGAATGATGATATATTCATGCAATTGCAATATGATAAGCATCTCCTATGAGGTAAGCAGCGAAACTCAGCTGGCGCTCAACGCGAGCCTTGGAGTCTGGACTGTCTACGGTGGGCACCACCACGTCAGTTGCAGTCTGCAAAGCCTGTGGCAGGGAATGACATTACCGCGAACGGTACCATTATGGATGGCGCCTGCCATGTTTGATGTCTTGCAACGGGATACATGGAACATCTTCACAGAACTTCCAAGTTTTGTTTTTGTATCTTGGTCGAATTTCATACACAAGTTTAGATGTCCAACAAATTTGCTGGTAAGCTCACCGGGCTCTGTGCAAACTCTGAATCAGCTTTACCAAAATTGTGGATCTTGATTGCCAATGAAGAAAGGGGTGTTTTGGCTCTTGTTTGCCGCGTTCAGTTTTTCAATTAAACAGTCAGTCCAATGGACTGCGTTCCATTGATTATTTTGCTTCACAGAAACACAGAAAGGGTCCTAAAATACCTCCGTATTGCAAACCCGAAAAAACATTTGCTATACACAATATTTACATTGCATTACTTGAAACGCTTAAAACTAGGAGCATGGTGAAAGGGGTGGATTCCACGTGAATTGGGCTACCAATGACACAAGGTCCAAATAAAAAAAATGTCTGCTCCACTTTGGATTCTGTGAATAGGTCCATCAGTCGCAGATTTGCCCGTCCAATTCTGCCGAAGGCGTTCTCTTGGGGGTGGCCACTGGCATTCGACGTCACAGCTGCGTGCTCTGGGAAACTCCATGCTACCCCAAAGGCCTTGCCGTCACCGCCAGCTGCAGGGCAAGACGGCCTCGAAACATCCGAGGCGCAAGCCACTGCACCAAGCTGGAAATCAATGAAGGGAGTCCCCAAATGGAGTCCCACGGAGTCCAGTGCGGTCCCATGCCCGGCGGCTTCCCCCTCTGTCTGCGGACAAGCTGCTGAGCAGAGTCAGGGACTGAAGATTGCTCTTCCTGTAATGAAAAGTTCCAAGATGTTCCAAGTACTCTGCGCCCGCAACTAGTTCCATTTACTCACAGTGTCTAAAGCGAAGAAAACAGTTGCAAGAAGTTCACAGTGATGTTTATAATCTTTAATAAAAGGTTGTCTAAGATTATGGTGTTTTTTATGCAAAGTGACAGTAATTTTGTGGAAGCAAAACAATGCGTTGCTGTGGCTCATGCGCTGCCCTTCTGCTCCGGCTCGTCAATCTCACCCGACAGACTGCTTCCTGAAACAAGAGACAGAGACAGCCTACAGAGGCGATGACTACAGCGCCTACCAGGCCAAAAAATCTCGTTTTTCCCGGAGAATCGGAATTGGAATCAGTTGTATTATCTTGCAGTTTGTCCAATGACTCCCCATCTGGACCTTTTTCAGGCGGAACTTGCCTATTGGCCTATTTGAATGATCTTTCTGAGCTGCGACAAAAACTGGTCAACCTCAACCTTGTCTCCCAAGAAAGTTACTCTCTGAGGCCTAGACCCATTTCACTGTCAGCGTCAGCTCTCGACTCACTTCACCTTCGAGCTGAAAGGTCAAACTCAAAGGCTTCACCATGTCACAGTTTGTCCAAGGAAAAGCTTTTGCAAAGGACTTCAATGACTCAAAGCATCATGTTGACGCGTGTTGACTCCATTTTTTCAGTAGAGTCCAAATCGTTCTACAGAGGGGTTCATGGAGCTGGGAGGCCAACATCAACTGACCTGAAACTGCAACTCAGAAGTCTGAGCTGTCACAGCTGCAGATGTTGGCAAATTGGAAACGGAAAACCTTTCTTTTCATAAGAAGTGTTTCAACTCCCTCTTGTTACTTTCAGGAAGAAAAACTGCCTCATTTATTCATCTCCCGGCTCTTAACGAAACACTTGCAGATTGGTTTCAGTGCAAAGAACGACCCGATGTATGAGGTGTCAGGGCCCCAAAAAAAATGCAGTGCCGCACGTTCTTTTAACTCCCAATGCTTCTGCAAATAAGGCTTGCCGACAGGCTGACTTTTCCAGCAAAGCGGCGCCATATGAGTCCTATCAACATCAATTGTAGCTGTATAATTGACAGTTGGCCATATCCATGACTCGAAAACTAGGGCATCTAGGTTCTAAGGGTGGAACCCTAGTGTTTACCAGCAAGCATCATGGAATTGAGTGCGACAGCACTAGAGGGAGACATGCCGTCATTTTCGCTGTTACATTATGCCGTGTGTGAATGTCTCTGATGTTGGCATGCCAAGCAAATTTCAGCAAATGCTCCGCTGTTTGCAGAAGCAAGGTCTTCAAGATATGAACAACAGCAGCCGGCGCCACTTTGAACGTCCTTCCCATCGCGTAAGTTGGTAGGAATTGTAAGGATTGATATCAGTTTGGTTGGACTTCTTTGCTCTCCCAAAAATGGTATGGCTTCAGTCAGATTTGGCTTGTTTCTCCCATTGAAAGAGAGGAAGGCTGCTCCGAACTACTCTTCCTTGATCGACGATCTCCTCAAACATGGCACGAAGTTGTCACAAACAAATCAACATAAATCAACTCACTTCAAAAAATCACTAAATCATACTAAATCATTGAAAAAATAAACTGTTAATAAATTTCACTTGGACAACTTTCGACAACTGCAACTGGTCCAACAGGGCACTCGTTCCCTCCTTGTGGTCAAGGCCTTGGATGCCGCGCACATGTGCCGTGGATGCACCAAAGCCATGAAGTGTGTGGAAGTGTCATAAGAGTCCATAGATGTCCATAGAGAGTCCGTAGATGTCCATAGATGTCCATAGTAGTTCATAGTTAGTAACCATAGGTAGAGTAGTAACCATAGTTCGTAACCATAGTTAGTAACCATAGTAGTTCATAAGTAGTTCAATACTTCATAATGAAGACCGGTGGAAGTGTATTGAAGATCATTGAAGTCTCAGTCCAGAGTAGTTTAAGACTAGTAATCCGCTCACGAGGCGGGGCGGAACCTTTGATATATAGTCCTACAGGAAAGGATTTGGCTGTAGGAGGTTGCGGTGGTCGTTCTTTTTGTGTGTGTGTGTGCTGGATTTGATTTCCCACTGCGAATCATTGAATCGTTGGCAGTGCCCTTTGTCTACTCTCTACTCTTCGCCTTGCTTTGCTGTCTACTCTCGTCTCTGCTAACTGGTCCCTTGCAAACATGCGCACGGCTGTTTGACAGCACACTCTGCATGGTTTGGAGAGGCTCCAATATCGATACAAAGAACAATTTCACAAAATTTGATTCTGAAGTTGCAAAAAAATACAAGCACTTTGCAAAACATCACTTCAAAAAAGTTGTGCAGCGGCCAAAAAAAGAAGTTGTGAATGTCCTTCTGAGACTTCGGCGCAACAGCAGCAGGGTGAGCAAAATGCAGAATCAGTTCCTCAACAAGGCTCTCAAAGTGGCTTCATGGGGGCGCTTCCATCGGTGAGGAGTTTAGCTTGTTAAACTATTTTCAACTACTACTTGCAGCATCTGTGGCAACTTTGTGTGTCTTTTTTGAATGTGGTTTTACAAAGCTCTGATGCCAAGTTGCAAAGGAACTGCAGCATCTTGCTGCAGAACTGGAATCTGCAAGGGGTGTCAAACATGTAAAATGCAGAAGCCAAACTTTTCCACATTGCAAGGAGTGGATTGCAAGCAACATGGACAGCCAATTGACCTCAAAATCCGCTGTACCAAAGGTGGAGGGCGTGTCTTCGCGAAGCAATCTGTGGGACAGCTTTAGCTGGGTGATGCTGGGTGGAGGTTTCTTTGCTCTAGAATCCCGTGTTTTGAACTTTTTGAAAAGCGACTTTTTGGCGAGATTGGTCCACCTGGACTCCAATTTTGCCCAACATCGGGCCAACATAGGTCAAGATGGCCCCAACATGGGCCCAACATGTGGCAAGATGTTCCCAACGTGGCACAAGCCCCACGATGGCCCCACAATTGCCCCAAAACTCCCCAAACATAAGCCCAGATGTGGCCAACATGGGGCGCACTGGCGCCGTGGAAGAAGCGTGTTTTGTTCAAACGCCCGTGTGTTTTGATGTTTTTTGAAGACGAGATTTGCAAAAATTGACTTTTTGGCAGGATTGGCACAACTGAACTCCAGTATGGGCCCAACATAAGTCCAACATGGGCCCAACATTGGATCAAGATATGTCAACATGGCCGCGACACGGGCCAACATTTGACCCACTCGCCAGCATGGCTAACATGCCCCAAGATGTGCCTGGAACAATCGTCTTTTGCTCTAGAACTCCCTGCTGTTGATGTTTGCTGAAAACGAAATTTGAGGAAAGGCCCTCCAATTTCCGCCAAGATGCCACAGGAAGAACCTCGCCCTCATTCCAGAACTATTTTTGGATGCAAATGAGTGCGCTTTCGGGGCTTTCATTCAAAAGGGAATATTTCTCAAGATGGCTTAACTGCCCACACACACCATCCTCTCCTCCCCTTCCCTACCTCCCCTTCGCCCCTCTGCCACGCTGCAGGCGGCCCTGGATGTTCAGCTACAATGTGTGGATACCTCATTGGGTGATATTCAACTCATACTCAGCTACCTGGTGCTACCATGTGCTACCTGCATACCTGTTGTAAAGGGCCACTGGCAGCCAAGTTCAAACCGACATGTACGGCAAGTGCAAAGGGCAGTCTTTTTCCTGAAAAGGAGAACTCTTGTGCCTAGATGTTATCAGGCGATAGTGTCCACATGAGTGCTGTACGATTGCATGAAAGACCAGGGTGGCACACTGACACTGGTCTAAAAGTCCATCTTTAATTACTCCCTTGGCTCAACCTTCAAAGGGAGCCTGAGCAGCCCGCTGTTCACTTTCGTCCACCACCAGTCTGCCTTCATGTGCTTTGTCAAGATGTCAGCCAACTGTTCACCAGTTGGCAGCCAATGAAGCGGTGGTCGGCAGGGCAACTCAGGTGTGACCAAGTCCTGCTCATTCTTGTTGTGAGCACTTTCCCATTGAAGTCGGCCTTCACGGGCAAGAATCTGGCGGATCCCCGCCAGGTCAATGGCCAAGCGCTTGTCTGCTGGAGCCTTTGGGGCACCTTCACGGTGCACATGGTCATAAAGGCTCTTGCAGTCGGTAACGCAATGGAACTCCAAGATGCGGCCGCAGTTCTTCTCCTCGAGGACAGCGCCCACCATCATCGAGGTCAGCAGACCTCTTAAGTAGATGCCACACTCCACGGCATCGCTGCAGGCCATAGTCTCACCTGCAAACGTTGAGCGGCAAACCCGTTTGCATCCCTTGCTCTGCCAATGAAGCAAGTTGAAGTTGCCGCCCTCGTTGCCCAAGCACTTGCGATCTGCTGCTACCACCAGCGCTCCAAGTTGTGAAGCGATGTGGTGATCGCCAAGCCAAGCAGAGTCTTGAACCATGTCATCTTCCAAAGAAGTGTTGGCCCAGGCAGCATCGTGGTAGGCGATGATCACCAAATCCTTTTCCGGGATTCGCCGCAATGTCAGGCCACAGTCCTTGTGCTTCACTGCCGCCTCGACGATCTTGTTCGTGTTCTTCAGGTCGCGAACCGTTGGTTTGATCTGACGTTTTTGTGCTTGCGCCACATCGAACTGCAAGTCAGGCCGTGTCTGTTTGGCCAACCAGGACAAACTTCCAATCGAAGTCCGATTTTCTTCAACTTGTTCTCGGGTTGCAAGGTCCTCATCCTTCTGGCCTGGAAAGATGGAGACACGATCCACCCGATTGGCTGCATAGACAACCTGAGTGATCACCACCTTCTCCTTGTCGCAAGCAAACTCGCAGCCCACATACTCAAAGTTGGAGCATTCCCATTCTTCGATGGGGAACTGCTTCTTGAGGTCAGCATGCAACACCGTCTGAATCTCTGGCTCCGTCATCACCATCAGATCGTCCACATGGGTCATCAAGAGGCCGCGGACCGTCGAGGGGTTATCTTCCTCGACGAGCATGAAGATGCAAGGATCGATGGTGTTCTGCTCAATGCGAAGTCGCTTGCCTCCCACCACAATGGTGGTCTTCTTCAGGTCGGAGGACAGCTTCACCCACCAGAGCTTCGGGGAAGTGCTCAGACCGAACACCCCCTTCAACACTTCGATGAGTTGCCCTGGCGCAAGGGTTGGCATGCCACCACGGGGTTGACGAAAGAAAAGTCGACGGGGTGCCTTCACGCCGTTCAAGAATGCTGCTCGGATGTCACCCACTGAGAAGACCCAACCTCTGGCGAGTCCAAGTTGAAGTCCTAGCAGCACACTCTGCCGTGATACCGTGGGAGCATCCGTGGCCAGATCTCGTACTCCAAGGTCTGGATCCCATTGTCCTGAAATGCAAAGCCGGGCCTTTGGCTTCGGAGGAATCGAGGCATCTCCTTTCCTCTTGGCGTAGTTCTTGTCCCGGTATGCAAATCGGGAGTTCAAGATTCGATCTGCGGGAATGGTCTCCTCCACCTGCTTGCTCTCCTCCAAGCTCAATGCCCGGACGGCGTTGAAGTCCAAGTGCTCCTTCCATTGAAGCTCTTCGGCAGCTTTATAGAGATGTCGTTCATCTGGAGGAATTTGTCCCCATGGAAGCTCCTTCTCAAGTTGTTTCTCCTTCCCCTTCTGGGAGATGCAACGTTTCGCCATCATAGCCGATTGTTGCCCTTCACCAACTACTCGAAGGCGTTTGAACTCCGCCGGGACATCGTCCAAGAGGTTGTGCCGTTTTGCTGCAGCCCTCAAAGTTGCCTCACGTCGTGCAACTTCCTCTAAAGCAGGCGTCTGTCTGCTATTTTGACGACCTCCATCTTGCTGCGGCTCGGCTTCCATTTCCATCACGGCATCGGGTTCATCGTGGTCCTGGTAGTCCTCATCGATCTCGGCAAAGTCGGGATCTTCTTGTTCAGCGAGTCGTTGAACATCGCGGAGTGCCACCTTGAGCCTCATCATCTCACTAACTTCCCTGTGATCCGCTGGTCGTAGATGTTCGGGGGCACAAAGCAAGCAACGTCCTCCACGAGCAACCCAAAAGTTGGAACCCTCCTTGCCGATGATGGTCCCGGGCCCACTCCACATAGCTGAGGGTTTCTTGGTCCTGCCCTGCCTGGTCTCCCGGTAGAAGTACACCAGATCCCCAACTTCATAGACCCGTGGTTGAACGCGGGATTGGTGGTTCATGGCGCGGTTGAAGGCCTCCTTGGTTTGCACCTCGAAGAAAGCTTTCTTCGCCCCATTCCGGAGAACTTGTAGTCGACCAAAACGAGCATCCGCACTTGTCGCATCCAAAGTGCTAATCCGATGTGTTTCATCGAAAAGGTCACCTTCAACTCTAGGATTCGAACCGAAGACCCATTGATGCGGCGAATAGCCGCTCCTATTCCTGAGCTGGTTCTTGGAGTCGTTCACCGCCGCAACCGCCTCCTCCAATTCACTCTCGGTGATCAGGTAGTCGTCGACGAGTTTTGCCCAGATCAACTTCCAACTCTCTCCATGTCGCTCAGCGGTTCCGTTCTGCCAATGGGCTTGAGCTGCAGCACATCTAACCACCACGCTCCTCTTGTCCATGATCGTAAGGAAGTCGCCCTTGAAAGCGGAGTCGAGGTCCACCAAGAGGTGCCGAGGTGCTCCAGCCCAGTTGAACCATCCTGAGGAAATAGCAGCCCCCACATCATCGGCCTTTGTGGACTTCAAGGGAATCACCACCTGGAAGGTCGATGCCAAATCCGCCACATTCAATGCCGGGAAGTTCTGCTTCTCTGCCGTGTCCAACCAAATGATATCTGCCGCAATCACCTCATTAAAGTCGAGTGCCACAGCTGGTGTCGCCAGGGAAGTCCGATGGGGTTTGGCCTTCTGGTTTCCCTCACATGTCCTGCAGTGCATCTGCTCAGCTGCCCGGATGACAGCCTCACTGGCACCTCCAATGCGAAGATGTCTAACCAGTTCTCGCATTGGTGGGTGGCCGAGATTTTGATGTACTCGACGAAGGATGCCAGCAACTGTCGAGTTGACCTTCCCCTTGAATGTGATGGCTTCAGCCCCCGTTGGAATCGGTGGCGGGTCTTTGACACTCGACCCTACCGCGGCAGCAGTGGTAGTCTCCGTTGGGAAGTTCTCGGTCACCAAGGCCGACTGCGAAGTTGGAGTTGGGGACTTCTTCCATCGGTGGAAACTCTTCACCACCTGGAATGCAAAGTCGTCCGGGTAGACGGCGGAACGAGCAGTCTCTTGGCCTTGCACTCGTTGATGTTCGTGTCCTCCATCACACCGTTGGGAGATGGTATCGGCGAACACCTGCGAATTGGTGAGTAGTGAGAGCCCCTTTCGCATCGGGATCCCCATAGAACTCTCCATGCCATAGGTGCAAAGGTCGACCTCGGCCATCGTCATGTCGGAGTCCGCCACCCAACGAGAGAGGTTGGAATCCCGCCAGATATCACTTGTCCGGGGATTCTCCACCACCACCAAACCACCCGTCAACTTTTGGTGAATGATCACATCTTCGACCAACGTGATGAAGACTTGTTCCCGTTTGCGAAGTCGACGACGTTCTTGACGGGAGTAGTTCATTCGGGAATACCCACACCAAAAGGTACACGGCGGTGCCAACCATATCAACTGTGGCTGGTGGGTCTCAATGCTCCGCCACAGCGCAGCTCTATCACCATCTCGCCGTAGGTCTTGTCCGAAAAGTAGGTCCCATGGTTGTAGTACTCCTCGTCGCCGTTGTGCAAAAGCTCCAGATATCTTGCAATGCCCAGCAAACACCTCAAGACACTCGACATCACCTCCCCGGGGTCCAGCTTGTCGGTGGTTGTGGCTGCTCTGGAAAACGGCATGCAAGTCGAACAACGGGTCCGCAATCACTTCCTGGGTCCAGGCTCCAAGTGCTGTGGCCATCACCATGAAGACGTGGGTCAACTTCTTGAGCTCGCCCTGAAGGAGAGCCTTGCCCTTACCAGCAAGGCTGCGTCGCTTCCACTTCCGACGACGTTCTCCAGCACGTGCCCGCTCCAAAGGACTCATCCCACTCCCGGGATGTTCATAGGTGGACTTCTCCTCGTCAGTGACCAAGGGGATCTCGTCTTCATCATCCGTGATGTTGATGGGGTAGTCCTTATACACCGGGACGTCCATATTCTCCCCAATCCGCTCATCGTCCGACGTGATCACCTCGTTGGAGTCATTCATGGTGAGGTACACATACTTCTCAATGTCCTTGGTGATCAACGCATCTCCTGGGACTTCTCCTGCTCCTTGAGTGCCGTGAGACGACGCTCCAACATCAAGATCTCCGCCTGGGCATTCGGATTGAACTCGGCCGTGTCCATCTCTTCGTCCCGACGTCCCTTTCGCGATGTCCTCCTCGTCGACGATGGAGCGTCCACCCTTGCGAAAGATCCATCCGAGACGCCCTCCAAGTCCGAATGACTTGGGGGAGGAACCATGGCCACAATCTCGGGGTCCTTCGTCTTCTTCTTGAAGATGTTCGCCTCGTCCTTGCCCTTCATCTTCTCCAGGCTGTCCCTTGCCCATGTTGCGAAACGTCGGAGATCCTCGGACGCGTCCTGGTTCTTCTCCACTTCCTCCATGGCCCACTGGCGATATCCCACCGGTGTTTCCTTGTATTGCCAGCCCACATAGCGACCGAAGGGAATCAGAGTTTGATCCGGTGTCATCTTGTGGTCGCGGATCATCAGCATCAAGGCCCCGCGAGTTGGTTTCGCAGGCAACACGATCTTCAGACGATCGCATTCCTCCATGAGCTGCTGCAAGGACATCTTGCTGAGGCCCACGAAGGGATTGCTCTTGTCGCCCTCCTCCTTCTTCTTGATCTCGAGGAGCATCGTGCGAAGTTCCGGCACTGTCCAAGTGTCGTGGACCAAGACCTGTCGGCGACGCAGCTCGGCCAGCAATTCCTCTTTGCGCATGCTCCATGGGGAAGTGCGAGGAGCGGCCGATGGCATCACGGTGGTTGGTCTGGGACATCAACCGAGTCACCTTCTTGAAGCGGCTGCGGCCGATCCAAAGGCCATGCATCGGTGTTCTCGTGTTCATGCCATCGGTGTGTGTGTAAATGTGGTCTACTATGCATTGCACTTGAACACCTTCACTGAGACATGGAACCATTTCGGAAACTCTGTGTCCATCAATGGAGTCAAGAAGTGTGCGCTTCAAATCATGTAGTTGGGTTTGCCACTTGCTAGGATCAAAAAGTTCTTTCCGAGGACTGACATGCACTCTGATCATCTCAAGCTCCGTCTCAACCCAAAAGTCCCTGCTCTGGTTGGCCCCCTTCCACCACAGATAAAATGAAGGACCAGAAATGGCATCATCGTTCTCCAAAAAGTTCTGAATCGTTTTGGGGATCTTTTTGGGATAGAACAATGTTGGGGTACGACGGGAAGCACGGCTGCTCATGTATGCTTCTCTCGCTGCGACATCCGGCACCCAAACTTCATCCGCAGCTCCAAAGGCCAAAAGCGGAGGATCTGTACTTGGGTGTTGTGAAACTGCCAAGGCCGGGTGTCCCGTCGAACTTGTCTCCAAAGGAACATTCTCCAGGGCCAAACGTGCAAGGGTGGCACGATGACCAGCAACATCCAGTTGCATGCCAAGTCCAGCCAACACTGTACGTGATAAAAGTAAAGGAACTTCACATTGAACGATGGCAACCCGAACTGCATACCACCGTCCCTTTGTAGCAAACCATGCCCACACCGCAAAGCTGGAGTGAAAGATCTTTGAAGCCCCAAACTTGAAGGTGTCCTCCATGTCCACGGTGTGCACTGGGATGCCCTTCTCATCGGCCATCGTATAGTACTTTTCAAACCAGCAAGAACCTGCCACTGACCGAGTACACGCCGTATCAACGATCGCCAACATGCCCTTCTCATCGTCCATGATCGTGTAGGTGTGCTCGGTCATGAAAACCGTGTGGCACATCTGGGCACTTTGGGAAGGAGTTGCATTCGTCCCTTTTGCCCCTTTGTTCATTGGACACTCTGCATCTTTGTGCCAATGACCACGCCTTTTGCATGCTGAACAGAAAGAACGTGCTTTGGCTGCTTTCAAACGCTCTTCGGCAGATTGTCGGAGAGCATTCTGGTCAGTGCCCCTACCACGCACTGCAGCACGGTACTTGGCCTTCGCACCCTGGTAGGCCATGTACGCCGTATGGTGTTCCATCGCCGTCTCCTCGTCGATCAAGGCATCATCTGGTAGATCTTGGAGTCCATCATCCAACATCTCATCGTCCGAGGACTTGTCGTCGTCTTCGTGAGTGGTGAGGTGGACATTCTTCGGCCACCGTCCTCCGAAACGACCTGATCGTCCATCAGGAGCTCCACCACGGTGACCTCGATTTGGACGAGTGCGGCTTGCTGCAGCTTTTTGGTATCATACACATTTCCCACGCTCGATAAAAGAGCTAGCTCTTCGGCTTCGGAGAGCTTCAGTCGGTCCATGTAGAGCCACGCTGTCACCACCTCCGGCAGCTCACACTTGATCTCACGAAGCCGCAAGACCATCCGCTCAAACTCCATGTTGAAGTCCCTGATGGTTTGCTCAGGCTTGCGACGACAACGCCTGAACAAATCAGCCATCATCTGTGACACCTTGGACAGCTCGACCTCCATGAACCGAGCTTGGATCCAATCTACGAAGTAGCCCATGCCCCCTTCGGACCCAAGGATGTCGATGTCGAGTTCCTCCGCATAGGTCCAAGCACGTCCTGTCAGGGACGTGTACAGAGCAAGGGCCCTCTGAGTCGGCGGCAACTTCGTGCTCCTCAGCCATGCCTGGATTCTTCGCATGTAACTCCGAGCATTCTTCCCAATCTCGGTGTCAGTGCCTTCCCCACTGAACTCAGGGACTGCCAAACGTTCAGTGGCTCGCTGAACTCCACCATCACGAGGAGCAACTCCGTCAACTCCACCACCATAGCCGGATTGCGCAGACGGCACGGCACAGCCAATGCTGCTGCCATGCCAGATCCCATCCTTCGACTTCAGGATGGCATCCAAATGGGCCACATTTGTCTCACGCAGCTGGCGATCACTCAGCTGCCCATCATACTTGGTTCGATAGCTACTATTCGAGGCGGGGTTCCCATAGTTCCAGTCATCCCATCGGTCCCACCATTGGGTTTCATTCCAATTCTCCCACGACTGACTCCAGTCGTCCCATGATTGGTTCCTATCCCAATGCCACCCGGAACCGCTCCCATAGTCGGATGACTGCCAAGGATCAGAATGTGTCCACCATTCATCGTTCGTGCCCTCGTCATCGGCGGCCTCCTCTGTCGCATCATCCACAACCGCCGGCACCACGGGGTCGGGCATCTCATCGTCATACGCCTCGAGCTCTGCATCGTCCCTATGTTGGCGGGGCCTCCCCGTCCATGCCCTGGTAGTCATACCAGACAGCTCCGCAGTACCAGTGTAAAGGGCCACTGGCAGCCAAGTTCAAACCGACATGTACGGCAAGTGCAAAGGGCAGTCTTTTTCCTGAAAAGGAGAACTCTTGTGCCTAGATGTTATCAGGCGATAGTGTCCACATGAGTGCTGTACGATTGCATGAAAGACCAGGGTGGCACACTGACACCTGTAGCAAAATGGAGCCTTTTTAGGCTTCAGAACACCTTGCTCTTTCGAGAGTCTCAACCAGTGTCAAGCACAAACAGAGGCTCAACATGAACTCGAAAGAAGCCCTGCATGCTCCCGATGCTCAACAAATGCCCAGTGCGATTCTGCAGATTCAAAGCGTCTAGTATCATCTACTGAAACGAAACAAAAAAGCACAGTTTCAATTTAGCATGAAAAATTGTTGGTCAGGGCTTAGCTGCAGCAGCTTTGCCAGAATAGGCCCGATCTAAGAATCTTCAAACAGACTCAACGTCTGCTCAACGTGGACTCTACATAGGCACAAGATTGATCAAGATTGGCAGGGATCAAAACTGAAAACAGATTCAAGGCTGACTCAAATTTACCTCCACATAGGCTCAACGCCATCTCCACACAAAGGTCCAACACAGGCCCAACTGGGTTCGAGTTCAAGTCTCAATATGCTCAAGTATCTTCCTGCAAGAAGCACCAAACAGTGTACAGGTCTCTTTGCGCAAGAGAACCGTCTTCAAAGATATTTGCGCATTCTTGTTTGGGAAGAAGCTTTCTAAAAGAGAGTCTGTGTTGCTGCGAGTTTGTGACTCTGGTAGAGGATAATAAGTAGAGCAAATGGATACGACAGAATAGGGAGAGTAAGCCGAGAAAGCAAACTGAAAACATTCAAACATGACTTAAGGGTGGCAGTGGACTCCGTCCTGCAGTACTCGATATGCTGCACACCATACATATGTGTATTTTATACAGTATATGTATACAGGATGATAATACTCAGAACATATGTACATTTATTTATTTATATTATATATACATACGTGTACATATATGTAAATATATATATATATATATATTCATAATACATATATATATATATATACACATGCGCAAACACAGCATGCTAGTTGGCTACTACCATCATGGCACCTTGGTCAAACGCAAGGAAGCTGCATTCCTGGCACCAACTGGTGCTGCTGCATCTCCATCTTCCTGGCTGCTTCAAGGACAGGCTCAAGATGGGTCCAAAGGTCACTCGGCCTTGCCCTTGGTCACCCTTTTGCCAGTTGCTTTGGTCTTGGTGCCGCCCTGCAACAGATACAAAGAGATACCGTGAAATTCAGAAGGCTGCAGACTGCAGGATATGAATTCTGTGTATCCAGAAGAAGACAGCACTTTCCACAGTGGCCTTTGCAACACTGGCGGGTGGAGGACCCGGTGGCTTTCCATCAAGAGTAGCCAAATCGCGAGCCTAAAGGTATCAATTTTGATTCAAAAAGCATCACTCTCTTCACATCTGCCACTGAATCAGCTTGTTGGCCTGCGGCATACCGAACTTGTTCATCTCCACACCGTATGTCACCTCAAGCGGATGATGCCCTTGTTCTTCCAACCTTTCTGATGTAAAGACTCTTGCGTTTGGTCCCGTCCTCCATTCCCACTTTCAGGTTGCCAATCTGTGCCTTGTGCAAGAAGACATCCCTGGAAGCAGCAAGTGAGTCACAAGGAAGTCGCTGTTTGAAATCCCCAGAGACACTTCAATGGGAATCGTCTTCACCGAAGCATATGGCCTTCCAAACATTGCATAAGCCTCTGGGTTCTCTATGAAGCCAAAGCCTTGCTTTGCATTAAACGACCTGAGTCGGAAAACTGGTATCCACATGTACCCACCAGGGAGTGGTCATTGACTTGAATAAAATTGAATCATTGAAGCCGATTGAAGCCTGTCACAACTGAGTTGGTGGCTTAATTCTACCACGGAAGCGACCTGCAGGTCTTGCACCTCAAGGAGCATCCAAGAGCAGGGCTCTGTCAGCCCTGGGAGTGAGCCCTTTTGGAGCTCCAAGTGCCGTGCCAGGCATCTGCATCTGCATGTACTGCATGCTTGAATTGCCCATCTGAGTGAGGGCTTGCTGCATTGGCCTCAGAGTTTGTGACTCTGAAGTCTTCAAAACTATTCAGTATAGCGAACCGCTAGTGGCTATGATCAACCATTTTCACCATGCCGGACAAGAAATTAAAGGCTTTGAAGTTCTGTCACATCATCATCATCATCATCATCATCATCATCATCATCATCATCATCATCATCATCAGCCGACGATTTACCGCAGGTTCCTTGCTCCCATCGTGCCCGGGCTGTTTCGTTGCTCGGTTTGTTTACAGTACAAGAAATATGCACAGGAAAGATAGCTACATTTCTTGTTGGCCTTCATTACCACACATCATCTTGCCACTGGGGGCTTTGTGGGTTTATCAAGGAAACAACTTCAACTGATTCTACAACTGAAAGCGACCTCTAAATGATCAGCGAAACTGCAAGTCATCAGCGCTACAAAGCATTCAGCAATCAGGAACTGCCCTAAGGCCCTGGCATCATAACACCTGCGAATCCAGGGAATTGGCCTCGAGGCAAAGCCCATATGTCGTTGTGTTGTGGTCAGCCTTACATCAGTGAAGAATCAGACCTGTGTCATCTTTGACCAGTGAGGGCAACAGCTTGTTTCGTCACGATGTCACTGCAGAATCCTTCATCTGATTCATCCTTTCAAAGCTAGTTCTTGTGTCTCCGAGACAACCTGAAAGCGCCCCTACCTTGGAAACCAAGTAGCTACCGTACCTACTTTTTGTCTCCTCATTGGCATCCCTCATCTTTAGGAACTCTACTCCTTTTACCAACAGAACTCTTTGTCAAAGAATTTCTCCTCCTTTTTAACTTCTCCTTTTTCGAACTTTTCTGGTCCAAGGATCCATCACTGTGAGCCAAGACCTGCAGGACAAGTCTGACTCGAAGACTTTGTGGTCCAAGAATCGTTTATCTACTTGGAGAATCAAAGATGCAAAAATGAAAAACGTAAGTTCCAAGTGAAAAGTGCAGTGAAAACATCAAAACTCTCCAAACTCGCACTGCACTGGGATACCGCGCCTCTTGCTGCATCTGGTTCTCTGCCAACATCAAATTCAGATTTCCTGCACTGTCATGGTTGTAATGGCTGAATCTCACGGGCCACCGTCTTCTACCCTTTCTTCCTCTGCTTGCTCAGTTGCACCGCTCCAGACTGTGAAAACCAGCTCCCTCGTAGCTAGATCTACCCGGGACTGCACTATGTCCTGGCACTCCACCGCCGCCCATGCCAGGCCTTAGAACAGCATCCAGTCGCTATCCAAACTTCAGTGACTCTTTGAGGTTCCCTCTTCAGTGTTTCGACTCAAAGATGACTTTCGTGTTTCATCTTTGGACTCTTGGAATTTCAAAAATGATTTAAGATGATCTAAGACCGTCAAGAGCCCAAAACTGAGACAGTGGCATCACCAAATGACCCATGCCTGTGATAGTTTGTCTTTGCAAATTCATTGCTCACTTTAATTCTCTGCTGATCTCTGCTGTCTACGCCTTTGGCAACTCTAGCATGTCAACCTTTGAGAAGATATAACTGATATAACTAGTGCTTTCCATACTTGTGCCCAAGAAGTGTGCATATTATTACCTCGCCTGCCAAATCGCTTTGCATGGCAGGATGCGCTATGTTCGCTGTTGCCGCACTCCTGAGTGAAAGGACTGTTTTGAACAGTAAACTGAGAAGACAGAAAGGCATTGTGAGAAGCCAGTCATTTGCTCTTGCCGCTGAGGATCATGTGGGGCATTCTGTCTAGGAGTTCATTTGGGACCCCTCTGGACATTGCCAGCCCACAAGCAGACAAAGCCGGGTTCTCGGTTGTGACCGGAATGGACGGTATTCCATGTGAAGGATAACCTTGCAGGTGCAGCACGTTTTGTCGGTATGGCTCAAAAGTCCACGACCAAGAGCAGAAAGCGAACCAAAAAAGGAATGAAAAAGAACAAGAAAACTAAAATTGCTGGTTTCACAAAACAGACTTAGCATGATTCAGCTTTGCTTCGCTGCATCTCTTGCGCCTACCAGTCCGTTGCTTAACCCAGCCTAAGTGGCCGCAATGCCGTTACCAGCTGAGAAAACACCACTGCTCTGAGGATCTGACACTGGGATCAGCTTGGCCATTCCAAAACCTGCCAGGCCGCTCACGAGTTACGCCCTGGGGCCACATCGGGAGACCATGGGAGACCGTTGCTGCGCTAAGGGAGGCACCCGGCTGCCATTGGTAGACTTTCTCCGAGGTAGGAAGGTTGCTCCTCAGCTGACCTGGGCTCTGCATAACACAGACTTCGCTCTTCAAAGAGGCACATCATCTCTGACGCGACGTGTTACCTTCAGGATCTGGCCTTCTACCTCCAAAGGTGGTCTGAATATCCACTGCAGGATACCTGGATTCAAACCAAGCTTGCTGAATTCTTTTTGTCGAAAAAATGACAAAGCTTTAGTCATCGAGTTTCTGTCACAGCTGGTCCTGTCTATCTCTTGATCCTGTTTAGAGTCTTCAACATGCCGGTGGTTGCTGATCAAAGCCATCCCTAGCCGCCGGAGCCTGCACGAGTTTAGGAGGTTTCTCAGAGATTCCAAATGCTTCACATCTTAAAGCTAGAGAGTCCGAGAAACAAACATGTTGATGTGGAAATCGTATTTTCTTCAGGGGTTATACCTAGGTGAAACCAACAGTTTCATGGCAAGTGGGAAATTTAAGGAGGATTTACCGATGTACCTGGGGTTAAAAGAACAGGTTAATGTTAAAATCATCTATGTTTGGTGCCGCTTTTTCCGATTCAAGACTGTGATGATCAAAACAGTGATGAACGGCGGTGCCATTCCTGGGTGAGCGTCGAAGCCGCCAGGTGGGGAATGCCCATGAAGGCTTGAGAGACCTTTGCAGTTCCAAATCCAAAAATAGAAAGCTCAGAAAGTGCAAAAAATTGAAGAACTTTGCAGATCTGGTGAGTTTTCCTGCTGTGCTGTGCTTCCAACATCTGGCCACACATTCTTCAAAGCTAAGTGGTGCTTCCATTGGGGTAGCCTGTTCAGTTGAACGCTTCAAGACTCTTGCACTGAAGGCTGAAGCAGGCTGAAGCAGGCTGACGCACTGTTCTTTGATTTTTTGCAGGGCCTGATCATGAGCTCTTCTCCGTTCGGAAAAAAGCCCTGTCAGCACGCTTGCAGTATCACAACTTGTCACGACCCAATATGCCCACGAGCCGTGGATGTGCAGACCTGCTTACTTAAAGCCACTGCATAAGAGTCCTGATTAAACCATTCTCGCATCGTGGCTTGGGCGAAAGGACCAAATTCCTGCACGGCCGGATGGCAAAGACCGAATCAAAATCCACGAGCAAAAGGCTTACATGAGCAAAGGGGTACATGAGCCAAGGATATGAATGCCAAAGCTTACATGAGCAAAAGCCAAAGAGCTGAAGACACAAATTGTAGGCTCTCATTGCAATATAGCATGATTCTAGTCAGAAGAATTTCCAAGTAGTGTCCATAACAGTCATCAGATCTCGTGTGCCTGCTCCAGGCTGGTTTGACTGTCTATCATTGGCACCCCGCGCAGCTGAAGTCCTTCTGAACACTGTCTAAGTAGTGCCACGACAAGCCTTCGAGGAAGGTTCTATATGTCTTCCACTTGAAAAACTCAAGCACAGAGAACACAAATGCAACAAATGCAAAAAACTCAAGGCGCACTGTCTCCGTTGTCATGTCTGTCCATTGCTGGTCAGACAAAGCAGAGACCTTAGGGTCCACAACTGAGATGAAATGCACTGAATGCACCTTGAAACAACTTGATCTAAGCAATCTAAGCATTCTAAGCATCGCGATGAAAGTGTTCTTAGTCTGAGACGAGATCAGCTGACGCAGTCTGCCAGAAGGCTTTCACGTGGCTGTAGCCTTAGAAGCAAGACGGTCAGAATGCTGCAATTTGGGAATTCCAAGTCTCTAACTTGTCTACAAAATCCACAAACCCGAAACCCAAGTGGCAAAGCATGACAGTCTGGAGGATTTGGGGTTGCAAATCATGGCTTTGGCTTGGGTGGTCAGCAAAAAATTGCACTGCGTCGGATCTGGAGATTCAAATGAACCCAACATCGACCCAACTTTGACCCAACCTGGTGCCAATGGAAAATCTGTGTCAGAGTGCCAGGAAGCCAGCCCCAGCAAGCCCGAGCAAGCCCCTTGACCCCAAACAGGGAGTCTTTCGACAAAGATTCCAAAGCAAACGATTGAGGAGTGTCTTTTGGAAAGTCCTTTGGAAAGGATGGGAAAGGAGCAAAAGACCAATGTAGAAGAAGTGGTTGGAAAAAATGCCCATGGCTAATCAGCGCTGGCAACGGTCGAGACAAAAAAATGTGATGCAGGTCACGATTTACAGTGTTTGGACGCTCGCCTGAACATGTTCCGAAAGAAGAACTGCCAGACAACAAAGCAGGAGACGACCAGGGAGAAAACTGGTTACGTAGGTAACATGTTCCAACATGGGCAAACAGCTTCTAGCACCTTCTCAAGGAAAGAAATAGAAAAGGCATGTTGAGTTTTCCAAATGACCCAACTTGAAGGAAGCGTGGATATCAAATTACATGCAGTACTTGCAGCACTAAAATATGATGGGTTAAGGCCTAACTTGGCCTCAGTTGGCGGGAGGTGGGCCCAACCTTGGCCAAATTTGGTGCCAAGAGCCCAAGATATCCCAAGACGGTAGGCTTTTGAAGGCTTTTCAGGCGTCAATGGTGCACCCCCCAAAGCTCTTAGTGAGCTGGTGCCACGTCAGATACACACTTTTGGTTGTTTACCGAGACAAGATGACGACTGAACCATCCTTGGCTTAGCGGTTCTACACACCTTTCTGCTCACCGATCACTTTCTGCTCTCCTCTGACCTCCTGTCGTGTGGGGCGCGGAGCACCATGAATAGAATCTGAAGCAACTGAGCTTGAGACACTTCAAACGGCGGTGCCAAACTTTCAAAGCAATGGTGTCTATCCATTTGCCCGACCGGCTAGATAAATTGGTAAGCTGCGGATCACATTTAGGCTGCAACACCATCTGTCCGATAGTCCTAGTAGCAAGATGACACATCAAAGTACATCAAAATCATCATCATACCTTCACCATCTTCACCTTAGCAGTCAGACCGTGGTTGAGGGTGACAACAGGTGCGGAGACTTTTTCCAACTTCGCCGCGAGCTTCTTTGGACACGGTTCTTCCAAACGCTTTCGGTGGAGCTTTCGATGAGTTCCTGCTCGGAGATCTTGTTGTCACACCGCGATCGCGTACCTCCCCCGATGTTGGCGATCATTGGGAAACTGCAGATGCAGCTGACTCAGCTCGCTCCACAAAACGAACTTCAACTAAGCAAGTAACTAGCAACTACTTAGTAACTACTTCAAGCTATCCGAGGCATCTGCCAGCTATCGTCACTTGCCACCATTCTTCAAGCTGAACCTGAAGTCTTGAAAAGTCTTGGTATGCGCTGGGAGAAGAACCCTGGACATTGACATCAGGGGAATTATAGCACAGAGGGTGTACATCAATCTCTTGCAAAGCATATGAAAGCATTGTGTATACACGATGCATTCCTATCTTGGGCATAATGTAGCAGGAGAAAGCGACCTCTTTCGAAAAGGTTTAATACGAGTCGAAATATCTGCACAGGCAGCAAAATTCTCGTGAAATCATTGATAGTGAAATCCAAGTCAGAGCCAGGATCAATCCGCGCTGCGCATCTCAGAGCAGGACGGAGGATTATGTGCACACCCTGGTCGGTGTCAACCTAGTTGAAGCTTATTCCAGAAAAACTGATTTGATTCCGAAACTGCTTTTGCCACAAACTGAATTCTCCGCTGTGCGGAAGAAAGCTGGGTGACCAGGCCAAATCACTAAGCTGGCCCACAGACAAGGAAAAGGCGACATCGTCCTCAAAGGGTGATGGTATGTGCGCAAAAAACGAGCAGCAAGGCGAGCCAATCACCACTACCAATTTAGCAACTTTCCAAATTTGTTGCCAAGCTGCAAAGGATTGTCCGTATTTGCCCGGTTTGACCCAGCCTTGTGCGAAGCAAGGCTAGGGGCAGGGCAAGGGCAATCCGCTGCACTTGGTGACAAAAAGTTGAGGGCCAAACTCAAGTCACCAACCAGCTCCCCAGCCTTTAGGCAACTTTGGCCTTGTCAAAGAATCCAACATCCAACAAATCCAAGGACCATCCACAACCCCTAGGGGCCCCAAGGTCTGGCATTCTGAGGCACATACACTCTGACATGTCCTTGCACTTTTGAGTGAAAATTTTCCTGAGAGTCAGAAGAGATGATCAGTGACTGGCAGATTTTCAAATACAACATTTTCTCACTTGGCACCTACAATGACAATATGTTCTTGTTGCCTTCAATTTGTCTTCATATGTTCAAATACAATATGTGTTTCATATATTTTCTAAGAAGCATCTTCTTCACAACATGTTCATACAGTATATGTTCTTTTGTAAAAATGTTGCCTTCCAACGAGACTCTTCCAAACCCTCTGCTCTTTGAGGTGCCGACATTGTCGGATCAGTTTGACATTCCTCGAGAGCAGCTCTAAGGAGACGCTCCGCTTCTCCTGGAGATGAGAAGTGATGAGAAGTGGCAAGTATAGCGAAAGTATAGCGAAAGTATAGCGAAAGTATAGCGAAAGTGTAGCGAAAGTATAGCGAAAGTGTAGCGAAAGTATAGCGAAAGTATAGCGAAAGTATAGCGAAAGTGTAGCGAAAGTATAGCGAAAGTGTAGCGAAAGTATAGCGAAAGTATAGCGAAAGTATAGCGAAAGTGTAGCGAAAGTATAGCGAAAGTGTAGCGAAAGTATAGCGAAAGTATAGCGAAAGTATAGCGAAAGTGTAGCGAAAGTATAGCGAAAGTGTAGCGAAAGTATAGCGAAAGTATAGCGAAAGTGTAGCGAAAGTGTGGAAAATATCAGAAACAGAAAGGAAGCAACGAGGTGCGCTTGGCGGTGATGCTGTTCCGGGAACGGCAAATGCAGGGAGTGTCTCAGGGTTTGCAGTTGGTCTCCCTTGGAAAAACAAGTGTCAGACTTATGAAGTCAAAAAATCGAAAAAATGTATACAAATATGATGCCTTGTCGCTCTTTTTGGAGATATGAGATATCTGCAGGAGCAGGCTGTTGGGAATTTTCAGTCTGCGCACTCTTGATTTTGAAGAATTTAGAGCTTGCCAAAATCTGGAAAGCTTTAATTACACATCCAGCGCCTTTTCCCCGGGGACGCTGTAGCTGCAAGGGAATTCCCCAGGAACAGAAACAGAGGAAGGAAGGTATGCAGCCCTGCTTCCACCTGCCTAAAAAGCTTCGATCGTGTGTAGCAAGTCTGTCAGTCTATCTCTGGACCTGTCTGTCGCAAAAACACCTGGGAGAGAAAGAATCACCTAATAAGAAGCAGTTGAACGGAAAGCCGCCAAAAGCAAAAACGTTTGGTCCGAATTTGTGGCAAAACGTTCATGAAGTGCAGGACCGAAAAATACAAAAAGAAAGCATCTCGCTTCTTGGGATGAAATACAAATGATGTGCCTTTTCGAGCGGCGCTTTCAAAACGATTTTCGCCAAAGCGAAACAGGAAATAGCACAAAGTAATGTAAGCAATAAAAAAACTACTGTAAGCATTTGTCTAAATTTACAAGTACATAGTGCTTTGGAAAAATCAAAAGGGAGAAAAGCGTTTCTGAGAAATGTTGGCCGTGCCAGCCAAAACTAATGCGCAAGAACCAACGGGCAAAATGCAGGTAGGACTGACCGACTGTCCCCTCAAGATTTCCCTATGGTTTGGCTCCAGGTGACATTCATCGAAAAATATATTTGTACGTGACACCAATTTTTTCAGAGGCTCTTGATTGTCAAAACAAAGATATCATCAATGCTGTCTTTGATGTATTTTATCTGAAGCAAATGAATCCTTATATCATATAATAGTTGCATGAGCTTTACATGTTTGTACATACACAATTTCCCATCTAGTCTATCTTTGCATTCTTGTCTACGTGGTACTGGTGGACCCGGCTACAGAGCATTGCGAATAATATCTTGGAAGTTGGAAGGGGAAAAAAAATTGAGGACTACAGTGCCCTGGACATCCCTGGACCACAATCCCTCCTCGGCTTCTCTTGACTTGCTTGTTGCGCACCTGGAAGCAACTTGCAGCTCCAACGCAGATGCATCTGTTGATGTCTTGCGCAGTTCGATTCCGACCAATTCTGACCAATTTCGACCAATTCTGACCTTGTCCATTGTGCTTTTGCACTCTCTGTGCTTCAGCAAGATGTGCCTGAGGCGAACCTCCAAAGAAGCACGTGCATGTGCGGCATACATTTACTGTTGAAGCGATTCACTTGAAATAAAAAGTCCGAAAATGAAACAGTAAATGAATCTAGAAAATGAATGCTTTTCTGATAATCTCGAAAATGAATGCAGAAAAAGTCGAGCTCGGCTTCGTCTGCCTGGCTGGGATCTTCTTTTCTGGCCCGCTTGTGGGCAGGCCCATCCTCTATCCTCCCATGCGCTTAGCTCAGCTGCGTGCAAAACCTGGGTTGAAAACAGGCCTATCGAAGAAGACAACGATGGAGCCAAGGCCCAGGTCTCCCACCTCAAAGGCTCCAAGAATTGAACTACTTAACTCCTTATTTTTATGTATACCTAATCATATAAATAGAATTCAAATAGTTCAATAGTCAATGTATGTTTTTAAAACAGTTGACCTATGTATACCTATGTGAACCTGCTCAAACAAAGGCTGATCCAAGAATTAGCCGAACTCGTCTCACCTCGTCACTGCTGTGCTATGCATGAAACAAAGCTATACAGCTTATGCTGCACCTGGCCCAGCCATTGTACAGCTGCATCTACAAGCGCTCCAGCAGCCATTCGCGCACGAGGCGCACAGCGCCTGAGACTTTTTTATCTCCATGGATTTCCCAAGATGTCCCGAAAAAGACAAGGCCCTGCAAGGCTCTGCACTAAGGGGTCCACTTAGAGACAGTAGAAACTGCGGTACTCTTCCCGATAGCATTGTAAAGGGCTCGACACCTCGGTTCTAGACGATCACTTCGGAGGAACAAGTGCAGTTTGGAGCTCTCAAAAAAATTATAAGACGCATGGGAAATTCATTGATGGGATCATTTGATAAGAAGGGTAGAGAAAAAGAAATTGCACGTCGCAAATATTTCAAGATAATCTTTAGTCTTGCATAAATACAGGCCCACTTCTAGCTCACATGCTAAATGCAAACAAAGGCGAATGGGCAACATGCATGGATGACCTGTATGGATAGCAAGCACCGAGGCTGCCTGTTCTTAGGATCTTGCACAAATGCGATACCCAAATGTCTGGGCTCCAAATGAAGCACCTTCAAGGTACAATCCACACAAGGAATGAGATAACACAGCTTTCCTTCCAGAAGCGGCAAACGATTGTGGATGATTGTGATTACAAATCGTCACAAATCACCTTCACATCTGGCGTGGACAGCAATCTTGGCGAGCTATCAGTCTTCTTGAAGTCCGAATCTCCAAGCCTCAATGCGAAGAACTGGGCTTTACCCAAGCTGTTACTATCTGTTCAACACTCAACTGTAGACACAGAGAGCATGGTCGGTATCTTCACCTTCTGCTGATGATTTGTTAAGACCACAACCATCTACAACCATCTATCCCATACTGTTTTGCCGCAACGAAGACGTCACCCAAGGAATGCGCGATCGCGTCCATTGAATTGGAGGCGAAGTTCCTGCACACTATCACAAAAAAAATGAAAAAAAACTCTGCAACATCTGCAATCTTTATCTTTGTCTTCACTTTGATTTGCTTTATCATGCTTTATCCATCTTTATTTTGGACATCTGATCTTCCTTCGGTTTGCAGTCCTGGCTGCCCAGCGCCATTCGGAATGTCATCCTCGTCGTCGTCATCGTCGCTATCCAAACCCGGAGCCACCTGCAACGGTCTCCAGGTGGAGCTCTGACAAGCTGACGGCTCCCTGAGATCCAGACATGGGGCTTGGCGAACTCCTCCGCCTCCCCGTTTCGCATGCAGACCTGAGACAAAGGAAACTGCGAAAATGACAGACATCCAATTGTACATTTGTACTGATGCATATCAAAGCTGAATATAGAGTATGTAAACATATATATATATATACATATGTATATGTAATATAAATATAATATATAATATATAGATATAGATATCACCGGCACATATTATAAAACATGATGAAGATCAGAGTTGCAAGTTCCCCACCACAGCAGCGACGTCTCCGAGTGTTGCGATGACCTCGCTGCATCTCAGCAGCTGACACGACAGCTCCAAGTCCACTGGCAGTCCGTCCGAGATGCAGACCAGGCGAGCACCTGTGACTAACGCAACGGTCGCACAGCAACCATCAGTGGTTCCAGGATGCCTCACTGCAATGGATAGAGCTACCGTCGTGAGAGTTGGATCAGAGCAAACGAGCTGAGTATGTTTGTTTCATGCTGATTTGATGTCTTCTATGATCTCCGATGCCTTCTTCTTCTCTTCCAAAATGGGACCGCAAAATTCCAAAGCTAAGCTCTGTACTTTTCTATGAACTCCGTGTCCAGCTCTTCAAAGCCTCACAGCGAAGGAACGACCATGCAATGTCTCGATGCGCTGGTGCTGACGATCCTTCCGCTAAAAATTGGGTCTGTGAAGCTTGTGTAGCTTGTGAAGGTTGTGGTCACCGAGTGCTTGGCTTTCTCGCATGGCCACCTCGAGTCTCGCATCCTGCCACTCTGCCAATCGCTCTGCCAATCAGTGGACCATGGAAGGTCAAGTTGAACAGTTGTGGTCAACAAATGCCATGGGCACCTCCCAAAAACCACGGAAGGCTGAGAGCTTCGGGAGCAGTTTCTGATGGAGTTGCTTCACCTGACCACAGTTGTCCAATTGGAAGTTTCAAGAAAACAAGTTAAAAGATTTTACAGAACTGTCTGAATCCTTGGACCCAAGTTCCATCGCTTCCAAGAGCCGGGCGCAGAACTCAGCACAAACATTGGCAGATCCTCCAGGTTTGCTTGCGTTGGCAGAACCATCATGTTGCCTTGTCCATCCTTTTCCCATCTTTACTTTGAAGATCAACAAATCGATCTTTGCAAGTCCGCTTCAAACATCTGCCAAACCTCTTCTGAATGAAATCTGTCTTGTACAGATAACAACTCAATGGCAAGTTTGCATGTCCTGAACCAGGCTTGCCGCGGTGGCCCTCATACAGAGCATAAAGCGCGCAAGGCCTGTCGAGGAGTCGAGATGCAAACAGCGTCTCTCTGCGTGTCTCAGACATTTCCTGCTACTCTGCCTGTCCAAGTGTTCCACGGACATGCGCATCGCCTGCCAAAGCACAGACATTGAGATCAAGTTGGACGAAGGATGACGATGTGGACAGGGTCGGGGGCCGCACCTGTGCTGCTTTGGCCAAGTCTTTGACCAGCACATGCCGGGCTTGGAAGGCCTCGCAGCCCAAACACCTTGAACCCTCACATGAACTCCTTGAACCCTTTTCAATCCTTGCCTTCTCGTGAAAGCAAGAGCCAACAGCAATCCGCATGTCAAATGCTTTGCCATCGTAAAGCCTTGTGCGGAGCAAAATTCATTCACACAAGTGTCATCAGCCAAAACCTATCTTTTTTGTACCAGAAACCTGTTCTCATGAATCGTCTCCTGACCCTGTATGCAAGCTATATTGAACAACCATTCCATTTGGAGATCTCCGAAAAAGTGCTGTTCTGACTAATCCATGTGTTGAATCGGTCCATTGCTTCTAAGAATGGTTTGTCCAGAATTTGAACGCTGCTGTTCCGTCATCGACTGAACTGCATTCAGGTTGGAAACATTTGGAAACGATCAACCTAAGATCGCGGCAAGGAATATTTCTCCATGACAGCGTCATAGACATAAGTCTTTCCATCTTCACCACTCCAATATACCTCGTTCAGATCACGTCCACAACTGCAAAATCCGTGTGCGAGGTTGCAAATTAGAACTGGCCAAAGCTTTTCCTCCGCACTCACTACCATTCCAATCCTACACATGAGCGGCTGCTTTTATTCATGCAAAATCCCTTGACGCTACTTGGAAGGACAGACCCGGCCTCATTCAGTTTCAACACAATTAGGACTGGATAGCGGCATTTTGGGGTACCTTTTTCAATTCTACCTCATAGAGAGAAATAATTGGTATGGGTACTAACAGAAGCAGATCTCGTTCACCAGCTAACTATGGATGAGAGGAACAAAATAACGCAAGCCCTTGATTTGGAATGAATTGCGCAAGTAGAAATCGTTGCTCACATGAGACTTTGCAAGGAAGCACAATGCGAGCCAAGTGTTACAAGACTATTCAGATCTGATCACACACGCACACCCAACTGACAAACTTGTCGAAATGGATCTCAGCCACACAAGATTTATTTGCACACAGAGAGTTGTCCTCCAGGCTCTGACACCCACAAGATTTGTTTGCTCAAACCATTCATAGCCCAGCCTGACGCTTGTCATTGTAGTACATTGACGACCCCTTCTCCACCTCACAGATATGAATTCATCAAGCTTTTCTGATGCATTTCTGATGCGAAGGAAGTGCATATCTGAGAGGAAATGCATCTCCACCTGCTTGAAGCCTTCAGGCACCTTGAGGGGCCCAGTCTGTGCACTGGCCTCGGCTAGGCTACAAAGGACCTGTCCCCGACTTGTCGGTCTCTCCCCTCACCAGCTCACCTGCTGCTCTTGAAGCTGAGCTTTGATTTTCCACATGGGTGTCCCGGAGTAGCCTGCATTGGGCTTGTCCTGCAGACTTCGCGACTTGAAGCAACTCGCTTTGATCCAAAATCCCTGAAAAACAAAGTGAAAAGTACCCGATTCCAGCGAGAACGCTTTGGCATTTGGGATTCCCATTGCCCCTACAGTCAGCAACCAACCGGGAATTTTTCTGGCTCAGTTGCAAGGAAATTGTTGCAAGGGATGAATTGCCGTTGCTTGCAACAGCTTGTTCTGCTGCTCTTTGCCTCCCAGTGTCTGGAATTTCCAGATTGACTTCCCCTTGGTCAAAGACTAATCCCAAGGTCGTGTCACCACTGCAATTCGCGAGCACTGCTGTATTGAGGCATTCTTTCGAGAGAGAGAGAGAGATGTGTGTGTGTGTGTAGCTCTGTGTGTGTGTCTGTGTATGTATATATATATATATATATATATATATATATTGATATTATATACATGTATATTGTGTCTGCTATACATTTCTGCATATATATATATATATACACTATATTGCATACATGATTGAAGCTGTAGAATCAAAGGAACAGCATAAGATGTGTTTCTGGTATTTCTTGGGTCAGCTGCACTGGGGAGCACGCGTGAGTGCTACCTCATGAGCCAGCTTGGGATCAGCGCCCATGGCCTGGAGCGGCACCAGGGACATCCGGGGACACTGTCCCCCTTGGGTCCCCCTTCAAAAGTTGATCGCCGGATGTTACAAATGGCGTTGGTCAAGGGATTGTCGTTGACAAGGGGGACATCTTTACTCCAAACAGTTGTTGTCCTGTTGTCAGTTGACTTCGATGAACATCTATTCGTCTTGTTTGAGTCCAAGGGGAATGAAATAAAGCTAGCTGGGCTGCCAAAGCAAGACAACAACATGTCGGGGTGGGAGGATGATGATTGTGACTCTGTGCTTAAAAGAACAAATGATAAGAATGAGGCTGGGCAAGAAAATGAGGTTGCAGCAGTTATAACGGTGATGGCGGTGATTCCCGATGCATTGAAAATGGGAGAGGTGAGATGGACCACTGCGAGAGCCTTGGCAAAACCCCACCAAGAAAACGCTTTTGTAGCCGCCGCCCCTCCCCCCCAGACCTTTCTAGCTGTGACCCGTGAAACGACATCGCACCACGACTAGCCACTACTTAGAAAGACTCCTCGATATCAACTTAGGGGACTGCTTGAGGGACTACTTCGGGGACTACTTCGGGGACTACTTTGAGGACTACTTGACTCTTCAGTGCAAATTCTATATAATCTGTCTACTTCAACTCTTCAAAGACTATTTTTTCTCTAGTCTAAGTTTCAAACTTTTCTAATCGCTTTCTACTTATCCTCTTTTGATGCTTCTCTTCAACTCTTCCATTCTCCTTGGAAGATCGACAAGGCACAGATCGAAGCTCATGAGCTCGAGGCCCGGACCTCAAAAAATGTACCAGCCTTCCCTTAAGGTCTACCAATTAAGTTGTTTACCTTCGATGAAAATTTCTGTACTTGAAAGAAATGAAATGAAAGTGAAATTGATTGAAATTGATTGAAATTGATTCCGACACTTCCAGGCACACTTTGCTAAGACGTGGACGACATGCCTTTGGAGCCCGACTTCTATCATCCCAACACTAACTCCAAGCCCAATAGGCAAACCAACGGAAAGAATGAGACGTTAGCATCCTAGGTCAACGAGTGACAAACATATCAGAGCTCTTCGAATCGTAGGTGACTGGACAGCATCGCAGAATGTGCAACCAGGCTTTGCTAGTTCTGTTTTCACCAGGCAGAAACCAGGCTCTCAAAGTGAAACATGCGCAAGCTCCACAAAGGAATAGAATCATACATGCAAACGTCATGAGATCACCACAATATCACCTCTACCTCCACACCTCTACATACCTGTAGTGGGAACTTGCAAGCCAAATTCACATGGCCAAATCACGTTCGGCCCAACATTGCTGTTCACCTTCTGCCAGTTTCAGGCATCAGGTAGCATCAGGAAGCATCAGGCAGCATCTGGCTCGGCACCTCAGCATACAATGTCATCGGAATCACACAGAAATTGCGGCCATCTGAGAAGCCAACACTCCGCGGCTTCGGCGGTGCGTTGCTTCAAAATATCCGCAGCCTTTTCCATGGACTCCGAAGCAACCTGTCAGCTCCAAAGTGACCAAGGAAGACTTCAAGGAAGACTTCAACGAAAATCCACAAGGATCAGCTTCAGGACCTCATTGAGAAGCTCTGGGGGCAGCTTGATCTCGTTTGCCTTGTGACGGTACAGTCTTCGAAACTTACACGGCATTTAGGCACAGTGGGCAAGGGCACTGAGGTGGATGCAGCAGCCTCTTTGATGCTGGCCTCCAGATTCAAAAGTTGCAAAAAAAGAAATGTAGAGTGACACTGAAAAATCTTAGGCGGTTCGTATTCGACAATTTCACATGGTTCCACTGCAACGGTAGCTTGAGCAACTTGGCACCTTGAACTCAGCAAGTGACTCCTCCAAAGCTTTGGCAGCGGTTGCCTGTGCCCCGCACTGCGACTGGGACTCTCTGAGTATCAACGTTGGCCCACACAAAACAGTTTCAGCTCCGATTCAAGCCAAGTTGCGGCTTCTTCCTCAGCTGTTGTTGCGGCTTCTTTGGCCTGCGTATAGCTCTCACTTCCTTCTTCCGCTGCTGCAACCTGAATCAACAAAAGGTAGCAAGCTACAAACACCCGTTTAGGTCGGTTGAGGTTGATAAGGTCGGTGTATAGGAAGAACTGAGCTACAAGGGGAGACCTATACTTGATTGATTTCAACAATTGCCAATATGTGCTAAAGTAAGAGCAACCCCAGCTAGCTCACACTGGCTTTCGTGACAATATTTGTGTTGAACAGCCTATGTTGAGGTGTTCCCGGAAGGGGATAAGCCACAATAGTTCACCCAGCCGACTTGGCTGGCCAATCTTTTTCTATAAAAGCCTCCTTGCTGAAGACATTCGCTTCCAAAGCCAAGGGGCTGCTGCTGCTGCAGTGGTTTCAGCCTCTGCCTTGCTCTCCATACTGGTCAAGCATTCCTGGAAAGCAACTGCTGCATCCAGCACTCGCAACCTTAGGGAAGCAACTTCGGAAAGAAAGCTTTCCCTGTTGAACTTGAAAACAAACTGAAAGCCATGTTGATGGCTATGCGCTATCAAGGTTCAGGCTTTCGTATGGCATTTTCCACCAAGGTCAAGTCGTAGTTCTGAGGACATCGAATCAGTCATGGTGTGAACCAAGGGACGACAACTGCTCTGGGGCCATCACTCTGGAGCCTGTTGCTTCGGCCTCCGAAAGGGCAACCTCGGAGCAACAGCACTTTGCAAAGCGACATCGAAGCAGAAATGGCTCTTGACTTCTTCAGTGCACTAAGATGCACTAAGTCACTAAGCAAAGCCTTTATGATTTCTTAGTTTGCAGATCGAAGCAGGACCTTCGCTGTCCAAGGAACTCTCAGCGGCTCTGGGTCAGAGCCTGGACAAGAGGAAGCCAGGAACTTCAGGGACTTTGTCAAAGTAACTACGTGGGGGTCACGATTTCTCTCCAAGATGCAGACGTTTCTCATCAAGTGCGGCCACCTTCAGAATCGCACACTTTTCCATGCCTCAGACTTGGCAAAGGAACGACTGGAACGACAGTGCATTTGGTAAATTCAGCTCTTGGCGAGAGTGGAGAAGACCCCGCAGTTCACGTCTCGTTGGTGCAAATGCTGCTCCTTCAACACCACCAGGCCTGAACTCGGGTCACTACAAATCAAGAGCGGATCCACACGTAAAGCATCGTGGGATGTTTGTGAACATCTCTGGGAAACCAGCATGGCACTGCGCTCCTCCCACCACTGTCTCAACTCCTGGACTTGCTGATATTGTTCCAAGCTATGAAAATAAAGGTTCAAAAAAACTCAAGAAATTTCCATCGGTCTCCTGTATCTGACCAGCATTTCGCTCTTTTGCTGCCTCAGTGTAGCATTGACTTACTTGGAACAAGCAAAGAAAAAAAATAAAAAACTGGTTCTATTGTATTTTCATGCTTGGAACAAAGCTTAGTTGAAACTGCAACAAAAAAACAAGCGTCATGGCGTCACTGATCTCCAAAGATGCCGGCTTCAAGGCTTTCCGCTGCGGCCGACCACCTTGACCAGTGACACACACGAACACTGCTGCACACCCTTGGACACCTTTGCACAAAGAAATGGAAGCATGGACAGCCCATGATAGGAAGCCCATAGGAAGAAAAAGATGACACCAGAAACTTTCTTCGACCTTACCGAAACAAGATGACTAAGATGACCATAGATGACCATAGATGACCTTACCAGACTTTCCAGACATTTTCTTCGAAATCTTCCCACCTCGAAGTGGCCATGTCAATCTCCTCAGCGCGAGCTTCGCGCTCTCCTTCGGTTCCCAGGGCCTTCACAGCCACAGCTGCCTGCGCTGCAAGCATTCACCAAGGCACTGCAAGGCACAGAGGAACCTTCGGTTTTTGACGATGTAGAGCTGATATGATATGCGACGCCAAAGAGATGAGGCTGTCACTGTGCCAAAACTGTTGAGAGAACATGAAGAAAGAAGGGCACAACAAACTAAGTCAGAAGAATGTAGATTCAATGTAGATGAGAAGTTGGAGCAGCTTGATCAAGAGAGGTTAGATCATGCAACAAACTTTCCTTCCAGACTGCTGAAACAAAACCATGAACCCCTTACATTGATTTTTTGCAAGCGCCTCTGTGTCCTCTGCGCGCGTCTCCTCTGCCGTCCCTCGCAACACAATAATTCATCATGTTCTAAAAGCGGAAAACCTGTCAGCATCCAGAAGTCAACAGCAAATCAATAACTAACAGAGTAACCCTCCGTGGTCCCAACTGGTTACAACTGGTCCCAAGTGGTCCTAAGTGGTCCTAAGTCCCGCACCATCCGTATCTTCTGAAGGCTTCCATTCAGGCCTGCATCATGCCGACTGCACTGTGCATGTCACAGTTATTTGCTCAGGTCGATGAGCCTGTCTGGCGCCACTAAATATGGGTCCTGTCAAGTCACAGGTCTTTTCGATTGTATCAATGTTGGATGATGTATTGACATTGTTACTCTGTCTGTGTCTTTCAGCAGTCCTCTTGAATGAGCAACGCTGGGGTGTCTGCGTGGCCTGTCCTCGGAATCAAGTGAACTGCACAAGGGATACTTAAAACACTCCTTCTGTCAATCTCTTCAAAAGACTAAGTCAAACACAGGAACTTTGCTATGGCGCTATTCGGATGCCTCACCTTCACAAGGGTCTGAAGTTGGACTTTGTTACTTTGTCAGGTCTGTCAGCCCACGCCTTCTTGGTGCGTTCCAAAGCTTCAGCCAGCTGTTTCTTTTCCTGAAACAGACCAAACTCAAAATCTCATCCTGAAAGAAGCAAGCCCAGCGGAGAAGATTGCATCGCCGTGTGCTGAAGCGAAGCTGATCGACCGTCTTAGTCCTCGTTTTCTTCAGCTTCCTCCCCAGCCTGCAAAAATGTGTTCGTTTGCTCACTTGTTTTCTCTTTCTCTCTCTCCTCTCTCTGTCTGTCATTCTAGGGGGTGCTCTCTTTTGACTTTCAAGGATATACATCTGCACCATCTCTCCAAAAGAAGAAATTTGACCTCTCACCAGCAACCAAATCCAAACACATCACCTCTGCTTCTGGGTCTTTCGACCGCGCATTGAGCCAGCTCTCTCGCCTTGGAATTCACTAAATTGAAAAATCAAGGAAAAGTACCTCAAAAAAAAAGTATCACTTTTTGGTTCTTGCACAAAAAGCACGCTCTCCAAGAGTCGGGCGAAGCCGCCGCCATCTCGCTTCGGGGAGGTGCCTCTCCCTCCTGCAAAAGCACATGCTAAAGAATGTGAAAAATACTTCTATTGCATTTTTTAAACGCACGAGTAAACAAAAAAATCTAGTACATCTAAGGTGTATGTATTTGACTGAATATGTGCAATATTTGTGCATGCATAGAATGTATACATATTACATATATATATATATAGTTATAGATATTTATGTTACCCCCATAAAGCTAACGGCCAAAACTATCCAATATCGTGTGTCAAGAAAACATGTATATATGTCTACATTATATATGTACATAGATGGTTGCTTCCAAAATTTGTGAAAAAATGGATGGTTTACTACTATAAATTGTTAATATTGCATGATTTGGAAAGTCCCTATTTGAAAAAATACTTTATACAGATACATATACATATATATATATATACATACATATACAGTATATAGAGCTGATTCTGTCTGTAATTCCACAATATCTCTGAACGAAAAAAAAACGCGACAGTAGTTGAGACTCTGCCTGGCTCTACCACTTCAACCAAAATCAAGCGACTTGAAACCTTGGAACCTCCTGTAAACCTCCCGTAAACCTCCTGGGAATCTCCTGGGAACCTCCTTGGAACCTCACTGGAACCTGCCTAGACGTGCTATTTGACTTCGGCGCCTGCGCTCCATCAGCCCATGATCTGCGAACCAACTCCTGGGCCAAGGTCAGCAGGTTAACTGCTTCCAGCAAACTGCTTCCAGCGCAGTTGAAACTTCAACTGCTTTCAGTTTCAAGCAGGTTTCCTGGTTCTTGGAACCAAATGGAACTAATGCTAAGAATATCAGCTTTACTTAGACTTGGCACTGCCTCCAGGTCTTGCTCCATGGCATCAGAGCCAACCTATGCACGGTTCCAAAAGGTGGCAAAGGTGGCACACAGGACCCCGAAACCTGCACCTCCAGGGAGCCGGAACCAAAGCTCTCCAAGAGCCAAGTCCCACCTCGAGCATCGAACTCTCTGAAGATCTGTCAATGTGACCATGTCAATCTGACTATGTCAATCTGACTATGGCAACTGTGCTCAATTGTCATTGACTAAGGGGAAACGTCTTCCCTTTGTCAATGTCCTATTGAAGTCTCTTTGTCAATGTCCACAAGTCTACGATACTTCATGGGCTGAGATGCTTACCCTCAAGACCAGCAGGTCCTCTGAATTCATCCAAATGAACGTACAGGATGTATGTCCTCAGCAGCACCCATCCGCATCAGAATCATTTGCTAGGCTGACGATGCAACCATTCCCTACTACTGCAAAAGGCTACTACTGAGATCGCTGCGATGCTTCTGCTAGAAGGACATGCGGAAAGGAGATGATCTGAAGGCAATGGGGACAATGAAGACAACGAAGCCAACGACATCACGCATTGGACACACCGCAAATAAATCCCGACAAGGACCGCTTCTAACAACGTCCTGCCTCCAAGCCACTAGTTTCTGCCACCTTCTTACATCTCGACAACCAATTCCTGCGTGGCATAGAACCCAGGTCAGTGCTGGTAGTTGGGACCTTTCTAGGACCTCGCTTCAGCTTATGAGAAGCTCTCCTGCGTCCACTGTAGTCGCGAGGATTGATTGGAGCTCCTGGTACCAATGGCTCCAGAGGAGCTCCTTCTGGATTTGGAGGTCTCCTAAGTGAGAACATCAAGAGTCAAATGAGTCAAATTTGAGTCAAATTTGAGTCAAATTTGAGTCAAATGAATCCACAGAATCAAATGAGTGAAGC
>VSDK01006991.1:8934-23494 GCA_009767595.1 Symbiodinium kawagutii | reverse complement strand
TTTTGATGCGAAAGAGTTGCATTCCGCTGGATGCTTTGTGCTTTCCTCTAAGGGCTCCTCTTTGAGGATCTGAGTCACTGAGGCTGCAGCATTTCGTCAGTCGGAGGCATTTGAGCAATCAAAGTTGCACGGAGGAATGCCTGCCACGAATTGACGTTTGAGGTGGCTGGAAGGGTGGCCACCAATGCAACAGGAGCCGTGCCTGAGGAAGACCTTCCACAGACACCCTCAGCGTACTGGTCACGTCACCTAGGCATGAGAACAGGATGTGCTAGACCATGCTACACCAACTCCAAGCAAGAAGAAAGTGATGAATAGTGAAGCGAAAATCAATGGAAGGGACTGCTTCGTATGATCTCAGCTAAGAAGCCGGTTTCTGGAGGGACTGTGATGCGCTCACAGAGTACCAGCCCTTTGTCCTGAAGCTTCAGAACGGCGGAGTGGACAGGAAGGAAACGCATCTGTTGCCACAAAAACTACTGCAAAGCAATTGGCTCCATTTGGACTTGTAGTGGACTCGACATTGAACAATGACAAACAGCATAGGATCATGTCAGTTGTAACGCTGTAAGCTTTTGGCATTCTCTTGGCATTCACCGTGCCATCGTAGCACTTGGTTCACCGTGAGCATGTGTAGCTGAAGAGGTGCCTCGTCCAGAATTGAAAACCAATCCAGGTTATGACATGATTGGAATTTGATAGCCCAAAGATGCCAATGGAAGCTTGAAGCCAGCACATTTGACAAGAGCCAGCGGGTTGTTTTTAGAAAACCCTCAAAGCTTGCAGAACTTAATGATATGGTTGAGCTGAGGCCATGGTACATCTTCCTGGGTTGTGTCCTCCGTCTCTTTGTCGGCCGGACCTCCATGCCAACTGGGAACATGCAAACAAAAAGCTGGCAACCAAGGGTTGTAGTCCGCTTAAACAATTTGTAATTTGCAGAACAAAGTTCAAAGCTTGGACCAGGCTCCTTGGATAACCAAAGGCTTCAAGCATGGACAAAGCCTGCATCCAAATCTGTCTCCAAAGGGCTGCTACCTGTTGGTATGAATAGCCTAAGAGCCAAAGGCGACGACTGAGAGCACACTTGCCATGGTTTAAAGTTTAAAAGGATCGTTTTTTTCCCGAGGCCGCGTCTGAAGTGAGAGCTCCCCAGTCGATTTTGGGATAACCTACCGCAGTACACGTGGTAACATGAATCAACATGAATTAACATGAACTAACGTGGAAATTTCTCTATAGCATATCCAGCACTACAAAGAGCACGCCTCTTCAGGAAGATTGGCTTCTAGCATGAGCACATACCTGGCAGAAATTCACAGCTACGACTCCCCCCCTCCGCAGCTTCCACAGGGCACTTGGACGCACCAGTGGCCTGCCCAAAGCCGACGGGAAAATTGTTCTGTTAGCGAAGAAAAGGCAAAGAAGTGAAGTCCAGTGCACTGCCAGTGCACCTTCGCAAGAGGCAAAGACCTTGGCAACCCAAGGCCCAAACATGCCCAAACATGCCCAAACCATCCAAACATATCCAAACAATTCTCAGAAGTCAATTCCTGTCCAACACGGCGAACTGCCACAGCTGCCGTCTGTGGCCAAAGCATAACGCGCAGAATGGGCGACTTCATCAAGGTTGCCACAGACCTGAAGGAAACACAAAAGTTTCTACCAAATCTCAGAAGTTTGCGAGTTCAAGCAAAGCTTGTGAATGGTTCACAACGATCGTGGTACCCAGGCCCTTAGGGTGCAAACCAGCTAGCTGCACGTCCTTGTTCTTCATCTGATGAGTCCTTTAGTACACAAAAGCCATGCACTGGTGTCACTTACAAACTATCTAGCTCCCCTGTGCCTATTGTCTTTTGAGAGAAAATCTGTCGAAACACTTCTCTGGCAGATTCAAATAGTTTGCTGTAGCATTGTGCTTTGGCTCTGTTTCCACGATGAAGGAGCCCTCGAGCTGATTGGAATTTCTGAGATCCGATCCAGTTGAGACACTTGTAAGCAAGACCTCACAAGACTGGCGAAAATAATTCATTGATTTTGCAATGGAGTGTTGAAAGTTCATGCGCACGACAATCCAAGACATCTCTGAGAGAGGCTGAGCGGGTGACAGTTGGATGTAAGACCACAATGCTGGATCTGTTAGATGACATAGCAGCTGTAAGGATTGCAGATTCTCCTGGAACAGAACCGCAAAAAACCTGCAAGACTATGACCCTCCAGCCAAAAAGAAATGAACCCGCCTCAGCAATCTGAATTTCTGCCTTGGCCCACACCTGACTTCTTGGAACAAATCATCTTCACGTCTACGCGCCCTTTGCAAAATCATCCATGCACAAGCTGCTGCAGTGTAAGGCCAAGACATTGTATCCTGTGTGGACTGGATAATGTACAGGACCAATCTAAGTGACAGTTTGGCTCTCTTAGGAGCTTCAACTTGTCCAAAATCTGGTGGTCAAAAGCATCAAGTCTGATTTGAGAACCGAGCAGATAGCATGGAAATGGGATACTTTCCCAGAGCCTTGTCCGGATCCAAGAATTCAACACATGACCTCGGAAAGTTTGGGCAAAACTGATCCAGGGCTCCAAGATCAACTGACGGAGTAAAGTACGGACACCCGATCTGGCGCAAAATTGTGCGAACATCTGACAATGCGTGCGTAAGAGAAGTCTCACACAAGCCACAGGGGCAAAGCCAAAAGGAGATGAGTTCCTGACTTGGATGAATTCAGCAACAAGCTTTCTACCTCAGTTTACACTCAAGAGGAATCCAGTGATGAAGTGACAAAACTACGGTCAAGCCCAGCGGAACTGGCTAAGCAGCTCGCACTGATAGAAAGCACTGAGCCGGCTTGTTCTGCTGCATCATCGTGGATCAAGTACCAGTGCTCTCCTGACACCATCGGGGTGAACATGGCACTTCGTATGCGAAGCGAAATACAAAGCAGCAGCAGAAGTCAGTTAATGTGCAACATTACCATGTCATTGTGTCTGTTGCGTTGCTGACAGAGGCCTGGTGGTAGCAACAAGGACTGGAAAACTGATCCAGGGCTGGGTGTCCCCTCACAAACCTCAAACGTGCGCAAAAATGAAGGTCACTAAGCCATGAACTTACTGAAGTTAATGAAAAATCTGAGAAGAGGGCAGTCAGGTTAATCATGCCAGGAGGCTCCAGCGTAACCTCTATAGAGGCCATGTGTCCATTCAATGGGATCACCCAGCGTCTGTTCAAGCTGCAAGTATCATCCCTCCTTGCCTTGCCTGCTTGCGCGAGGAGGATTTATAGTTCGGACGCCAGCTATTGATAGCCTCCAAAGGTCGGCCAAAGTTCCAACTCTAAACCCAAACAGAAAAATCTGTTCCAAAGTTCCAACTGTTTTGCCCAAAAAAACTCATTCTGACGGTTGATACAAAATTGCCACACCTGCAAGACGCAGCTGCAGGGAGCCGCTGGTGGCGGAGACTGGGCCAGGTTCGAATATCATATTTGAAGCACTTGTGCTGTCATTGGTTGTTGCTTAGTCATGTGAAGTGAGAGCTGGTTCTTCATGTCAAAAGGTTCATCAAAATGTGGAGAGAATGACTAAGAGGTGCCTCCTCCAGTCGGATGTTTTGTCTCAAAGGCTCATAGAAGAAGACAGTCTGAAACCTTCAGAAGGGCTGGGAAGCGGCCTCTGACAGGAGCTTGCTTAAGGATTTGGGGCCCTGACAAAGGAGGACCTGGAACTGGTTTGGCGTCAGCGGATGCCTCTCTCGAGATCCTCAACGAGATCTGTACAAGCCCCAGTGACAGCGGGAAGTTCTACAATGAGTTCGCAGGGAAGAATTATCTTGAACTGAAGTTTACAAGCACATGCCTCCCCAGTGACCTGTTTGAAAAATGTAATCAAACAAATAGACAGCAAACAAAATACGTCACACATTCTCAAACGGTGCCAAAACATGATTCCCATGCACACATTAGCGATCGTTAGCGTACAAACACGCAAACAGCCAGACAACTAGTGAAGAAGTCAAAGACTTAAGCTCCACAAAGCACCATGTTGAGACAGAGTTATACACAAATGGACGAATCAAAATCGCTTCACAAGGCAGACATACAAAGATGGATAGCAATGGGATAACTGTGAGTTCGAGCTCAATTTGTTTTCTCCTGGTGTGGGGCAATCCTTTTTTGGTGTCTGGGAGCTGTTTCCCTCACTACGTGGGGGTGTCTCAAAATAGGGAACCCAAAACATGGTTGGTTTGTTACTGAAAATGATTATCAATGGATGATTTGGGGGTCCTCCATTTTGGGAAACACCCATATGTTTAGCATTTTGGAGCTGATCTCTCTCATGTTGTCTGGCATTTGCAACATTTGTTGTACTCAGGAGACTCTCCTTGTGCATAGCATTTGCTATTTGCAGAATATTGGAAATAACGCCCTGGTATTTGCACCTAAGGAGCATTCAAGAGGTCTGGTTTCTGGGCACCAAACATGGGAAGCTTGCGCGGTTGCTTAGGTTGTTCTTCACGGTTTCAGCTTGCGCGGCTACAACATCCTTCAAACCCCGTACGCCACTCAAATTGACCCAAATTGCTTGCGCGAGCTTCCGCCCACCAGTATTTTGCCTACGCCACAGGTCCGTACGAGGACTCCCTTACTGAACGTGAACACCAAGGTTTTGGTCCTTTTGGGTTTGGAACAGGAGCACGTTCGTGTCTCACTGATGCCGTTGGGCTTGTGCGTGTGATTGTTGGGGCTGCGTTGCATTGCTGCTCTTGATCTTGCTGTTGCTGTTGCAGTTGTTGTTGTTGTTGTTGTTGTTGTTGTTGTTGTTGTTGCTGCTGCTGCTGCTGCTGCTGTTGTTGTTGTTGGAAGTATTTGCAACATTCTGGAGATGGCAACTCTCCCTTTGTATGTTTGCCGCACATCGTTCAGCTAACACCTGGCGTCTTGCATGGTATTTGCAGCATGGTGGAAACAGGGCCCCTTATTTGCATGGATTTTCTGCATATGTGAAGCAAACATTTTTTTTGCATGGTTTTCACTTATGTATACAGAATCTGGACTCAGGCTTTCAAACTGGCATGGCAATTGAATCATTTCTGAAATAACACCGCTGATTCAGCATGGCATTTGGAGCTAACAAAGACGATCAAAGCCCAGGAGCCAAAAGCTAAAAACTAGAGCCACAAAGCCATATACGTGCTAGAATATAGAGAGACAGAGATGCATGCTAATCTTATTCAATGTTTATATCACATCGTACACCGTACACCCAAGAGATAACTGGAGGCTTTTGCTACACACCAAAACCTGCAGCCCAACTCATCCAGAAAAGTAGTGTAGGTGTAGTTCAGTCCAACACACACGGTACACCCCAAGAAGGCTGCACTGGGATAAGTGGAGATACTGCATGACCCTTGTGCAGAGGCAAAAACTACAGCATCCAGACGTAACAGGGACATCCAAACAACCACAACTGCCAGCAAAGAGACCTGCTAACCCACCTCTAGACATCTCTAGACTCTTTAGGCAACGACTTCTTGGAGAACGGGCGGTGCAAAAGAATGCAATTTTCGCCTCGTCGGACTCTGATCCAACTCTTGTAGAGCCAATCGGATTCTGAGCAACTTTGTCCGTGGAGGGAGGTAGGCCTTGAGGACACAGCAACATTGTTAACATGTGTCCTTTCCAAAAACATGTCACGACTGCACCCGCCTCTGCACGATCTGCACCCCAGCAAGTATCCAATGAGGCACTCAATACATGATCGCCAGGGGGTATGTAACCTTGCCGTCCATTGTTGCAAATAGATGTCTGAATGTCTCATGATGTCCGAATCTCTGCAAACTCTGAGGCCATAACTGCAGAGGGACGTTGCACTGGTTTCGAGTTCATCGAAGCTAACCCACTGACCTCCTTCAAGCCTGGGCTTTGCAGCTTTGGCGAAGAAAACCAGAAAACATCAGCAGAACATCAGCAGAACATCAGCAGAACATCAGCTGCAGCAGAGCTACAGCAGAGCTACAGCAGAGCTACAGCAGAGCTACATCTGCCTTGAGAAGATCCCTTTCGCCTGCCACTTTTGAGGAACAGACTGTGCCTGAAACTCTTGGATAGAGCTTTTCCTCACTGATCACAGCTGGGCATGACACCAAGTGATGAAACTCTGAATGCAATTTGCAAATGCTTGGAACATCATCACCACCACCACCACCACCACCACCATCATCATCATCATCATCATCATCCTCGTCGTCGTCGTCATGATCCAACTGAGATGTTCACATCATCAAAGGAGCTGGGTTTGATTCTGGCCAAGGCGGTACCCATGGCCTGGCAACAGCCCCACGAGACGATCAAATGACCGGGTGAAAAACTGTGACTGGCGGTCATAAAACAGAAATTGCACCAAGCACAACAGAAGCACCACCAAGCTCTAGACTGGGCAGTGTCAGTGACTGGCTCTTCTTCTTCCTCTTTTGGCTCCCCTGACGGGTCGGTGCACTGAGGTCACGAACTCTCCGCAAAACAATCACTTTTTGCGTGGCCTTCAGCACCTTCACCATTCACTGATTCCCCCTGCAACGAAAACTTCACAAATTGATAGCACACAGCTGTCCAAGGTGAATCAGTGGCATAATGACATCTCTTCTCAGAGTGGACGGTCCTGGTCCGTTTTCTTTTCTACTCCCTCTGCATCTTGAGAGAGAGTATTCTGGGAGCGGTCATCGTCCTACAAACTCAGATACAGTAGTCTCTGCACTCAGATACACTCTACACATCTCTACACAGACAAAGTTTGCTAAAGTTTCGACCAAAGGTTGGCCTCGTCGAGGTCATCATGATCAGAGTCATCTACCTCTCCAAAATTGCAGAAATTGAATTGTATGATTATTTCATGCAAATGCAAAGCATGCGAGCTGGACAGATTGGACAGAAAAGCTTAGAAAGAGTGCCTCTTCGTCGATTTGGGTCGGCTGTTCCTAGATCGCTCACTCTGCTGTCTTCTATCTTCGAAGCCGTGTGCCAAGCCCGCAGGTTTTGCAGCAAGCTGTTCACACTGGAGCAGTTGCAACCTAAGACCGATGCATTGGTGCCTGCATCTGCAGAGGCATCCTCCTCCTGAAAGTGCTGCGCGAATGTTGATGAAGTCGAATAAAATTAATGGTGAAATGAAGTGGAAGAGTTGACAAATGAGTTGACAAAGTTTGATCTTTGAAAGGGTTGATGTCCTCGCTGTCTGCATCGCGGACTTGCTTTCGAGGAGTGCCTCAGCGCAGTGTGGCAGTCGCTACGCTGAAAAGAAATCCCAAGGCCAAGCCAAGCACCGTGTTGGGGCACAAAGGCATCTGCCTTGAGCCGAACCTCACAGGTTCTGACGAAAAGATTACATGTGAAGATCACTATAGCCTATCTCTGAACTATCTATAGACATGACTACATTAGAAGATAAAGATCACGATTGGATTCTCTATGATTGCAAGTGTTGCTTGCCTGTCGGGGCTCCTCCTCTGTTTCACAGATCAGGAACTCTAAGACCGCCTGAAGGGAGGGCACGGGCAAAGATCAAGGTAGGATGTGTTCAACACCGGATCCGTTGTCAGGCTGAACTCGCTGGATTGTCCCTGTGCCCATGCTTCCGGTTACCAAAATGTTTCATTTCTTTTAAAGTGATTCCCATCCATCTTCAAATCACCAGCCTCTACAGGCTGGCTCCCGAGCTTGAGATTCTGATCTGGCACTCCTGAGGGCTGACAAGAAACTGCACGAAACTGCACAAACCCGAGCGGGAGAAAACAGTTCAAAGAAGCTGCAGCTGTCCTTGGACTGTCAGAGGAGACACCTCGTTTTCAAGTTTGGATTGAGGTTTATAGTTTTCATTTCAAGTTTGGATTGTGTCCCTCCTCTTTTGAAGAGCTCGAAATGACGTGAAAGCACTTCTGACACTTGACTCTTTCGACCTGCTGACCGGCTGCCAAAGACTTGCGAGGAGGAGCCTACGCGCAGCCACGTTTCTGATTTCATTCGCAAAGCTTGAAGGCAAGTCGCATCCGACGAAAAAGAACGGATCCACACTTGGCCTCTGCTTGCGGAATAGTTGGAATCAGCTCGGCTCGCTGCCGGGCTTCGAAGTCAACCTGCGAAATGGGAGCTCAACAAAGCAAATCAACAGGTCAAACAAATGAAAAAACAGATTCAAACAGATTCAAAGACCATCTTTCTACTGGATCTCCATGGATTTCCCATGTCACTTCTCGAACAAAGCGTTGGGCCTGGGAACTGAAATTCAGTGTACAGAAAGTTCTGACTGACTTCAGCCCCTGAAGACCGGTCCAGGAAAAAGGCCTGGCGAACTCAGAGAACTTAGCAACTCTGTTCCCCTCGCTCGGTTTCTTACAAAGCTCTACAAAAATCTTCTCAAAAAGCAATGAAGAGAGAACTCTTTGCTCATCTTTGCTCCAGGCTTTCCTAAAGCTGCGTAAAAGCACTTTTCAGCCATTTAGACTCCATCAATCGAAGGCTGTACATGTCAGATGTACAACCGGTATGGCATCCAGCCAGTCAGGGCAGAAATGCATGGCCTCAAGTTTCTGTTCTGCGGCATGAAACAAGGGTTTAACGGTTTGATTCATGAGCATATCCACAGAGCTCGAGGCACAACAGGCATACCAAGATCGTCCTGAAAAGCTTGAATCCTCGGGTTCCAAACGACTTCAATGTCAAAACTGAGACGAAATTCTCTCAATGCCTGAGTGCTCCTGAGCGTCGGGCAATGCTTTGGCAAGCAGCTGTGGCCAAATAATGTTGTTATCATTGCTGGTGGGCAGGAGTGGAGCCTTGGAAAGCGCTGCAAATTGCCAGCAAACACCCTGTCAAGATGTGCAGCTTTCGCATCAAAATAGGTAGAGTTCCCGAACAAGGTCAGTCACAAGAAAAAGAACAAGTCTAGGATGGAAAACTCTGGAAATTGTCTGACCGACTAGGCAGCAAAAATTATTTGGCTCATCAGCATCAGGAACAATGCATCTAATACCAAGCCAGAAGAAGACAAAGTTTCAACGTGTTTCCACTCAGCTGCTAACATACATGTTGTTGCCATGCATCGCATAGCCGATCGGAACCACGTCGTCGATTAGCACCTCCGATCCGTCAGGACATTCAATAATCTGCTCAATACTCACTACACCGTCCTGGGCTTTGCTGTAAAGATCAAAAACAGGAGTCAACTGCGTAGCCTTTCTCCACTTGCCCTGAAGAAACAGCTTGACGATGTACTTCCCGTGAGGATTAAAAAGCCTGGCACGTGCCAGGATAAGGGACCAAACACAAGAATCTGCATCACCTTGCAAGAACACTTCTCAATCCAGGACAAGTGACGGAATACCCTCTTCATCCTGCGGGTAGATAAGCTCCTGTATGGCATGCTCGCAGAAAAAGTCACCTCTAAAAGAAAGGTTAAAAGATTCATGACGTGAAAGGTTCCACAACCCACACTTATGTCAAGTATAGTTACGTCTCGTTCAAAACAGTGCAAGGTTTGATGCAAAACCTAAACAAAAAGCAAGCAGCAACCGCAGCAACCGCAGCTGCGGTCCCACAGAAAGGTACCCCGAGGAAGAAGCAGTCTGTGTTCGGCAACTGCAGCAAATTGCGAGGCGATTGCTTGACTTAGCTGTGGCCTGAGCTGTGTGAAAAGCCACGCTAGCTAAGCAGAAGAGCCATGCAGACCTGTTACGAAAAAATCCTCATCTTTGACGGTCTGATCTTGACCGGCATGGGCATTCAATGTGCCGAATTGTGGAGCATCCACTGTCTTATGTTCATATGATCAACAAGCTCGTGTTATTGTTTGATTGTATTGTCAGAAAAGTTTTTGCAGCTACAACCTCCTGGTTTGCCTCCGCCATGCTGCAACTAAAATCTCTCCAGAATTGTGTCATTCCCATGTTGCCACGTTTGGAGAGCTGATCTTTTCAAACCATGTTTTGTTGTTGAAATTATTGTCCAAGGTGTTTTTGCACTGTGGTGTAGCCTGGTTGTGTTGATGTTTGTGATTGCTTCATTGATTGATTGGATGACAATGACTACGACGATGATGACAGTGATCATGGATCATTGATGATTGATGATGGATGACGGTTATGATACTGATGGGTGATCAATGATGGATGATGATGATGATGATGATGATGATGATGATGATGATGATGATGATGATGATGATGATGATGGTGATGGTGATGCTGATGCTGATGATGATGATGGTGATGCTGATGCTGATGCTGATGCTGATGCTGATGCTGATGCTGATGCTGATGCTGATGCTGATGCTGATGCTGATGCTGATGCTGATGCTGATGCTGATGCTGATGCTGATGCTGGTGCTGGTGCTGGTGCTGCTGATGATGATGATGATGATGATGATGATGATGATGATGATGATGATGATGATGATGATGATGATGATGATGATGATGATGATGATGATGATGTTACCTCTTTTCTTTGTACTAGCTACTGGCATCAGTTTCAACCTAAAGCTACCTCGTGTTTATTGGATCTTTGTGATGGACATTTGGCAATTGCAAAATGTTGCAGCCGAAGTATTTTACGAGAGTCTCTCTCGCACTGGCAACAACATGAACAACCATCTCCCTCCTTTCTTGATGCCTTCTCTCTTCTCCAATTGTTGTGATCTTGACAATGTGTGTTCTTTCTGCAGTCGATGTGTTTTGATACTTGGTCTTTCATTATCATCTAATCCTTTTTCTAGATATGCTGCCCTGGGCACAAGGACGGGACAGAAGAACATATTGGAACGGAGGACCAGAGACCAGAGGACCAGGAGGCAAAGAACAATCTTGTCAGAAAATGATTTTTCCGGGGAAGCTGATCCTCTTGCCAGTGTCATTCGAAGCAAAATCAATCTGCATATGACAATTCCAAGGTAAGTTTTGGACGTTGCATCATCAAGGTCAAGCAAAAGGTCACGGGAACGAAACTCTGCTTGGCTTACCACGCGTGCCTGACAGGTGCTTGCAACTCAAAGGTGTACTGTGTGACCCGCAGTGGCTGTATCACATGCTGGCAGGCTTCACCTCGCCCTCGTAGGTGCACTCTGCATACTGCCTCCAAACGCTTTCAACAGGTGCACAGTGGAAACTAACATTATTTTTGGCACAGCAATGGAACACGCCACTGAATTGAATTGGAACTTGGGCATACCCTTCTGGATCTGGTAGCACTCGCAGACTTTTCTGGGCTTCCAGCTGCATCGTTGTTGGCTTTTCCGGCGCTTCCTGCATTTTCAACGCAGCTGACAAACACTGTGCAACTGGCTTTGTCCGAGGGACTGCATTCGCATCTCTTTGAATAAAGTCGACTGTGCTGAGCATGCTTCAATGACGTCTCTCCCCCACCTCAGCTGCTTGCCCTTTTGCTTTGGCCTTTGCCTTGGAATCTGCCTGATATAGAAGCTACCCAAGGTTCCAGAAAACTTCAGAAGCTCAAAGGCTTAAAGCCTCAATACTTGCAACCTTTCAAGCTGCTTTGGTAGATATCCGGCCTTTGGCTTGGCTTTGGCTTTGGGGTCCTCCGAAGGAAGGCCATGCGACTCTTTGCAGTGTATCTAGATGTATCTAGATGCATCTAGTCTTGCAACAAGGCAGTGTATGGAGCCCGAATGGACTGCCTCGCGGACAGTGAGAGTTGTTTTTAGCCAGACAAGTTCAGCGCGCTAAATCTGCTAGGCTCACAGGGAAACCCCTCAGCACCCATGCAGTGCCCATGCAGTGCCCAGTCCGGCACAGGCTCGGCAGGTTCCTCTTTCAGCTCAGGAAGAGGGTGCACCTTGAAAGTTCAACAGGTTCAACATGGTTCAACCCTTGCAATTTCTTGTGATCCAATTCTTTTCAAGCTCCGAAAGTTCAGCTCCTCAGCTCTTGGATTGGGTTCCTTGCCTGAGGCTCTGGTTCCTGACAGACTTAACATAGCAGCTGCAATCATGAAGCGATTTGTCCTGGCCTCTGGCAACAGATCGCTGCTTCGAGCCGCCTGAGATATTTGTTTCTTTGAAACAGATTTTTTGTTTGAAATGGCCACACAGTGGTGGCCGACTAGTGAACTGATAGAATCCATGCCCATCGAGCATGGCCTCCCTATCCCCGTGGACTGTTTGAAGTTGGAACAAACTCCTTCCATCTCTTTTCCAACTTCTGGATCCAGAAGATCACTTCACTCCGTTATGTATTGTTCTCCTGGAAGGTATACACTCGTTCCATTTCTACACTTCAATGCTTGGTGACTTGGACTGCCACAAATGCACCAGCCCGCCGCCAGCCGGCAACCTGAATCTCATACAAAACTTAAGTGATTCGACGGCTCGAAGTCTACCACAACACGAAGCAACTGTCGCTTTGCTGCAAGGCTTGACTTGGGAAGTGGCAACGCCCATGAAGCTACGAGGCATGCTGGTCACAGAAAACCTCCGCATTGCAACTGCAGAAAAAGACTGTAAAACTTAAGGAAACTCTATCATGACACGAAAACAGTTCTGCACACTAGGTCGACTGCAGGCTGCTGACAAACTGGTTCTCTGTCTCATTTGGCCTCAATTCTGGACACAGTTGAAATAAAGACACTGAAACGGAAGCACCGTCGAAACGCACTTCCATTGCATGCATGTCTGTTCAAAACCAAGTCATTCCTTGCATGTGTGTGTGTGTGGGTGTGTGTGTGTGTGTGTTTGTGTGTGTGTTGCATCATGGTACCACTGTTGACCATGGCCACAACAATTGCAAACAAAATCGAATAAAAGGTTCACAGAGTTTCAATGTTGCTACTCCTCTTCCAAGCCACTTCCATTCTGTAAGGTCAACCTCTTCAGAGTTCCACTCCGGAAGTGGCATCACCTCAGTGTCTCAACAAATCCAGTGTGACAGTCACCTTCAACAACTAAGATGAGGAAAATGAAAGAAGGACATTAACGAACAAAAAAATCAGCTCTTGACATAATGGTCTCTCAAAGACTTCCAGGCTGCATCCACCTTCAAGCTATCGATATAAATCGAAAAATGATTGTCCTCACCCAACATGCTTCAGCAGTGGCCTGTCCAAATCAAAGAAATGCAACTTTGAGGCCTCTGAGGTATCTGGTGGCTCTGTTGCAGGGAGAGGTTCACCTCAGCTTTCTCAGTGTTCAAAATGTCTTCGAGTGCGCTCGACTTTTGGGGTACAGCTCTGGAGAAATCTCTTGGCAAGGGACGTGCTTTGTAAGCAGTGACCAGCTCTGGCACCGCAACCTCGTCCTTCTTCTTTTTGTCCTCGTGTCAACATGCTCAAGAATGGCGAAGAATGGCGCATCCAGCAAGTCCACCAGTCCTTTTTCGGAGCCATTGACACTGCTTAAACGAAAATGTGACCCGTCTGTCTTATTTTTCCTAGGGTTGGCTCTGTATGTATGTGTATATGTATGTATACATATATCCTTCATTTTCCAAGATGGGCCTGTGTAACATCTAGTTTGTCTTGCAGCGGTCTAGCTCACTAGTCATGACTGCAATGTTTTCTAACTGACTCGGCTGGATCTTGGCTAGGTGTCCCATTTTACCGTGGCTTCTCATATCTGTCTTCCCGCTGAATGAGCCAAAGCAGCCACACACATCTTTGACCAAAAATCAATACACACATGTACGTACAAGTGCCAAAACCAAAGCAGTTGTGGTACAGTCTGCTCCAGCCACCTCACGCAAGCGCTTACTGTTTGACTCGACTCTTGCAGCTGTACCACAAAGAAAAGTTGTAGGCTGCTTCAGCCTAACGGTCCTGTTCGGACCACTGACTGTGAATCAACCGCGGCAGCGCTCCCATCAGAGCAAGCTGCACAGAGGAGGCAGTCTGTGGCCATGCGCCACAAGACCATTGCTTCACAGGTTCCTTTTTCGAACACACTGCAGAAAATTCACAGGAAAATGGGGCTCCGCATGTGCTTTCGCAAGTCCCGAAACGCTCCATTCCCAAAATGCTTGCTGCAGAAGTTCCAACCATAGAAACACTTGATATCTGAAGATGAATGAAACACAACAGACGATGGAAAAACTGCAGCGAAATCAGTCATTCCTCCGGTGGTTTGGCCTTAGGGCCATCTCCGAATTGCAGCTTAGGAACATAACGTGAAAAAAACCCCAGCCACAGCCCATGAACTCCCGAGATTCTGACGCCAGATTCATGTGAGCCCAAGTGCTCTAACAAAACCTCTCCCCGAAGGGCTCAAACATCAGCCCAGGGCAGCCACAACACAGTCAGGCACGTGTCTAACATCTATTCACATCGTTGAAACGGCTGTGAAAGAGTCGGAAGATCCCAGGCACCTTGTGGGCTGCAGAGATTCGGGCTTGCAAATATGGAGAGCCCGGTGACTCCTCTGGCGCCAAGCAAAAGAATGTGTGACTCCTCACGTGCTTCAACACCCGTTCCATCCTCCGATGAAGCATTGAGTTGATGGAGAGTTTGAAAACGTTCCTGGACAGAATCAGATTGATCTGCAATGAGAGCAAGACTCTGAATTCGGCA
>VSDK01006987.1:198684-297448 GCA_009767595.1 Symbiodinium kawagutii | reverse complement strand
CTTTGGCCTTGGCCCCTCCATCGGCTCCATTGGCTCATCCAGCACCGGGTCATCTGGCTCTGGTCCCAACCAATCGGCCATTGCTGAAGCAAAGAACGAAAGGGAAAAAACAAAAAAAAAAAAGGAACTTGAGCAACAAAACTGCCCAAAAAACAGCACTAGAAATTAACATCTCAGAACAGTCAACTCATCTACCGTCTGTGCGTGATAAAATGGCAGCAAAACTGGGACAAGAAATCAACACTAGAAACCATTTCTGATATCCATTGATGTCTCCGTCCCCCTATTCATGCGCATATGGTAAAATGCCATATCAAAATATTGAAACAGCGAAGCCTCAGATACTTACCTACCAAGAAGCCAACAAGTTCACAACATTTCACAAGTTGGAAGTTCCACCCAAGCTCAATCCTGAAGTCTTGTCCTCAGTGTGGCCTTGAACCAAAGTTGAAGTATGACTCAAGAGTGTGAAGTGTGGGAGTGCAGTACCAGCTGTCAGACCGTTATGCCCAGCCAACGTATGGCAGTTGCATGCTGCTATGGCCAACTTGAAGCCACACCATCCATCAACTTCTAAGCTTTGATACCCAATATATCCCCATATTGTTGGACCCACATAGGTTAAAATTAGACCCACTTAGAATGAAATTAACTTCTTGTTCAGTGCCATCGGAAGGTTCGACGAGGCGGCCTCCGCTTCAGAGCGGTGCCTCACCTCCATCCGCACCTTCGACGCCTCCCAGGCATCCACCAAAGATGCGATGTCAATCAGATCCGCTACAGCATCTAGCTGCAGTGTTCCTGTTGCCACCGTCCGCAACTGGGCCCTGGTGTCAGCCAAAGAGCTGAACTTGCTGAGGGACTTGCACCCCAGCTGGCCCAACTGCGCCTGCACCATCTGGCCCACCTCCTTGCGCTCCAGCAGGCCATGCAGGTCCGGGTCAAGAACCTTGATGAGTTCCTGACGGCCTTCAGGTGTGTTGATGTCCGGTGCGGCCATCTCTCAACCTGAGCCGTGCGGAGGGGCTTTTCTTGAAGCACTTGATCCAAAATGCTGCTCACTAACATTGAGCAGCTCATGTTACCGTTCACTCCAGACTTCCCCAAGCGAAAGAAAGACCAGCCCAAAAGCAGAAAAGCGGAAGGGAGAAAACTAAAGTTCAACATGCGACCGGCCCTACAAGATCCACGCAGGCTCCAACCAGAGAAAGAAAGAGGTTAAAGAGCTAGAGCCAACCCGACCGTCTGTCAGCTAAGCCAACTTTTACCTCGGCTCGTCGGATCATGCTTCATCTTCCGACGATTCGGAACTGGAGCTTGCCAGTTCCCCTCCGGAGGAGCTGCTTGCTTCCCCCGGCAACGGCCCCCCACCTTTCCCATTCGGGAAGCAGGCTTTACAGGCCTTATGGTACTTGTCCGCCCCAGGCAAATCATCGCCATAGCAGACAAACTCGCGATAATGAATGCCCGGCTGCCTGAAGCACTCCCCTACCCGATGGAGTGTCAAGGACTTCGACTTTCCCACCACGCTCACCACGTAGTGTCCCATCCTGGTCTTGTTCTCGCCCACCTCGTCCTCTGGCAGCTTGGCATCATCCTCGCTCTCACTGGCGAATTCCGGTGAGAATCTATCTTCCTTTGGGTCCCTGGCACCCAATGGCACCGTCCCGTCCCAACGCAGCCTCTTCGCTGGCCGGCCCCTTCTTGAGAAGTATCTCAAGCGGTCTTTCTGACCCTCTCGCACCCTTGCTTTGTTCCCAAGGGCCTCCAACTTTTCACCCACCTTCTTCAGGACCACCTCCTCGTCGAAGGGGTCTTCCCTTCCTTCATTCTTCTGGAGGAAGTCAGCAATGAACTCCTGTGCCCTATGCACTTGCATACGAATTGACCGGTCGTATGCTTGATCCACGGTTGGAGTCCACCTCCCCAACCGTTTGCATATATCTTCGGGCACGCCCACTGCACCCGCCCAGGTCCTGAGCGTCACCCGCTCCGAGTGCTCCGTCCATGCGGCCCCAGCACCCGGTTCGAACATGTTATCGTTGCTCCCTGGCACCTTCAGTGCTTTGAACAACCCTTGAGACATGGCTGATGCCGCGTTATAGTCGGCCATCCTTTTGGTGGTGCCTTCCAGGTCGTACCGCGGAATGGGGAGCAGAAAATCCCGTTGCGAATTCCCTGTCTCCACGGCCATCTTCACCCATATGGCCCACCCCTCCATCAGCCAATCCCTCTGGCGGACGAATGCCCGTCTACTGACGAACACCTTCACAATCGTGACCTTCTTTCCCGGCCCCGTTGTCTTGGTCCTCTTCAGGCTGCAATGCAACCCGAACTCATCGGACACAAAGCTCTTGAAGTCCACTCCGGTCGTATCGTGAAACCGAAGAGCCCCCCAGAGCTTGAACAGCCTGAACCAAGCATAGGCCCGGACAAAGTCAGCCACCCCTTTGTCCACCACCGTGTCTTCCAGTGACACCACCACCATCACTGGAATATGGCATGCTTGCCGCCTCTCCTTTGGGTCAATCACGGCCAGCCTCAAGTTGACCTCTTCCAATGCATTCTTCACTGCATCGGAATCGCTGATCTGCCTTTCCTTTGGAATCTCCGCTGCATGCTCCATGAAGATCAGTGTCTTGTAAACACTCAACGGCACTGATTTCCCACATGGCTCCGCAGCTCTCACCTCCAAGTACTCAGCAAAGTACGAGGGCTCATCCGGCCACCCTTGGCCGAACGTCGCGGCCAACCAATTCACCAGGGCCTCCCAAACCTTGACATGTTTCCTCAAGGTTCCCGCTCTTCGACCCTTTCCGACACGGTTCCCATGCAATCCCCGTATCGTCGTCACCGAGGGCTGTGTCCCTCTTCACTCCATCATGGATCAACTTCTTCAGTTTCTTGATCCATCTATCCCTCTCAGTTTCCTCCAGCTTCTCTCTCTGAGCAGGGTCGTCACCTAAGGCCGCTGCTTTCCTCCCTTGACGCGTCGGCCACCTGTCCCGAGGCGCACTCCCCCTCAGCTCCACCTTCGAGCAGAGGTCTTCGATCCTGGCCTTGCGGATTTCATCCAGCTTGGCCTTGCTTCTCACCAGAGCACTGGTAAGACTCAAGTCGGCATCACTCATCCCACTGCGTAGCCTCCAGATCGACTGCGCAGCTGCATCGGCCGCCTCCACCAATGCATCCAGCTCTGTCACATCCACCTGCAGCCCCTCATTGATCAGCTGCAGGCCCATCGCGACACTATCCATGGTGTACCCTTCCATCCCATGGATAGCTCCAAGCTTGGTAGTGGTCCACCCCGACCTCTTCAAGGCAGAAGCCAGCGCATGGTCTATACCGACCAGCTTTGCCACCACCTCTAGGTCGTCCATTGCGCTGCCCCTATACTGAAATCTGAGCCAACGCTGCATTCATTCGCTCCATGTCGTTCCTGTGCTGTGCACAAACCACATAAACTCACCAGCCAGTCATGAATGTTTCATGGTCTCCATGGGATCATCCACTCGCTGAACTTTTGCACTGCTTGGGTGTGAGGCGTTTCAGCAGTTGCGGAAGCATTTGATTGGAGATCCGCAACAAAATTACCAGAAATAGCTTGCAATTTCCATCCATCCAGGTGGTTTGTCATCCCAAACATTCCCAAACTATCAATGCAAAAAAGCATCTTCCATCCACTTGACGGGTGAATTGAAAGCAGAAGCGTGCAAGGGGGTCACGACACTCAACCAACCGCCCTCCAAGAGCAATCCCCTTATGAATGTGACGACAATAGTGATGACACAGTAGTACCAATGTATTCTCAACACCTACCCTGATAGGGAATCAGCACCACCGGCACCACGGTCCTAACTGCGGAACACATTTATGACTACTGTTGATAATTTAAGTGCAATCACATGACTACTGTTGCTGATTACACTTATGACAGCCAGAAGCACACCAGCGACACTGATTAGTATTGCGATTGACTCGACTCTCGTATACTGTTTTTTTTGACCTGGATGGTGATTGATTTATGGTGACGAATATATCTACCCGCAAGGCCAAGATATGCCAAGAGGCCACCATGTTGGGACAGCTTGTTTTGAAACACGAAATGTGAAAGTCATCAGCTTGGTCACTTCGGGATATTCATCTGCTGGTTAATGCAATTGACCATTTTGCATTGCTTATGCTTGTGATTCGACTGCCGCTTCATTATCGTACCATTTTGCAGCCGATTTAATCCTGTATGAGGAGTGGGCTTGCACCAACTACGCACCTAAGTTTTTTGACCCACAAGCAGCCTTGACCGCTACATATAGGCACTGAAAACTCTGCTAATGGTGGATCCCCATTGTTAAACCCCAAAATGTGATGATAAATGACCGGCTATTCAAGGCAAACTGGAGGGGAGGGCTATTGACATGCATCCCCTTCACAAGAATGCATGTCTGCGAGTTCAATGAGGTACAAGTGACCAACTAAACAGCAAGGATGTCCAATAGAGAACAGAATCATATCGGGAAGTGATGTTTCGTCAGAGATCAAAACACATCTTTACACTGTTTTCTCTCAAAACAGTAGTCAAAACCCTGGTAAAACAACAAAAATCATATCCCTGAGAATAGGTTATTAGTCATTCGCATTTATGAACAATAACAATAGTGCACCAACGAATAAGCACTACTGACCGGCTTGGTTGCCTTGTAAGCAGGGAAACAACATCAGGTCAGTGAACCTGTCACCACACAACCAGCCAGAATAACAGCACCAAACACGACACAGCCAATATGTTTCGAGGCGATCCAACCAACACGAATTAATTGATGGTCAATATAGGTGATAGGGCTGTGGGTCAAAACCCTGTACCTTTGGTTCCCCATCATTATCCATTATTTTTCCTATCGAATGGTTGGTTATCATCCCCCATTATTGGTTGGTTAATATTGATCCGTAGCCATATATTGGTATATATCCCCTATAGTTGTTAGTTATCATCCCCTAATATCAAGCATTCACCAGCTATTTGTTCCATTATAGGTTGGTTTTTTAACATTGATCCATGGCCATATAGGTTATACGGGAACACCGAAAAAGTCTGTTGGATCCAACAGCACGCCGGATCGCCGATCTCACGTCGTCTTTGCGTGGACCTTTCCAATTATGAACCAGTGTTTCTAGATTGCATTTGCAAATAATAAATGAATATAAATACATATATATATATATAACAAATATTTATATATATAAATATGTAAATATAAGAAAGATATACATATATGTATATACAATATTTGTAATCCAATGATCACCTCCAGTCCCACATTTGAACTCCCAAATTCCAAGAACTTCACCTGCTGGTTTTTCCCAGCTGATCGCCCTGCCTCTCCAAGAGGAGGAAAGCAAGGACATAGCGCAGGTAGTACAGCGTCATCCTGCAAGACCGGAGAAGGCATCTACGGATGCTCTCCAGTTATGAAGCTGGGCATCATGAAGCCTTCAAAGATATTTGGTGGTTTCTGAAAATAGGGGACCCCCCACATCATCCTTTGTATTAACTATTTATAGCCATAAACCAACCATTCTTTGGGTTCCCTATTTTGAGAAGCCACCATCTATTGTGCACCATAATCCAGCTTGTTAGCCCACCTATCTCCACTTATGCATTTGTTTGCCAAATTGGGGGGAAGGGGTTCCCACTCTGTACGTGTGTGCTTATTCTTTGCTACACGTGTTGGCATCGGTCAATTTCAGGGCTTGAACGCCCATGGGTTTGGGGGACTCAATGCATCTGAACGCCTTTGGCTCGGTACATGAGGTCCCTGAGTTGTCATGGATCACCCTTTGCTGCATTTGCTGGTCGCGATCCCCTGTGACTGCGAAGTTCCATCATCCAAGTGCTGTTACTGTACATATATGGACGCATTAGTGGAGCAACTCTAACTCTATGTTGAAACGTTTCAGAGCATATCATGTAATGCAATGATTATCAAAAATCCACAGATCAACATATACAAAACATATCGTCCCGCTGATAATGATTATTCATTGGCAATGTATCAAAGAGCAATGCATCCAGCAAACAAAAACAAGAGGTCCCACGGTTTTTCGGGGCATCCTACAGGTATCAACGTTGAGCAACAGTCAAACGTTGCGACCGTCCTTGATATCGTTGCTTAGCCTTGAGGTGTTGGGGCCAACAGCTCACGAGACCATGCACCGCTGCATGTTTAAACATGAATGTGTGCATATACATGTGTAAATAAATATCTATGGACATATCTATGTATAAAAGATATGTGTATATCTAGATGTATATGTAAGCATGGGTCAAACACAAAAAATCACAAAAATATGTTTTCGGATGTACTAGCATGTAGAAGTAAATACTTAGATTTAATTACGTATATATATATATGTATACATATACATATTTACATGTATATATATATATACAAGTATACATACACACATATACATATACAGATATATATATATAAACCTAGATAGGATGAGTCCCGCACCCATTGGCATGGACAGCAATAGTGACTGGCGGTTTGTTGCGCCATCCCAAAAATACGTTTGTCAATGAATCAACCATTCCAAATATTCCGCAAAATGGTGAAAGCCACCAGCTAAATCATGAATTTACCATCATTGAATGATCATAACTGCTGTTTTTTTTCTCATTATCCATCCAACTCTTAGCAAGTTTTGGTGGTGAAACAGCTGGACTCTCCTGGACGAGTCACCGAAACGGAGTCCTGGTCATATCTATGTGTCTGGACACCAAACACGATCAAATCATCGCCGCTACTCCGAGCTGTGCAATGCTGCGTTGCCCAAATGAGGACCCGGCGAGTCCTGGAGTCAAAAGGGGTTTCTTAAAATAGGGACCCCCCAAAATGGTTGGCTCATTACTATAAATGGTTAACAGTGGCTGATTTGGGATGTCCCTATTTTGAGAAACACCCAAAGGAGGCCAACCCACCAGCAAATGATCATTTCCGAGAATAGTTGCCCAGAACTCCCAGTGGTCCCCTTCCCCTGTAAAACTAAGCCATGCACAAACCCTGCCATCAATTCCACTAGCTTTGGGATCCGGATGTTTGATATTCAAACTTTTTGGATACGAATCATTGCAAGGGCCAATCGCACTTGACTAGTTATATAGCTTCCAACAATGATTGATCATGGTTTATCATAGCTATGAATTGCTCGAACTTCCAACAGAGGTCAATGACTGTTGGTAGTGGTTAGTCTCCAGCCTCGCAAAAGAAAAAAACACGTCCTTTGCTGGCCATGTTTTTCCTTACGCCTTAGAAAGGCGAATCGATTGAGCAGGGAATATGTTCCTGTTTAGGTCAACAGCAGGTAGTAATAGTAGAGGTAGGGGATGTGAAGGGTTTCACCGCCGTTAATCATTCAACCATCAACAACATGTTTTCAAGCATCGTTCAAAATTATCACCCACTGCTAACAGGTATTAGCTACTCTTCAACCATCGATGTTAAGCCATTGTCAATCATTATCAATCGTGAATCCACTATCGCGGGGCGGGAGTGTTATCTGGACGGCCCTATGATTGCACTTAGCTGCTAAAACAGTATCCAAGCAGTCAATGCGTTTCATGGGTATGCTATGGCTCTATGACCATGACTATTGATCATTGAAAAGTAGTCCCCTCAAACAGGTTGGTCAGCAGGGCAATCAGCACTTGAGTCCTGGTTCCAGCTGCGAATCCAAACTCGAAGCAAGAAGTATTGAGAGAAGACATGTTGATCGTCCATGGATATAATTACATAGATACAAACATTCCCACATATATTCATAAAGGTCTCAATCTTATGTCTATATTGAGCATGTATACAGAACATCAATTCATAAACAAATCCAGGTATATGTCAAGAAACAAATACAATCATGAAATCTTATTCAAACTAATTCGAACAATGATCAAGAGCTCAGTGAACTGCGAACATCTAAAATCACCCTCAACAGCACGTGTCCATAGTCACAGGGAAATCCACGCTCTTAAGGGCCTTTTCTTGGGAGTGCTCAAACTAACAGCTACCGTAGATACACCAACAGTAAGGAGTATTAATTATGAATCGATATGAACCGTCACCAATGTTAACCCTACACATACTCTTGTTGGTTCCTGTTGGCTCTAACCCTGTCATGAATAGCCCTCCCGCTGCATAGCCCATGTTCACAGCTGCAACTCCCGTAGCGCATCGGCCTGCTGATTTCTGCAGTTTTGTGGTCCCTGTACCCACAGCAGTCGCTGCGCGGCTTCCAAACATTTCGAAACTCACGGGGTGGGACCCCGCTGCCTTCTATACCCCTGAAGTCCCGTTTCGGTCATCACCAGCATGAACCATACAGATTGCCAACCAGACTCAAGCATTGGCCATCTATGTCATCTATGTCTTGCTGTTTTCAAATCGCTTCAGAGATGCTGGTGCCTCCAGGGGATAGCTGTAATGATAAACTGCTGGAAGGAGGGTCTGTACGCACGGGCAAGGGCATCAAGCATACTGGTCACGTGGTGTGTGTTTGCTACCTGTCATTGTCGTCCCACGTATTGCCATTCTTGCTATCCTTGTGGTTGTGGTCCTCTTGTTGTTGTCGTCGTTGTCCTTGTCTTTTTTTGCAAGATTGTAGCAGTGTAGTCAATAGTTAGTAGTAGTTAGTAGTTGGTAGTAGTTAGTAGTAGTTAGTAGTAGTTAGTAGTTGGTAGTAGTTAGTAGTAGTTAGTAGTAGTTAGTAGAGTTGGTAGTAGTTAGTAGTAGTTAGTAGTTGGTAGTAGTTAGTAGTTGGTAGTTAGTACTGTCGTAGTTATTAGTAGTTCGTAGTAGTTTCTGGGAGTTTGTAGTCGTCAGTAGTAGTTAGTAGTAATTGGTAGTAGTTAGGAGTTAGTAGTAGCTAGTAGTAAATAGTAGTAGCTCGTAGTAGTAGAAGCAAGAGTAGTAGCAGTAGCAGTAATGGTGGTGGTAGTAGTAGTAGTAGTAGTAGAAGTATCAGTAGTATTAGTAGTAGTACTAGTGGTGGTAGTAGTGCTGGTAGTGGTAGGTGGTAGTGGGAGTGGCAGTTGTTGTTGGTGCTGCGCTGTCGCAGTGGTTTTTGTTGCGGTCGCAGTTGCGGTTGCGGTTTTGGTTGTTGTTGTTGTTGTTGATGATGTTGATGTTGTTCTTGCTGTTTGCTGTTGTGTTCTGATGTTGTTGCCGTTCGCGCGGTTTGTGATCTCAATCCGCTTTTTAGTTCTGTTGTGATTGTGATGTGCTTTCTGTTAGTCCTTCCCCTTGTTCTACCATTACAACTGCTGGCAATATCTTGATGGCCACTAGTTACAATTGCTACTTGTAGGAACTTACAGCTTTTGTTTCGGCGTTCTCGGTATTCTTGTTTTCTATTCTTGCTATCGCTCACAGTCTTGTTCTCGCTGCTACCACGCAGTGGCCAAAAAACAAATGCGACAGATTTTCAAGTGGCTGACGGGGAAATCTGCAGGAAACCTGACTTTGCACCATCAATTCTGGACGAATTTCTAACCAACTTCTTGCACTGTCCCAGCAAGTGGGGCGTTCACAGAATGGTAACCTTGGCTGGCAAAGCTCAGCAGCCACCAGCCTACCATGGGCTTCCACTATTGATGGCATTACTGCTCAACCAGCTCGACAAATGACCGCTCTCGGTAGGAAAAGCCACCATTTCGCAATACGCCATTTCTAGAAATACCCTTGGAAAATTGGTGTAAACCGATTGTGTTGTGAAACATATTGGATACTGGATGATAGCGGGCAATGATCAATAAAGAAGGATAATAATGGATGAAACTTGGGGCATACTTAAGATACAGTAATCCTACAGCAACCAGGAACAAAGTGATTTTGTCAAAAGCCAATGAGCAAGAGCTCAATATCGACTACTCTTGGAAGATCCCACTTGAGCAATTCAATCCTGCCCTGAATGAATATTCCCAAGCATATTGAGGTCTTCACAACTTACAAAAACGCATTTGCTGTCAACTTCTGTGATTCAGGACAGCCCCACCTTGTTTGTATCGCTGGCTTATCGCATCGCTGCTTATCAAGCATTTTCTTCTAATCGTTGATTTGATATGCCTCGGTTCCAGTAGCTGCTGAAGTCAAGTATGCGGGCTGAAACACAGCATAGTAATTCATTGTTCTAGTCCAATTTTCGGAAGGGGCACCGGTCAAATAGTCAACTAATAGTACCTAATATATGGAAAATACATGAAAATACTGTTACTGGCTGTAAATGGCTACTATAGTGATGGACTCCAAATTCTATCATGCGGAGTTTAAAGCCCTGCGCCAATTGGTGTAATTATCAGTACAAGGTCTATCAAGGTCTCATGACTTTCAAGGTTGCTTCATCAGCTGTGGAGCCATGATGTAGGTCTTCCTTGGAAGCCTTGGTTCATCTCTTCCAGCTGGACACTGATGCCCGCCCTAATTACAAGTTCCTGTACCACTGCATGGGTGTCTGGCAGCATTCAAAGCCTGTCAGTTCCACGACGGAGCGGAAGATCCCTGAATCAAAAGCAACCTCTACGAAACGGTTCTGCAAAATCATCGCAGATGGCGGTCTCTCCACTTGATTTTTGCGGCTAAATGGAGGTCCAACTCTGGACATCGTTCGGTTGCTCTTGAAAAGCCGAGCGCATTTGGAAACGAATGCTGGTACGAACGAATGCTTCTCCCAAGTACAAGCCACGAACCCCATGTGGCACATGTTCAATGATCACTTGGAAGCAAACATCTATCAAGCAACAAACCTCCAATAGTGTGAAAGTGGGTGCCGGAAAATCCCCACAGTTGAGCGACCCCAGTGATTCGGGGCAACCAAAACAAGAACACCCTGCCATTTGATGAAAATGCCGTTCCCAGTGATCATCCCCAGCTAAAGAGTGCCAACCACGGTATCATGTACTCCCCTTGCAAGGGATCAAAGATCGGCTTTTACCATGGACATCACTTGGTTGACAACCACAAACAATCGCAGTGGTCATCCATCAGTCCCAAAACAGTTCACCAATCTGATCTGTACATTCCACATGAAAAAACAAGATTTGCCTTGCATAGGTCAACTACACATGCAATATCATGCAATACCAATCTGCAGGGCACTGTATGTTTTTTCATGTAATGATACTGTATATGCATGTGAACTACGAATGTGTGTACAAATGTGTGTATGAATGTGTGTACGAATGTGTGCAGTGCCTTTTAACAATCCTGCCATGACTTAAAGTGGGTCCTCCCCTATCGGTCATTATGCAGCTTTTGGCTCCTTGTACATATTGCTCCACATGAAACAGATTGGGGCAAGGAATCATATCATCTAAGTCCCCTAGGCTAGAGGCTGGGTAAATGTTAAGGTTCGCAAGCAGTCATTGGAAGCCTTTTGGTTCTTGACCTGGGCCAATATGGGACACACGGGCACCAACTATCAGGCAACATCTCCAAACTGCACTGGTGGCTTTCTAGAAGGCATAATTCAAACATTTGGGTATCGGATGGTATAGGTTGGGGTACTGTTGATGGAGGAAATCCTGCACCAGTTGGTTGGTTGTTTACCCCATTATTTATAGGGTTTAAACCATCCCAGGTGGTGCAGGATTTCCTCCATCAACCGTATCAGCCAGAATCCCTGGCTAAAACCAGTACATGCACAGTTCGCTCGGTGTCTCATAGGTGTCGCCTTCGCCTGGCGCCTTTAGGTCGACGAGGCGATCATGGTGGGCGCGCCAGCATCACCAGCCGAATCACCATCCCAAATGATAAGCATTGGTTGATGGTTGTTTGGATACCTCTCCAACTATGATGCTCAGTTTAGGGAATACTTCATGACAGTGACTTAATGCTTGCACAATGAATGACGATCCCCCTCCTGTATGATTCACATTAACTATTGATTTAACAACCAGCATTCGTTTCAGAACACAACTCCAAACAATTCTTGGCAAGGAACAACTTTTCGTTGCGGTCTTGCCCAGCATCACTGGCATCTGATCTGGTCGCCATGCAGTAAGCCCGTACTTCCTCCATGTTGGGTCCTAATTGAAAAAGAAAAAACGTATGGGTAAAGATGCATCATCCACACCGAGAAGGAAACCGTCGCCAGTGCAGGGGTATTCGCTGCTGGGCAAAAGCAACTGGAGCTGACAACACGTCCTCGAACAGGAAAGGCACATTATCAGTGCCAAATTTTGAGTGCAAGCATGAACGCGTTTCAACCATGCTGCGGAGCAGACTCATGATTTCTCGTCAGTGTCTTGACATGTGTCTGCCGGTGCAGTACATTGTTTCACAAGAAATGCTTTGTATTTCCCTTGGTTTTCCTTCTTCTGAAACGCATCATGATAGCTAAACATGTGAAAACACCATGTGAAAAAACCATCATGATATGCGGTTGGAAGATGTTGGAAGTACTTACCATTGAAGGACACACCAAGCTCCAGTTTACAATATGGTCTTCAACTCCACAGGGTCGAAAGCGTCCAAAATGGACCCTGGCATAAGAAGTCACGTCACCGCTAAGAAACCGCGCGACTGCCAGATTGCAAGTATTAGCAGACCATCAAGGCTCAAAGGTAGCAATATCAGGGACTTGTTCTGTCATAATGCTGATTCCGGATGATGTACCCTTTGCCAAAACATCAGCTGTGTGCATCTCCGGAAACCTACCTTCAGATTTGCTTACAAATCCATCATAGTTTACCACTGGAGCAGCTAAATGGTTGACCATGGTTTATGATGGTCAGTAATAATCAATCAAAGGGAATCTGATGGTCAATGAGGTTTGATAAATCATCAATGATGGTTAACAACCAACTATGTCCACACTGAAATTCCCTCCAGCTGTGACTCAAACAAACATATTGCGAATAATTGCCAGCTCTCCGTACCAAAGGTAAAACCTATCTGTGCTTCAGTAGCATCGGCCCAGAACCTGATTTTTCCCCCAAAAGATCGTTGATTTTCCCAACAGGTAGTGAGCAAGATTGAAATCGTTGGGCACCACTATGGCTCAGAAGAGACCTGCTGGTCTACATTGCGACAACAACGGAAAGCACGGTTTTTCGCAGCCCAATCTGCGGAATGGCGGTCCATATCTGCCATGTCTTGGTCTATATAATTCCCCCAAAATGAGTGGATGCGATGGGGAGCTACCATCATAAGTTGTAGCGGTTAACGTGAACAAAGGGTGTGTTTATGGTCCGATTTTCAATGGCGCTTGCCAGATTTGACTGTGGACTGCCGCCGCAGGGCTACATCGTCCATGTTGCCGCCTGGGAATGACTGGTGGGTGGGGAAAATGATCACCAGTCAGAAGCCAAGGAAACACCGGCATCTTCCATTTGCCTGCGAGAAGCAGTTGTGCTACGCCAATCTGAGTTTCTTACCTTGATTGAACCAACAAATCAAAGTGGCAAAGCGTAAACAGTAGCTATGACAATGATCGATCGATATGATCAAGAAATTAACTCAGCCTCCAATATCTACTAACATTTACTCAAATCTGCTAGTCAACCATTCTCGACCAAGTGTAGATGAACATAGATGAATTGGCCGTAAACCATTGTTTCATCGCTAATTATCATTCTCATCAAGTCATTTACAATGGACAAACACATAGCTAGTTGCTATGGCCATCGATGGCAACCCGGAGCCAAAATCACCAACAACGGAGATACACATCCGATCAACCAAGAATGATAGGGAACTGAAAACTACACAGGTGAACCAACAAAGCATCTAAAGATCAGCTCCTGAATGCGTCCACAATCATGATACGACGCAAAACAATGGAAATAAAGTCTTCGAAAAATCACGCAAGTGCTCCAGCCATGACAATGCATGACTATGGCCTTGATTCATACGATCAGATCCAACAAAGGATACTGATCTCCCTCAACGAAGTGAATATAACGGTCTGGAATCACAAAAAAACAACAGGAGAAGTTATTGCTTGAGGCACTTGTTTGGAATGAGACGTCAAAACATACTTACTGTACTTCGCACAGGAAGCAACAATCAGAAATTGCACCGTACCTGACCCTTTTTCAGTATGAGTCCATCAAACCCAGAAGCTAGCCAAAGCCACCATTTTATTTGTGTCCTTGCGTGTTCTTGGATCATGTTTGCTTTCCGCTGCGTTCTGTTTAAGAATCGCTACATTGTTCTTTGCCCAATCACCTGTTCATTATCATTTCACATTGTCACTCATTTCCCAAAAGCAAGCCTGCCTCTAAAGGCTTGTGCTCAGCTGGAACTCACAAAAGCACCAGCACCAGCAATCAACCCGAGGTATTGAGTAGAATTCTACATCTCAAGCACTGGATAGACGATCGTGAATCGTGATGGGTCGCAACACGCGATACTCAGTCGAGGTAGCACACTCTCCGAGTAATGGGCAGTAGATAGATGGAATCAACATCTTTAACATATTCCAAACCAGGCAGGTTTGAACCCACAACAAGCAACTACAACCAAACAAGCAAGATAGCCATGATGCTGCGGTGGATAGCAAGCGGTGACTGATACTGTTCAAGCGCAGTGATCGTGTCGCTTTGATGTGCCTATCTAAAACTGCCATAACGACCTTGAATGATGCCACACTTGCTTTCTCGGGTGGTTACCAACCTGGAAAAGCATCTGCAACGTCCGCAATGTAAACCTATAGCACATTTTTGAGCTCTTGTCACACAATTCGTGAGAAAAAATCCTCATGGAACATAGATCACATGCTTGAAATGACAGGGAAATCAACAATGTCCCCATTCAGAATTCCAAGTAAAATCAACTTCACTAGTGACCGAAATCCGGTTGAACCTCTCAGATTCATGGATTCCATGTGCCCAGACCTTTTGACAATCGTCTTGGCATAGGAAAGTTTCCGGCTCAGCCTCACAGCTTGGGAGTGAACACCCTGAGCCCTGCCGAATCGACTCTCCGTGGGTCAAAGAGTGTGCTGACATTTTTAGGGAAAGGGAACCATGGGGAACTGTTTTCCATCACGAAATATCACCAATTGTAATTAATCATCAATTCACCATCAATTAAACTTCATCAACCATCATTCACCATCAATGAACTATCAGTCACAACGAACCATCAACTCACCATCATGAACCATCGCCAACGATCTTTCACCAACAATTAAGCATCATTAACCATGACTAACAAACAAATAACCATCAATGATCATTCATCATTCACAATTCATCATTCACAATTCATCACTCACAATTTATATTGAACCACCATGTAAGGATATGTAAGGTAGTATATCCCCTATAATTGCTGCTTCTTATCGCCTATTAATTACCATAATCCCCCCATAAAACCATTCACCACTGATCACTCTCCGCGGTGCCTGGCGCAGAGTTCAACTGCTTCTGTATCATCATTCCTGAGCTGGGTAAAAGGATGCCTTCCAGTGGTGCCTAAATATGCTTCATCAATGATCAATCATACTTAGGGATCTTTTATCGTCCTAAATGACTAGTACATGGTTAGTCATTTGTTTTTTTCCATGCAAGGCAACACTCTAAGGTCCAAGCAACTTTCACTCTACTCGTCCGTGAAAATGAAAATCATTTATCATGATTCTATGGTCCATAGTGATGAATCGCGGTTGACAATACTTGGTCATGGTTGAGAACGATCAGTCCTGTTTAAAGATAGTTCAAAGCTAAAACTAGCAGTGAATAATGCCCAAAATCATGGGAAACCCGTGCGAAAGAATTCTCATTGTATGGATATCCATCAACAAATTGAAAGGGAGAAAAATAAAAAGTGAAAATGTGGAACAAAGCGAACACGGCACAACTGTATGTGAAGCTCTCAGCTTCTCTACATGGACAAACACAAATTTGTCAACGGTGGTACCCTCCAAAAATGATACTTTCCCTACTGAAGCGAGTGTGGGGATGGTCGGCGGTGCTGAGGGTTCAACTCATTTTGGGATGATACTCATGTGGGCTACGGGATTGTCCACACATGATGGTTCCTACTAACCATGCAACAATAGAGAAACCATTAGTTGAGTTGTGTGGGTAAACCGTATTTGGACAAAGCAATATATGACCGCAAAATGCCTTCAACCAATTTATAAGATTGAGTCCCATGTGATAAATCCCAGGTGTAGCTTGCGGTTATGTCTATATGGATCTCTGTCCTGTCCTGAAACAATGTGCTTTTAATACCAAAATGATTTTTTTTTTGGGTGGCCTACTATTTGCAACAGCCAACAAAAATTACTAACTACGATTAACCATACTCGCTCACGATAAACTACTGTGTATACGGTGGCCTGCGACAACAAACCAAGACCGCTAAGTACGATGACACATACTCCGTCATGATGAACTGGCTATGGGTCAATATTAATCAACCAACTAATGGTGGTTAATCACCAACAAACTATAGGGAAACCATTGGTTAATGATGGGGGAACCAGGGGGACTAAGGGTTTTGACCCATAGCCAACTGCCATCAACCATACAAAACAACACATGCAACAACTGTTCGAGGCACACCGTCCGTGCAAGTCCATGGAAGCGAGCGATCCACAGCTGATTCTGAGGGGAGGTACCTGGGACCTCCAACGCATGGGATCGATTGGAAGTAACTGCGTCGCGTCAACTATAGCACTATAATGCTATGAATAATGCAAGTCATAGTATAATGCTAGTCATAAATAATGCTAGTCAACTATAATGCTGCACTGTAAATTGGTGCTAGTCATATGATATGGTTACACTATTATTGCAGCATATATCATGGTTTAGCAGTATTTTTTTGTAATCGTCAATATCGGTGTTAGTCATATGATGCCAAATATGACATCATTACACTACGGTCTTAACATTGGTGGTTGGCACTCTGATATTAATGTACTGTAGTCAATGATAGTATATAGCAATGATGTATGACAATGTACTCTATTAAAGTCAAGTACTAATAGTAACGTACTATGTTGTAGGCAGTTACAAATAGTAATATATAGTAATACATGGTAATGAGAGTAGGAATCTATAGCCATCGGTTGTCTTTGGATTATAGTCATACTAAACCCTTGAAACTTCCGCCCCTAACAATGCCTTGGTACTACTGGCAATCATAGTAACAATATACACACACGTCTTTCACGCGCTTCAATTGGCCATGCACCCCCAGATCTTCGGCCAATCTGGGCCCCGAGCACTGCTTTGAGGCAGGCCTCAGTTGGAAGCGGATTTCAGCCATGGGGCAGCCCTGGCGGTGAGAGGCGATGGATGGTAGTGGTTCAACACAGTGGTTAGTGGTATGTTAGTGGTTAGTCGTGGTTAGTCGTGGTTAGTCGTGGTTAGTCGTGGTTAGTAGTGGTTAGTAGTGGTTAGTAGTGGCGAGCTGATGACTAGTCATAGTGGTTAGTGGTGAGTGGTAAGCCCTAGGCCTGGGTTTCAAGGGAATCCAGTACAGTTGAGAGAGCTTAGGGGAGATGGTTCACAAATCCAACAAAGGATCACGTTTCAGTTTCATGGAGAAAACACCGTCCGTTCGTGGATGCCCAAAAGAAACACTCAAGTAGATAGAGTATGTCAACTTGACCTTTCAATTGGTCTCCCGAAGGATATTCAGTTTTGGTGGATGCAGCCCACCGTATGGAAACACAGCCATCATAGGAACCTGTAGAACCCCAAGTTGGCATCACTTCTGACATCGCAATGATCACGGAGTTGCTGGTGCGATGAAGGCTTGAACATAAATGATCAAAGTATTCACATGCACCTCATATGGGTGTTGATCTAAATAAAGGTTCCCGGGGTAGATACAATCGCCAACCAATCGCCAACCAACCGCGATCCCATAGGTGACGATCGCGAATGGATTTTCCCTTTGGAAGAAATGGGCAAGGGACATGGCACGGGCTGGTGGCTGCATTGAGGGGTTCGTCAATCGCCCCTCAATCGCGAACCAATCGCGGATCAATCGCGGATTTTCCGATCAAAAATCCATATCCAAACTACATTGTAACACAGTGGATGACTACATCAATCGCAAGACAATCGCCGATCAATCGCCATGCAGTGTTTTACAATCGCGGATGTCAAGATACATATACCCATTCATAATTCTTAGATTCACATTTGCGATCGGCTCCCATATATTGGTACGCCGCATATGCCGCATATGCCAGAATCCAACATAGAAAAGTCGTAGCAAATGGTAGCAATGGACAATGACAATTAGAGGTAAGTCATCTGTTGTGAAGTTGCTACTTTTGGAAATTCAAATGGTGGAGATCATGTTGCCAGAAAAAGTTGCCAAAGATCACTATCCTCGATTGCCAGAGGGATCGATCTGCTGGAAGAAAGACTCTGATAGACTTCAACCATCTTCTATTTCACTTCCCACACCTCGCCGTGTGAGAAAATTCTCCACCATGAAATCTATGGATCTGCAATCCACCGGAGAATTGGTCTTTCAACGTGAGGTGTCACTTGCGGATGTGGTTACTCTGGTGCTCCATCATACGTAGACATCCAACAAGGCATGTGTGTGTGTGTGCTCCGTGATTCGGTTTCAATCTTTCAACTTAAAGTTAAAGCAGGGGCACATGGCATCTTTGACTTACTGTGTGCAAGGAAGCAACGGTCTTGGATGGCATATCTGGCCTGATCAGCTTAACGTGCTTGCAAGGATCACCGATGATTACACCTTTGGTTGATGCTGGATCAGGATCGTTGATTCACAACTTTCAGGCCCTTGATATCAAGGTCAGGCCAAGGCGTTGACGATGACATCGTCACACAGATCTAGTTTCGTTCAGTCTTGAGTGTGTGTCTGTGTGTGTGCAGATGCTTTGGACAGGCTTTGGATCGAGATGCTATAAGTGGGTAAAGCCTTCGTAAACCCAAGCAAAGGTCTGACAAAAAATATGTCATTTACATTCATTTATCAGCTGCTGACAAGGGCCGGGCATCCCTTAAAGCTCTCAGTGATCTTTCATCAACAAAGTATTGTCGGATATTTGTCGGAAGATCGATCATTGTGTCCAACCCTGAAATTGACCTGAGTGCTTGAGCAGGATCTGCATCTGGATTTCATGATGCCCTTGTCAACATCGTCTTAACAGGGTGAATGCGATGAACCTTTCACACGAGTATAGTATATCTGCCCCTTAACCAACCAAAAGCGCAGATTTAGAAGGCAATTCTACAAACGACACCTTCCTTACAACCACCTTCTTCAATCCTGATCTCCCACAATCAAAGTTGAGTGGAATTAAAATCAAGATAGATAGCTTAGATTCAATCCCCATCTCCCACGGAAATCTAATCCGAAATGAATTCCCAAGCCTGAGTTCCATCTCACATGAGGAAATCTCAATGGAAATCAGTTCAAAATGAGTAGCTAAGCTCCAATCCTGATTGTTCAAAAGGAAAATGGAACCGAAGTCAATCCAAAGCAGCTTAAGCTTCAGTTCTAATCGCTCAAAAAGGAAAATGGAACGGAAGTCAGACCAGAATCAACAGATCGGCTTTCGTCCTAAACTCCCAAAAGGAAAATTGGATTGATTTCATTTCAAAAGAGTATCTAGATTGCCAGGGGGCTCCCTCATCCGAACCGCACACCACTTTGCTCCTCTATATAGTCAACAGCTGTTTGACATTGATGGTCATCATCAACACAAAAAAATCTCAGTACATAGCCCTTCTCCACCATACATCAACCTTTCTTCATAGGTGTTTCAGGTCTTTCTCACAAGTTCGGGGTACCCCCAAATCATCCAATATCAACCGTTTAAAGGCTATAAACCCGCCATTTCTTGAGACTTCCCCGACCTGCCTTGAGGCAAACACGAAAAAATGGGGCTGGACCATGGATGGTGCGTGGCCCGGAGCTTTGCCGAGGAGCTAAGATTGCCTCACGCTTCAGCGCTGCAATTCCTTGGCAGCACGCGAGGATACGCGAGGATACGCGAGGCGCTGCAGACCAACGGGCCCTGCGCAGCCCTCAGGTAACGTGTGAAAGTTCATGATAGGAGAAGATAGACACCAGTGAAGTATATTGAAGTGTGGTCTTTGGCTTCTATAGGTAGAGTTGAATTAAACCAACTGGGGATTGAAATTTCAATTTGTAGGCAAATTGAACGTTGAAACAGTTGAAAAATCTTGAAAGTTAACATGCAGCAACAACCAACTGGTGAATTCAACAATGCTGGAGCTAGGAGATAATACCGTCCTGAAGTCGGAGAATCCAGAAAGAATCCGGAGATATATCTTCCGCTGGGAAGCAATGACCACCCTGCGGAGCCAGTTCGAAACATTTGACTCTCCAAGCCGGGCTTGTTCCAATGCTGCAGATGTGGTAGCTAGCGATCCGCAGTGTATGGTAGCTGCAAGTAAAAACTTGTCTCCTCAAACTCAGCCATGAAATCCACAGAACAAGGGATCTTTCACCAACATGAAATCGATAAATAATCTATGGAGGTAATGCAAAGACAGGATTAATAAAACCCCCCTAGTTAATCAAACCCCTCCTCAATCCTGGACCCTGGTCCTTACTAAAGTTAATTAGGTGCTGATTTCACCCCCAAATAAGATAAGTACAGCCAAAAATCCCCCATAGTTAATCAAACCCCTCTGGATTCCTTGGATTTTTTTTTTGAAAAAAAGTAGTTTTAGATTAGTTTTTAATTAGAACCCTTATTAATCTAGGTATCTCTCATGACTACTTAGTAAGGTAATTAGTCTTAGAACCAACTCAGGTCTCATAGGTGGGCCACCCTCACTGCTCACTCCCCCAGGCTCAGGTGCTCAGTGCTGCTCATTTTCCAAGCACACAGCTCAGTATCACTGATACTGGGGCTCTATTGGCTTATGTGAAACCCATTCACTCTCTGATGATCTGATGGCTGCTGGGGCACACATCATTCTCACCACCCTCATGCTGGAGCTGGATCCTGATCCTCAATCCCCATGGTTCTCATAATACTTTCTTCCTTGTCTCATCTCTTATCTCTGGGGGGTTATTATTCAGGGGTGTCTCATTTTTTACCTGTATGGTCTGACCTTGTTGACCTTGTTGACCTATAGGGGGGGGGGGGGGGGTTGATTAATCCGGTGTATGCATTAATCCAGGTAATCTATCGATCTATATCTGTGAATCTTTCACCAACATGAAATCCATGTGCTCCGATCTGAAACAGCCAAGTCGCCAAGTCGTACAAGGGCCTTGGTCATGTCTCAGTTTTCAGTTCAGGGAGACTGGTCGAGTTGACCAACACCTTTCTGGGCACCCACCGGACCCATCCAGACCCTCTGAGCTCGTCCCACTTTTTCTGATCTGGGGAGGGAGTCCACTCCCTGCAGCGCAAATGACTCAACAACCCTTGGGAGATCATCAAGCAATGGACTGACGAAGCAAAGCCTGGATATGTTCAAACAAGAAAACGCTGACGGAAAACTTTGTGAATAAAGCTTCCTTGATTTCCATGAGATGGACCAGAGTTGCCAAGATGTGACCCCAGTCACATGCCAGGGGCCTGGCTGGGGTTCATGAATTGTGAATGCGGTGGAGTTTCAGTTCTCAAATGGTGCCAGGCCATTCCCCATGATGTGCAGAGACCAATCTGGGGCCGCGTGTCGAATAGGAAATTCATCTGGATATAAATGTGTCGAAGTAACCAATTATACATACATTATATAATCAACAATCAACATAGCAATATAGTAATTAGTAACAAGTCACATCAAGTCACCCATATTTGGATATATTTGGTATATCATGAGGTATTCATGATAAATTGGTACATCATCAGGTATTGCTGATAAAACTGCTGGTGGTTTCTGATATATCATTCAATGATCAAAGATCATATCCAATTTTCTTTAGGACACGCAAACCAAGTTTCCTCAAAACAGGCCAGAGTGTTAGTGGATGCGATGCGGCAATTCCGTATAATTAAGTGACATGAGTTCCAGCCTGAAACCGTTCTTGAAGTCTCTCATTTCATCCTTTGGTGATGTTTGGTGTCTTGGTGGCTGTTAGATCCCTTGCTAAAAGTCTAACTTTTAGTGGCTATATGGTAAATCAAGCATATCCCCCAAAAACTAAAAAGCTAAGTTCATAGTTATATGGTAATCCACCATATAACCAAAAGACACCATATGGTTCATAGCTGTACTCCACTCAGGTCTCTCTCAATCTTCCATGTCAGTGGTTCCTCTATTGGGACACTCAGCCCCCCCTCCCCGAGATCCACCTCGCCTCTCGAAACGGGCGCCTGCAGCCATGGGCAACCAAACCGATGGTTGGTTGTCCAAAAACCCTTGTGCCCAAATTGCTATGAGTACTAAGTGCTATGACAACTTGGTATGATTAATAAGTGCTGTTAATGAGGTTGACTGACTAATTTGTACAACTCCCAAGTCAAAATATCGTATCTTGCTTGTAATCAGTACAGTTCCTATAGATCCCGGAAATGTAGCTAATTCGTCGAGAATTGACTATCATCCCTGTCTCGAAGTCAAATCACTTTGCCCCCGAAACCCGAGACCCGCCAATTGCATTTGTCCCATCTCATTGAACTGTCTGGAAAACGTACCATTTCCATGGGAGAGGCTGGAAAGAATGCTTCCCAACAATAAACCATGCAGAGGAAGGAACTGTCAAACAACATTCGATCGTTTTCTGCATGGCTTGCCTCGAGGACCCTGTGACGCAATTTATTTCGAATTATCAATCCTCAATCAGCGACTCTCTAGAAATCATTGGCCTTAAATGGCTGAGAACGACCATGAATTCGCTCGGTTACTCGTATGGTCATGGCCCCTTCAACGGTGGTGCACCTACTGCCTGACTGCTTTCCTAGCACCCTAGTGCTGACCGGAGCTCAGCACCAACACTGGAAAATGGCTAAGATTCTTGATTAATGTTGGTTTCTGATTAGTGTAACCCCCCCTAAAGTAATGAAAATAGATGAAACCAACAGGTAGATACTAATCAGAAACCAACATTAATGGTTGGTTGCAGATGGTCATTGACGGTCCTTGGTGGTTATATTGTGACACACTGAGAATAGTGATACAGCGACGGGTCCTAAGCCATGGGGTTTACAGTTGTCTCATGTTGTCTCCCTATTCAAATGATACTTGAGGCCACTAAAATGGTACCGCCCCTTGGATGACTCCCAATACATCAAGAGAAATCGTGGATAGATCTCTCAACAGCTGATCATTTAGGGCTTCCCTGCTTAACAATGCTTTGAGGATCACTCAACCGGTACAACCATCGCTAACAGGATTATATAGTGCCAACTATAACTACAACCACCACTTCAACATTACAACCACCTTCATTATAACCCTTGATATAGTCTCTGCACCACCTTTCCATTGATGAAGCAGGCTGTTCGTCAACAGCATCTGGTACTCGAAGCCTCTACAAACCACCCCATCAACGCCATGCCGCCTGTAGTGGTTGCGACATCGGCGCTGACAGAGGCCAAGCACGGAGTGACTGATCTGCAGCCAATGATGGATGATGGCGACCCCAATGCTACTGCTGGGTATCACTCAGGGACCCGAAAATTCAGCGGTTATAACAGTTGGCATATTGTTGACCAAAAAATACCTTCATCACTCTTCATCCTGTTACTAAACTATACTAAACTGTTGAACTATTATAGTAGTTAACAATTCAGATGTAGTGACCAACCGCAATCACAAATCAATTTGATGCGATGAAAATGACCCAGCAATGGGGACAGAACCAATCAATGGTGAATAAGCGAAAAATCCAGATCCATGTTTTCAAGCATGAGGCCAAACGGACTGCCCCACAAGCTCACACTCGAAACAGAAATTACATAATGGAGGGTTACACGACAAGAATAAACGCTTGCTGCTGGCATTCCAGCGAGTGAATAGGTGTTTCTGCGAAGGGATGTTCACAGACCTTTCTAGTTGCACGTGTCACATTGGGAGAGACAGCTTTGGAGCTGTGCTGGCCCGTGTGGAGACAGGTATCAATAAATCATCAGTTGCAGTTCTTCCGGCCGCACTTTTACATTAACTCTTGGTCAAGTGCCATTTCTATTGCTGACGACTTATGTGTTGTTCATTGGCACCCTGCATATGCGTTCAGCCACAACCGTGATGCAGCTGCGAGGAGCAGCTACGATGTGATAGAGACGCAAAACAAGAATCTAATGCAAGGAGTTTCTGCTGCTTGGTTGGTTGGTTGGCTAGCTGGATGGATGGTTGGCTGGTTGGTTGGTTTGTTGGTTATTTGGTTGGTTGGTTTGGGTTATATGGGACTGTTAAGCATCATGAACCATTCTATGCCTGTATCACTAGATGATAATGAGCATCGGTCAAATCAACACAACATGATCATTCATTATCTGACATTTTGGCCCTGGTTCAAGATCATTAACCATTAACAACTCTCATCCTCAGCTTTTCGTTCGAGAAAACGCCCTTCAAAGTAGCCATGGCTGAAATCAACCATTCTATTCCCCATTACCTAGTGTCGCATTTAATCAAATGTCGGGAATATAATGAATCATCAACCCTGAACAACCACTAACTCATTGGCCAATCTGGTTGAGAACCAAACTACATGGCTATGGGTCAAAACCCCGTACCCCTGGTTCCCCTATCATTAACCATTGTTTTCCCTATAGTTTTGTTGGTTAAAATCCCCATTTATTACTGGTTAATATTGACCCATAGCCACATGGTTCTGAACCCCTACAACTCACCACTTCCAACCGGCCCACAGCACCTCCTCCTCGGTGCGTGACACTGCTTCTGCTTGCTACAAAGGCGGCCTCTCCCATGGCCTTTTCAGAACCAACGCTTGGAGCAAAACTGGTCACTGGTGATTTGGTGGTTTCTCAAAATATGGGACCCCCAAAATGGTTGGTTTAGTGCTACTAAATGACTCTAAATGGATGATTTAGGGGTACCCCTATTTTGAGAAACCACCATTTGACTATGGGTCAATATTCATCAACCAACATCAACCAACTAGTGGGGGATTTCCACCAACAAAACAAGGGAAAACAATGGTTAATGGTGGGGAACCAGGGATACAGGGTCTTGACCCACTGCCATTTGGCTATGGGTCAATATTAATCAACCAATTTTGTGGGGGATGACCAACCAATAACGGTTGATGAGAACGGAAGCAGGGGTACAGGGTTTTGACCCATAGCCATTTCAATGATTGGCAATTCAATGTGTATGGCAATTTTTCGATGGTTTGATTACGTTTAATTGCGAATTCAAAATTATGCAATGGTCAATTACTGGTTAGTGGTTTATCATCTTTATTACAATGGTTACGTAATGGTTTAGTATGTATGGGGATTGTCAATTCATGGTTCCTTGGTGCTTGACGGGTGAACCCATGGTGAACCCGTGGTGAACCCATGGTGAACCCGTGGTGAACCCGTAGTGAGCAGCTCCAGCATGACCGGAAGCTGCTAAGCAGCACAAGAAAATCCCACGGCTTGGTCAGCTGGTGGATGATGCAATAGATCGATAGATGATCCAATAGATGCAATGAAAAACTTGGTTTATACATGAGCGAGCGGCAAAACCTCAATTTAAAATTGTGGAATATCTCAATTGTTATCGTTTTTGGATGTTTTTGGGAGTTCACTATATCGTTTCCCAGTGTTTTGTTACGTTATCGTTTTTGGGAGTTCGCTATATCATACTATATCGTTTTACAGGTCCCGGAGCCATTTCTGAAGATATTCCAGCCGAAGACTAAAGTTAACTACGGAGAGTTTAGCCTTTCTCTCACATATACACGGTGGTTTCTCAGAATAGGGGACCCAAAAATGGCTTGTTTATTACTATAAGTGATTACTAGGGGATGATTGGGGGGTACCCCTATTTTGAGAAACATCCATACCTATGTAATGATATATCATGTTTAAATCACTGGTCCGCGTTGATTCAGTTTATTTGTAATAACCATCCAGCTTGAATAGGCATCCTTGTTGATGCTTGTGGATCATCCTCGGTGTCACCACCTGGATTTATATCCAGGATCGATGCCTCCAAGGATCGATTGACTTCAAAAAAAAAATCTAAATATCTAATAATGGTTAAGATTGTTAAGATCTTAATAATGGTTATTAACATCTAAACAATTTTTATTCGTATTCATTAGATGCGTCGATCATTCCACAATTTGTTGAGACATAGTTTCTTAATAGCTGGGATCCAAGAGTATAATCATTCTTAGTACCAGTACTGAACAATCCATTTTGCAGGTCCCCAATTTTAAGAAACCACCACATAGCGGTAGTGGTGAAGATTGATGCTTCATCCAACTTAGTAGCCTTCGATGCCTGCAGTGGGAATTTAAGAACACTTCTCCACCCAAACCTGCTTGGTGATTCTTACCCATTCCAAAAATATGCTTGTCAATAGGGTCATTATCGCCATGTTTGAAAGTACAAACCAAACAGTAAGAGGAATTACAACTACAGCACACAGTATGAACCATCAAGTGCAGTCAGAAGGAACCATGTTGATTGCCCAGGGAAAAAAGTGCCTCATCACACATCGAGTCATTGTCTGAAACACTTTATAGATTTCAACTTCAATCGTCTGACTGGCTCTTGCTGGCTGTAAGTCTGTCACTAAGTGGAGTGGTTCATCCGTTTTTTTTTTGTGGCTTCAATGTTCCCCAAAGACAGGAGTCCAAGTGCTTCAAACATCATCTTAGGGAGGATCCAGCGTAAAAACCTCTTTGAAACGACCCACCAGGCACCGTTGGCTCGCATATCTACAGTCTATAGCTACTTTTGCTGCAAATACCCCAATATACATTGCCGCTTGTCAAAGACCAACAACCATTGCCATGAGCAACCACAATATTTCTAAGCATAGAATTTCCTTGTACGAAATCCCCTGAATACTGAATATTTCTGGTCCAGGGTATTGGTTTTTTGGAATGAACAATTTGGTTGTTACTGTAATTGGGCCCCTTTGGTTTGGTCTCAATTGCGATCGAAATCTTCAAACTGTTTAACCTCGAGCTGAGATATACATGGAATGATTCCCCAAATCTGGCCATATTCATCAAAGTCGTTCCTGAATTGAAATTATCGTCGCATTTAGATTTGGGATCTTGCCAAAATGAATCTGGATATTATATCATAGATTGTGCAAAAGGATTTCTATCTGCCGAAGCCCAATTTCGAACCGCAACAATCCCCGCATGAAGCCCTAACAAAAGGTCGCCCAACATTTCATCTCATAAAACATCCCTAGTAGATCCTAGTAGATGAGCATTGTTTTGAGGGGGATTTCACATTGAAGCGAAACGATTGAAACGTCACCATCCCTAAGCATTGACCATCTCATCAGCTCACCTGTGAGCTGTCCCTTGCCAAGCATAGCAGAAAGCTTCCCAGGACACACCTCAGCCGCTGAGTCGGAGGTTGGTCGTCAACGATCCCTTTCCCACTAAGGGGAAATGATGGGACATGGCTATGAGTCAATACTAACCAACCAATAATGGAGGACAATAAGCAACAAAACTATAGGGAAACAATATGAAACAATGGTAAATGATAGGGGAACCAGGGGTACGGGGTTTTGACCCACAGCCACGTGGATTATGTAGGCCGTCCTTACTCAAGAGTGTCTCCGGTTCGGACCTCCAGAAACCTATGACTGAATTACTCTATTCGAGTGTTCATTTGCCCATATTTGCCCTATGCCCCGTAATTAACATCCTACTTCAAACAAGATCTTGCACACCAGAAACATCGAAGCAAAAAAAACATGTTGACTGGCAGCTGACAAAAACAAGAGCTATGCATGAAGGTGCATACAAACAGGGATATTTTCAGGAAGGAAATCAGTCCACTCACTTGAGCAAATCCGAAAACCAAAGCCTCTGGGCCTAGAGACATTTTAACGAGTGATGATAGATTCAGTCACTGGAATGCAACAGCAGAAGTAAAAGAATATATCTTGTGGCAAACAAACCTGGCAAAGAAATACTACCACTCTTTCAGGAAGAAATTGGGAAACCAGCGATAAATCTCTAAACCATTGCCAGGTTGGCAATTGATCCGCGCACAGTGAAACGATGCAGCGACTCCCCTGTTACAGCCCCCCGAATCGTCAAATCCCCCAACGAGGACTGATGCAACGCAAGTGATGCCATGTTCACTTTCCCATCTTCCAAGGCTACCCTCAACCATCCAATCACTACCAGGGGAACCACCAAGGGAACATCAAACTGAAGGGCTACAGGAGGTTGATGGGCAGCACTGAGGCATCAGCACTCTCAACCACAGCTGTACACCTGCGCGGTCGACCGGGCAAAAAAAAAGCTTCTTTGGTCGTGATTGACTAAGGGATTTGGAAAATGCTCTTGATCAATTAGTGTCCCCCATGTGTCTGTGCCTTTTGAGAAACGTGATGAAGCGAACTACACAATGCAATCTGTATGACCAAGTGGCTGGGTGTTGAGGCAACCACCCATCATCCCTAAAATCATACATGAATATGCATGTCTTTTTTAAACGTATGTATTATCTCCGTTCCATGTGTACAGAAATGAGCAACCATAATATGATATGAAACATGTATATGTAGAATACATATATGGTTCATCTGCACGTGCATCTAAGTTGAATAGATTCAGTCTATGCATCTACAGACTCATGTGCACATGAATCAAAATTGAATAAATACACTATATGTCGGCACATACATGCAACCACATACTCAACATTTAAAGGGACTGATATATGCATGCCATGTAATTACATATTCATCCTCTCTCTCTCTCTATATACGTGTATATGCATAGAGATATTTTTGTATCCATGAGAATACACATGCACTGCAAATATGAATTTGAGATTGGCTTCTTTTCCTCGAACGCAACCACACATGTGGTATATTCGGACACTCACACATATGATCATATGAGTTTATCTGTGAAAACGCATATGTTGTGCTTATACATCCCCTGGTCTAGTAGTCAGTCAGCAGTGTGTTTGTGCCAATGATTACATGCACGGGATGCACTGATAGACATGATCATTCAAAATACGGATATATGATTGTGCACAGCGACCCTAGCCCAGGAATCAGCAAACTTTAGCAGCCAACGAAGGTTCTGCGGCCTCTCTGTCCCACTGCAAACACCCCCATCTTTCCTCCTACGCTGCGAATGGTGGGGTGTGGGAAATTTGTTGGGACATGTATGGACATGTTGGGACTTCTAACGACGAATTTGGGACGCGAAGTTCGATTCCAACTGCCCCGATGAAGATCACAATAGCGACTTTTTTGCTCACTTTGGGGTGTGACACCGCACTGCAGGTTCAGACCGAAAACATCCGAAACGATGTGACGGATGATGATTCTCGTGAACCGCCGCAGTATGCCCCAGAAACTGGAAACAGCAGGAAACATGACAATGTCAATTCTTACTCGAACAAATTCAAGGAATCCCCCTACAGTTGCTGGGCCTTCACCTTCAGTACGTTTGCTATTTTGCTCACATTCAAATGAATCCCTTCTCAATATGGCTCTGGGTCAAAACCCTGTACCCCTGGTTCCCCGATCATTTGGAGATTATCCTCCAAGTTGGTTGATTAATATTGACCCATAGGGACCTATAGCCATGAGCCTGAAAACATGTCTCTCATGAGCCAGGGCTTTCTGGAGTGCCCCAGGGAGTGGATGAATCAGCCTGGAGTTTAGACTCACCGCAATAGTCGCCCTGGATCCCGAGCAGCCTCCGCATGCCCGTGATGTGCGCACTGGAACCCAAAGATACCCAAAGTATCCCAAAGTGATGATCCAATCAATGGGCAAATGAGATCCACTGTGATAGCCAGATTTTATGGCAGAATCACATAGACTCACCAGCTATTTCTAGTGAATGATGACGTTCAATAGTCAATCAACTGGCTCGCAGGAAGCCGTCAGAAATCATGCTAAAGAAGCCACTTTCCTATACGAAGTACCTCCGAAGTGGCTTATTTCCCTCGATATCATCCTTCAACCAACTCCATTAGGCATAGTAAAACAGCCCAACACGACGTCACCACGTCGAAGAGCTCCTTGAGTCGAACTACTGAGCTGCTACCGAGCCAAAGGTTGAGATCCGTGGGCTGAGTTGGCAAACTTTCGGCTGAACTATGGCGAATCATGGCGAATGAAATCATAACGTAAGCGGGTCATCCATGGTAATGTTAAGCGCAGTTTAAGAACCAGACTTAGATGACATGGCTTGACTGACAACCAACGTTCAAGATGTGGATGGAGATAAAATCATAGCCTAAGAATGGGAGGCATGATCAAGATGAACCAGTAACTATAGACACCAATTTTTTGAGGAGTCCCACATGGTGACCAAAAGCTACTGTGCCACCCTCTTTCAAGAGGTTCTGGGTAGTGATCAGCGGTTGTCAGGTGTGTCCAGCGGGTACCCAATGCCGCTAAGGAAACATCCAAATGGGTTTTAACGTTTGGCAGTGGGTCAAAACCCTTAGTCCCCCTGGTTCCCCCACTATTAACCATTGTTTCCCTATAGTTTTGTTGGTGGAAATCCCCCATGTTTGCTGGTTGATGAATATTGACCCATATAACCATTTGGTTCATTAGATAAGCAATCTTTTCTCCATGGGCCTTGGAGTTGCCACTAGGTGAGAGCCCAGGCCACATGCACACTGCAACCTGCGGCTTCAAAATTCAACGGCGCTTGTGATCCCAGCAACAAACAGCTGACAACTCCCCTGCTAGGTATGCAACCGCATCGAAAGACTCGGCAAAAATAAGTGGGTGCCAAGCCATAGGGGAACCAATAACCCACCAATAAATGATCATGTTTACATTGGTTTTAGGGGTACCCCTATTTTGGCACATACCCAAATCAAAGCGATCGCCTTGGAAGTGAAGATCAGCCTGCTGAAATCAAGAGCCACATTGCTGCGTGGCAGCCCTGACATGCGATAGCAAACGGCCTTGCTGTTTTTTCTCTCCGCATATCATGGCCTCCCGAAACAAAATCCCTCATTGATTCAGCATATGGATTGTCTGATTAATAGTTCACTGGACATGACCCTTCCAGAAGGCAAAACACAACTGGCTGTGCTTCTCAGGATGACTGGGGGATCCACACAAGAATCTTCGACGATGGGCAAGTCACGTCCAATCTTGCCAGTTTTGCCGTTGTAGCTGAAAGAGAAACAAGGCTCAAGCAAGGACGATAGAAGAGAAGTGGAACGTCCACATAGTCATGGATTAATGATAAAGCATGCTTGGTCTTGACCTACTGTACAGTCCCGTATGGCAAGTTTAAGGAAAGCCAGCCTCTCTGTGGAATGGGAGTCATCTATGAATAGTGAAAATTGTTTTGACTATTCATATATTCATAAATTCATATGTCGGTGGATGTATGGATTTAAGGATGTTGTGATACCTTGCTAGTCATGCTATGAAAAATGATGCAATGCACTGCCATGAAATGTAGCGTACTGAGGTGCATGCATGTGTGCGAGTGTTTCAATCTGATATCAATATGTAATGTAAGTACCTTTGAACTCAAAGCAAATAAGATGTACTACAATTGTAGTGTCAACGTACCTGCATATGTAAGTTGCCTCATGTCCTCATGCAAGTGTAATGTAATTATGTAATGTACATGTAGTGTAAATGTGCTGTGAATCTAATCGTGATGTAATGCAAATGCAGTGTGAGTGAAATGTATGCGAGAATGTGTTGTGTATATTCTCCCTATGCCCGTTTGTGTATGAATAATTCCGTTTGAGTATGTATGCATGACTAAGTCTGATTTGGTACGGTACAACTGCGTATGCTCATGTATGCTGAGGTAGGAGTCTATATGATTGTAGTACCACACAAATACAAATAGACACATGTGCACCTGTATGTCATGTAATGTTACATGATAAGTTATATGTACATGTCTGCAACAAGCATGTTTATTGCAAAAAGCTGGTGTTCCACCTATCGTGGATCCCACATTAGAATCATTAGAAGTGCTCATTTTCAATGGAAGGAAGATACCTTTTAAGGATATACATCCATTTGTTGACAAGCATACGCAGAAAATATTGTGCGAATGTGCTTCAGGTTGCAGCATGTTGAAGCCTTCCAACAACATCCCGTCCCAGAAGCAGTAAAATCAAGCAAAATGAAAAAAGGAAATCCTTCTTTCAGCTACAATGGATCCCAGTGTCGGGTGCCACAGCTTCCCCTTCGCTCTCAGTATGGCTGGAACCGCTCCTTGGACACAGAAAGATTATCTCAAGCTGGTGACGAGCAATCAATCTCAGGAACCATTATTGACAAACCGGTAATTTTAATCAAGCAATCAATATCATCAATCATGATTAATCAATCTATAGTTTCTAATCATGAACTGACCTTCATTATCCACTACCAGCGACCGCCCTTGCCTAACGAGTAACGCCATGTCAGGCACTTTGAAAACTATGAAATCACCAAGGACCATGGAACACGCCTAGTGGATCCCATCAGAACATACACACGGTGGCTGTTGGCACACCCGTGATACGTTCACCATGCCAATGAACCATGCGACGCCTTGCCTGACGTCAAAGTTGCTGCACTCTTGCCAGCCAGAAAAAAAATTAGGGGGATGATCATGCCAAAAGACCCTGAATGATTTTCAGGGGATGTTCATCTCCCTAGATACCCTGATGGTATTTCAGGGATTGGTCTAGGGGGTGATCATGCAAAACAAACGTTCAGTGGCAAATCAATTCAGGCCTCTGGTTTTCATGGGAGTTGGTCTCCCAAAACGAACCGTCTTTAAAGATCATCCAACAAAAGGCACAAACTTTGGTTGGTGATTTTCATCAGGTTTGCCACGCTGGTTGGAAGCCCTTTTGGCAGCATCCCATTGCATGGAAAGGCGTAGCCGCCAGTGTCTTTTCATGCCAAATAGATGATATTCCATTAGCGACTTATTGACCACCAACTATCAATTAACCATCAATTAACCATCAATTAACCATCAATTAACCATCAATTAACCATCATTACCCGGCGGTCAAAAAACCCAATTGATGGTTAATTGATGAGCGATGACTGCTATCACATTGATCACTTCTTCTATTGCGTTGACAAAGCAAAAAATGGCCGGACCGAATCCCGAAAATTTTTGTTTTCTCGCTGCCTAAGCTGGCGAATCGCTGGGTAGTGAACGTCTTTCGGCATGATCCAAGACAAAGCTTAGCCTAAATCTTGGTTTCTTAGACAATTGCCCAACCTGTGGGTGATTCACGAACAGTTTTTTTCACAAAAATTCGGTGGGTGAACATCACCCACAAACGACCAACCGGTACACATCCTTGGAATGTGAAAACAAGAGGTACTGGCTTCGACCCAACCAAAGGGAGCTTACTGGTCAAGGGCCAATGGTGTCATTCATTTGTACATTAAAGCATTGTAATGGTAAATATTCATAATATGTTCAACAAATTAATTGACTATATTCTTACCACATCTTACCACTGCAAAAGCTGGTGATTACTGTCAAATATCAGTGATTGATTTTGTTGGATCTGGATCTCAGGTCTATGAAAGACAAATCATGGCCTCCCGGCCCAACTGCTGACCAAGAGGCTGTTCCCCCCTTGCCACCCGCAATAGCAGCAAACCAGCCCATGTTGTTCGCGTACCTGGATCAAGGGGGGCATTTCTAAGCAGGACAGCAACTCAGGCGATCGTTTTCATCGCTTGATGAGCCATCTAATTTGATGCAGTTGCCTTTTGATGAATATGACAATGATATGGGGGTTTCTCAAAATTGGCCACCCCAAATAATGGATGCTTTACTCATAAAAATGGTTAAACTTGGCTGATTTGGGGTACCCCGATTGTAAGAAGCCACATGTTGAGTGCCAGGGAGCCACCTGAGTGTCATCATGGCACTGCCTGTTCGGAAGGCAGCTCGGCCCAACTGGGATGCTGCCACAGCAGCTCACACGAGTCATGGCTTACTTCTGGCACAAGGCCCATGCATCCACAAATCACGTCACCCGCAAAAATGCGCTGCCTAATAAAACCAAGCATTTTGGACAGTTTTACGGGGGCAGCCACGTCTCATATACGCTGGTATCACAACCGTACAAAAGGGATAGAAAGGGTGCCCTTTTTTAATCCTGGAAAATGAATGTTTCATCCAGAATGAATGATGCTCTGGCTGATTTACAGAGCGTTATCTTACAAAAGTGATGCTTTCCACTCAAAAAAGATGTGTACAATTACTATTAGATACTCATGCTGTTAGATTCTTTTGGAATCTCTTGCTGTGCAAACGGGACATCGGGTTCCAGCCCCAAAAAAGTATTGCATGCGGGAAAACCACAGTTGTGCACTCCCAAATCGATCTTTTACCGAAAATGATCATCTTGGGTGATTACTGGGTTCTTTTTGTGGGTCCATAGGCCAAGAAAACTTGAGTGCGTTGTTGTTTCTTAGCGTTCCTGTTGTGGTAGTGATTCTGAACCTGGTGCTATCACTGTCACTTTGATAATCGGATAAAACGTGATGTTTGCCAACAACCACGGATGGTTCTAGTGAGTGGGAGGTGATCACGTAAAGTCTCAGCGGTACCCCTTAGGCACGAAGATCGCAGCAGCGGCGCACCAATCCGCCCATTGGTTTCCTTCAGGTGTGCCACCACGAATGGTGCGATCCTGGAAGCTCATGGTGCAACCAGTCAACTGTTGATGTCCAAGGGATACCCTCCCGGCTGTTGGTTCATGATGTTACCTGCAGCGCCCACGTCGAAAACATCCATACTGAGACACTGCAATGGAGGGTGTTTGTGCAAGGTTCACACGGTTCGGAGAAGTTGCAGAAAGACTGGCTATACACAGTGATTAATGGTTTAGGATTCTAGGGTTTTAGGGTTACGGGTTTTGGATGCATAATTCATCACCCATTGTGAGAATGATTAATCATCATTACCCATCACTAATGATTAATCATCACACATGAATCATTATTAGCATGGTTAGTCATAACTACTAGCCATTTATGGCGTAGTAAACGTCAGCAACATTAAGCAATCATTATTGGTTGGTGGTTGAAGTGGTGGTTGAATGAAATTCCCAGGGTCCCAACGGCAAACCCTTGGCTGCAGGACTCAACAAGTCCTCACTCAACTACCTTTTCCTTCCCAAGCCAGCATTGGCTTCAAGGGCCCTGCCAGAGCCGATATGTAACGCAACTCTCTATGGTACATGGAGACACGACATGTGCACTTCTCAACGCCCTCAGAGGTGTGTTGTCATGGCTTTTGGCAGGCTGGTCAAAATTCATAGGCTCACGTGCTGGTGAACGGCACTTCACTTGAAGCATCGAACGAACTCGCCTGATTGATCGCGAGTCCATCCCACCTTCTTGAGGTACTTGGCGAGATCCACTCCCTGAGTAGCTTTCACGCTGTTCCACTCATCATCATCAGGAGTATAGGTGCTCTGGATAGACTTCAAGTATTTGGCAGCTTCAGCATCCGTGGCAGCCATGTCGATCAACTGATCATAGGTGATGACCAGTTCAGCATACTTCTTCATCATCACAATGGTGCGTCCCCACTTTGCCATCGATTCAATGCCTTCTGGAATGGGCAAGTGCTTCGCCTTCTCAATCAGATTCTTCTTGAGATTGGCTGGCGCAGCTTTCGCAGGCAACGGCTTGGCCTTCGGGGCATGTCCACTGGATCCCATAGGCATCTCAAGCTCTGAACGATCAGTAATCACTGTGAACTGGTCGTCTTCTTCAGACTCAATATCACCTTCACGAAGACGCTTCGATGCATCTGTCATTCCATGCAGTTCTGACATCACAGAGGCTGCATGCACAGCGACATGCTTGCCATGCAACTGATGTGCAATCTTCGTGATCAGCATATGGGATTGGTCGTGCACAATTGCGCGGTGGAGAAGTCCTGACGCTTGGCTTGCCTCATCCTCACTCAATGGCCCCATGGAGTAGCCTCGGGAGAACTTGGATTGCTTAGCCATCTTTGCTGTCTCTACGAAACAGAATGGTTCACGAGCGATTGCTATGCTTGAACAATTGCTGGTGCACTACGGAAAAACTTGCCTGACAGGTGAGTCATGCTTCTGGTCATGAAAAATGCGACTTCATGAAAAACTATGTCTGTACATAAAGTCTTCTCCTTATGTCGTAGGATTAGAGCTATACACTATACAACACTATTTATCCTATCGATCAAGGTGGTGGCATCAGACTGACTGATGCTCTGCATTGGACCCTCTGGCTTTTTCCTTTCTTCCGGACTCGAAGCATGGCTTGATATGATACTTCCATGTCTCAAGGATATCATACAGTGGTTTGGTATCCCCCTTCAGTTTTGTGAGAACATCGGCGGCCATCCGAACATTGTTGATCCAGAATACCAAACTGTGTTGATTATCAATGGTCTCTTTGGCAATGGCATAGTCGATTTGTAGTCTTCTTTCAACCGATATAGCCTGGCTACAACAACTTCTTGTGACTGCATCATAGAAACCTTTTGAGTCAATCACCAATGCAGCTGGATGTTCGGGTTTTTGCTCTCTAAACTGTCGTGGACTTACTCCCTTAATGGTCTCCTCGAGAAGTGCTTGAAACATTTCGATTGCATCCAAACCATTTTGTCCTGAAAGGGTTTCTGCTGCAACTGAAGATCTCACGGCACGGCGCAACTTCTTTGAGGACCAGTCGATGATCCAACATGCTGCTCGTTTTTGTTCGAGCATCTCTTTGCTAGTCAAGCACAGCAAATAGCCACCTTGTGACTCGCCATTACCCCTCGTGCCCCAACCGGCATCAGTGATGGCCATGATCCTCCATGACTCTATTGGAACATCACTTGGAAAACGCAAGCACACTTTTCGTTCTTTCATCTCTCGAAGTGCTTTATTGAACAACTGGACATGCGAGACAGTTCCTTTATCCTGCATGCCTTGGAGGTACGAAGACAAAAATGCTTGATCTGGCCTAGTCGAATTCGATACCCATGCCAACTGTCCTGCGCACTGTCTGAGAATGCTTGGGTTTGAGAGGGGTGTTCCGGCTGAACCTAATGGCTTCGTTTCTACTGGCTTCAAACTCTCTATGTATGATTCCTGTCCGATCTCGATGCTGTAGTCGTGTGGATTCTGTCGTATCTCTACTCCCGTGTATCTTATCGTGAAGGTCCTATAATCTCCAAAAGGAAGTTTTCGCTTGAGGTTCTCAAGTACTTTTTCCATCTGCTTTGATCCTCCTCCAAGAATATCATCCACGTGGATACCACACACTCCTAGCAAGGCATTACCTCCGGAAGCATCTTTCCCCCTTAGTGTCCATAAACAAGGATCAAGCAAAGATTGGGTCAGGCCTACGGATTTCATCTCCCTAGACAACCTGAGAAACCACGCACGTGGAGCCTCTGCCAAACCATAGGCAGCTTTTTCTAGTTTCATCAAGTCCTGATCATCTAAACCCATCCATTGTTTTATTTCAGGAGGTGGCCGGAAGTAGATCTCTCTATCTGATGGATCCCCGGACAGAAATGCTGTTTTGATATCTGCTCCCCACAGCTTCCATCTGCGGGCAGCGCAGATTGACAACACTAAACCTTTGGACTCTTTTCTTAGTGTTGGGCTGTCTGTTGCTATCTTTCCCAGCTCCGGATCCTGCCATCCCACCAACACCAACCGTGCTTTGGGTACCTTATCATGATTGTCGGGATCTGAGGACTTTTTCCACACCAGAACCCATCTGGCTTTTATGATTCGCTCTGCTGGGATTCCCCTACTTTTGCAAATGGAAGTGACCTTGTTCTCCACCCATGAATTCCACTCTTTCTGCATGGCCTTTTCAAAGAGTTTCTTATCCGTAGGGTTTAACTTCCTATAGTTCACTTCCACTCTTCTCAGTTTACTTTGGGGAGTTGTGACAACCAGACATTCTTCAAGAATTCCCCACAAGAAACTTGGATTGTCCGTGATGTCAGCAGGATTGATGTCAAACGAGACTTCCAGAACTTGTTCAACCTTGTCTGAATTTTGAGCTCTCTTTGTAACCAACAGTTCATCTTCACCTGCTTCAGGAACAGGAACGTCGATGGCACTGGGCAAATCTGACTGTCCATCTAGGTTCTGCTCGCCAGCATCCGCAACTGTATCTGAAGGCACCTCAGGTGGGTTTTCCATTGATGCATCCAAGGGTTCCGCGGTCGGCTGCGCAAGCTCTGAGACATCTGGCTCAGGATCTGTTTTTGCAGGTGTGGTTGGTACATAGTCGGAATCATTCATTGGTTCATCTTGAAGAGACTCCTCTATCGTATCCAGTTTACGCCTAGTTGTTGGTGGTTCTGGGACTAAGCTGGATATACTGGTGATGACATTGGGACGGACGCCCTCTTGGATTGGACCGGATGGGGTGTCACCTAGTGATCTCTTATTCCAGAACTGCGGCGATCGATAAAACCGACGACGTACACTTCTAGGTGCTGGCATTCCGGCATCATCATCCATCGATAATCGCTTCTTAGAAGGCTTGTCTGGTCCATCGTCCATGTCATCATCATCATCGTCATCCTGTTCATCTGGCTCTTCATCAACATCATCTTTCAATTCAACATCTTCTTCAGTAGGCAGATCCTGTGTCAAATCTCGGAAGATCCCTGCCGTCTTGGTCAAGGTCTGTTCTGCTGCTTCGATTGTTGGATGCAACCTTCCTTCCGCAAGTTGTCGAGCCATGTCTCTGAAAACTTCTTCATCTTCTGGCAAAGGTCTAAGTGCTTCGGGAGAACACTTATAGAGAAAACCATTCCATGTGACCCACACAACTCTGGGGACGAAATGACCAGTTGAACTTTCAGTTCCTATCACTCTACCTGGTCCTACCCAACAACCGTTTCGTGATGTCAAGGTGCCTTTCTGTCTTCTGCGGAAAAAGTACACTAACTGTCCTGCATGATATGGACCTCTCAGTGGTCTGTTCCTAGCAGCGATGGCTCTTCTCCATATGTCTTTTGCATGAGACTCGTGGAAGGCTTTGGCTGCTTCTTCCCTAAGCTTCATCTTGGCATGAAAGGTTGGATCAGCTATGATCTGTGATTGGACTGCAGCATCATGTTGCGAATCAACATCTAACAACCAACCAGCATGCTTAGGATCTTGTCCTAGGAACCACTGTGATGGGCTATATCCGCACTTTCTCAGAAATTGGTTTCTTACACTGGCACATGTCTCTATGACTTCCTTGGCTGGTCGGTCGGTTGTCCGCCAAGCTCGGCGTGCCATGTCTCGCAATACTCTATTTGCGATTTCAACTCTACCCAATTGCCAATGGCTGTCTGCTGCGGTCAACAAAAGCTGGATCCCATGGTGTGCCATGTATTCCTGGAAATCAGCTGACAAGTTCATTTGAGCTGGATCCATATAGATCACCTTTGGTGCACCATAGGGTCTCGTCCATGCTTCGTGGAATGCAGGCGACAGCAGGTTCTTTCCAGAGGCAGGCACAATTACTTGCTGTGCAAAGTCGGTTGCCAAACACACACAAGTAAGGACATTGTACTTATCTTCAACCATCTTTCCATGCTTGTTCTCTCTAGTCAATTCAACTTGAACAAAATCTATTCCTACCACAACGTTTGGTTGGTCGACATGTGGCATTGCTACCTTCCTCTGGAGCTTTGGCATCTTGAGTTCTTCGCAGACTGGGCACTTGAAGTCACGAATTGCCTGCTTCAAACTTTCTGAAACACTACAGCGATTTGCAAGGCGCATCATCTGCTCTGGTGAAGCATGTCCGGTTTGTATGTGCAGTTTATTGATGATAGCTTTGGCACGAGCTGGTGTCAACTGTTGAGGTTCTCCTGGAGCAGGTGCGGCTTCAGGCAAATCGGCTGGCACTTCTGGATCCGAATCATCTACGGCATACACGTGACACAAGCTGTTTCTCGACTCATGACATGTGGCTTCCACCTCTTGCGCGAGCAGGTCTGATGCAACATTACAAAACTTCACTGGATAGGTCTCAGCTATCTTTGACAGGTTTATCCCCTTATATTTACCTTCTAGGTGGCCATGTTCATGCTTACCATCACATCGAAAACGTTGCATGCCTTCTGCTACTTCTTTGCATGTCGTGATCAGGCGTGTTGGTTTCAACACAGGAAGCTTTGTCTTGGGGCATCGCAGACCAAGCGCACACTGATCCACTCTAACATCGTACACTTCACCCAACTGCAATTCACCCCATGCTTCACTGGTGAGAGGATTCTCGGCATGGCAATGTCCACCTAATGCTACTTGCAACATCCACGCTTCTGAAACTCCATGCAGATGTCTCCTGGCCTTCGCCCTCTGAGCTAAGATCTCTTGTTCACACTGATGATTCCTAGCCATGTTGAACCTACTCCATGGACCCCAGCAAGTACATGGAAAAGAAAACCAAACATGTCTGGGACGAACAAAGGCGATCAGCAGCATCAGCATTCGTCTATCATGTAACTTATCAAGGTCTTGTCCATACTGCCAACCAATTCGAATGCTTGGTGTCTGAAGGCGATCCTCCATTCTCTTTGCAAGGGGAGCCTTACCGGTGAAGACTTCAACAAATTGAACACTCTGTTCCAGGCATGCTGCTTGACTACCTAGCCAACGACCTAGCTCTGCTTTCACTACCCCGGGTTCTTCCAAAACCCTCGAAACAGCCAACTGTGTCTGAGTCCGACGCAGTGAGGCGATGGCATCTTGCAGTTGTGTTCTAGTTTCCTCAGGCAATGATTCAACCTTATCCATCTCAACCCAATCCATATCTTCATACAGTAGTTCTATATCATCTGAAGGAGGGTCTTCTACGACAATTTGGTTGACTTCATGATCTTCACAATCACAACAGTAGCAACACAACTTGGAAGACTGCTTCTTTCGTGGTTTTCTTGGAGAATCAACCTTCGGAGGCAGTGGTGCAGGCACGGGCCGGTACGCATACATGGCTAGCTTCACTTGATTCACGCAGGCTCGAGTTGATCCTGCGGGTCGTGCTGTCCATGGTGCAACGTGCATGGTGCTTTCATCGGTATGTGTAACTACTGATACCAACATCTCATTTGTTTCAGCATCTTTTGGCACTCTTTCTTTACGTGGCTTGTATGCTACGATGACATCTGTGATCTCTGATGCTACTTGGCCAAAGAGGATTTGCAATTCTTGGGAAAACTTCTCAACTTCAACCACCCCATTACGTGTTGCCTTAGCTATGGTCTGAAATGCTCTACGTCTATCTGCCATACTGGGTAATCCCTTTTGAGCAAACGGCTTCCTACTCTGGCTCTCCTGACGAGTTGGTTCTGGTCTCGTCGAGGAGTTGGCATCATCCGTAGCATCTGTGAGGTCTGTATCACTGGGCTCATAGGTTACCGAAACATCATGAACTTCTTCGGTTCCAGTCGCATCCCGATGCACTGTCAACTCTGGTGTTGGCTCAAACAACGGCATCAGCAGATGACCATTGGACGCTTGCTTGAGGCGGACCGAGTGCATGTTGTGGGGAACACTCGTCAGCGTCTTCTGGCCCATGTCAATACAGGCTTGCATAGCCTCCAGAACTCTTCGTGACAGCAAAAATGGTGTCTGACCCGGGATGACATAGGTTGTGACTGAACCCCAAAGATCTCCCAACTTGACATGCCACTTCAGTCCAGTCGTAGCTTCCACCTTCTCGCCTTGAAATCCTTTCAACTCAACTGGCGGAAGATCGCAAGGAGTGGGAGGTGGCGAACCCTGACCAGTCAAAAAGTCTGACATGCGATAGGCTGTCTCACGACCTACCACTGATGTAGTGCAGCCGGTGTCAATGATTGCATATCCCGACGGAATGCTGGCCAGGAACACTTCCTCAATTGACAAGTCAGAATGATCTCCTTGAGATTCACACGTCCTCACTTCTTCGATCATGTATGCAAACGATGAAGGAAATGAGGCCTCTGTCACATTGGCTTCTTCTTTTCGTTTCGGTTTGTCTTTGTCTTTCTTGAATGGTGTCTTTCCAGGAGTGCGATCGTATCTGAAGGTCTTCTTCTGGAGAGGTACCTGGGCAGTCTGACTCGTTGATGGCTGGGCACCATCCTGCGGCTGATTCAATGCTACCACGGGATAGTACGGCTGCCTGGTCTTCTTCAGCTCCTTCACTCTGCGCTTTGTCTCCTTATAGGTCTTAAATGACTTCTTATATTTCTCTTTTGCTTTCTTCTGAATCTCATAGCACTCTTCGATTTCTTGCTGCACATGGGCATCGTCATCTGACGACGGAGCAACGGCCAGCGCATCCTCTGCTGACATCTCTGAGTCATCGGTGTCTACAGGATCTATGCTTGACGAGGATGCATCCACTTCAGTTGCTAACACAGTCCTCTGCACAGCATAGGCATCACGCTTGGGCTTGTGAGGCTTTCGGTCATCATGCCTACCATGTTCCTCAAAGTCGGATGCACGAAGGATGCGTTCTATGTCCCGAAACTTTGACGACCCATTCGTGGCTCGAACTACCTGGGACCTCTGCTCTCTGCTCAATCCATACTTCCGCATGAACAGATGTCCTAGCACCGACTGAGGAAAGATAGGTCGTGGCTTCAAAAGACCCATCTCTAAAGTCCCAAGCATCTGCTGCATTCGAACTTTCTCATGTGCAAAGTCCCTAGCATAGGAACCTCGAGTGCCGGATGCGCCCTTGGGGGCACCACTCTGTCCTGATCGAATCGTCTGGGCTTCATCTCCTGCCTCTGGAGGGGCAGCTGGCTCAGCCGCAGGTGGTTCGGCTGCGGCGGCTGATTCACGTTCCGATCGGACACCTTGGCTCGGATGACTAGGAGGAGGGGCAATAGATCCCTCTTGGTCTTCATCCGAGGCTGTCTGGGCAACATCGCTATCTAATTGCTCATAACCAGTGACTGTTCCGAAGGGATCCTCATGAGTTCTCCTACGCTTGGATCGATTCAGCTCTCTCTCCTGGCTGATCAACGTCTCTACACGGGCAAGCTGAGTCTTGAATCTACTTGCGAATGCAGTGGCACCTTCACCCTGCTTCCTTTTCAAAGCAAACAAGAACTCATCAATGCTCTCATGCAATTCTGTCTCCGGCAGGAATTTGTAATGATGATCCAACGCTTTGATCACTTCGAGAAAACCTTGGGGAGTTCGGATCTGAGCTATGTTGAGATGCTCTGTTGCACGCCAGGCTTCGCCTGACAGTCGCGACAGAAGTCGCGGTCCAGCTAAATGGGCATGCTTGTCCTCCAAGCCTGCGATAGCCAGCAAGGTTTTGCGACGAAAGTCCCGATACCCTGAGGGACGGCCATCAAAGCTGATGTCCTTCAAGGCATCCTTACTGCCTTCCATCTCAGACAGTCACTGCGAGGCCTTTGAGGCCTGGGTGAGCCCTGAGGCTCGTCTGAAGCCTAACAGGCTCCCACCACAAAGGTCGCGGCCGAACGCCGCTCCGCTACCATGAAATTCCCAGGGTCCCAACGGCAAACCCTTGGCTGCAGGACTCAACAAGTCCTCACTCAACTACCTTTTCCTTCCCAAGCCAGCATTGGCTTCAAGGGCCCTGCCAGAGCCGATATGTAACGCAACTCTCTATGGTACATGGAGACACGACATGTGCACTTCTCAATTGAACCACCCCTATGAAGCATATGCTTGTCAACCAAATCATGTGTCAAAAACAATTTCGGAAAAAATACAAAAAAGTGCTAATAGGTTTAACTATTAAAATCTCAGTGACTAGTTTTACCATGTGGTTTTGTTTCAAAAAATGGTAGCCATTACTAAGGAAAATGCACGATGTCAATCAAACAACAAACCAGTACTTGTTTGACCATCATTGTTGCTTATGATCTCCTATGATTAACCATTGGAGGGTACTGTTTCAGGGATTTTTTGGGTTCTGTTTAGGGATTTTTCTGGATTTCAAGGGGAGAAAGGAAGGAAGGAAGGAAGGAAGCAAGCAAGCAAGCAAGGAAGGAAGGAAGGAAGCAAGGAAACACCAAAACCTTCAAAAATTAATCAACCAAAGACCACCAACCTTAGAACCCTGCAGGCATAGACCTGAAAACAATAAACTACAATTTTAAAAACAAAAAATCCTAGAACCATAGCCTTTGAAACCTTTAACTATGCATCTTGACCCTAAAACAATAAAACCCAAAACATCAAATTTCGATCCTAAAGCCAATTCTTTACACTTTCAAACCAGAACTCCTCAAATCGCCAAACCTAGAACCGTACACCCTAAATCCCCTGAAAAGTCCGGCCCCTAACCTGAAAGCATATATTTTAAAATCATGCACCCATCAACCACATACTACTCTAGAACCTCAAAACCCAAATTTCATGTTTTTCCCAAATCTTGCAAATGTCACGCGAACGCCACGGAAGGTGCAATATTGAACGTGCGAAGACCCCACTTGCTGATGCAAAAATGCATTTCATACACCCAGACCAAAAACGCTGCGCGGAAACAAGGGGAATGTCTCAAACCCTCTTACTGTCATCAAGAACAGAAACTAAATTAAAACATAAGTTTAAAACTCTCAAACCATACACCTAAAGCCTAAAAACCATACACTTAAAATTCAGAAACCATAAACTCAACACCCTAAAACCAAACACCTGAAACCCTAAAACCCCAACCTTAAACCTCAAGGCCATATATTTAAACACCTTGAACTCATGAACTTAAAACCCCAACGTCAAACCCTAAGACCATTTGGAAAGGAAAATGTCCCGATCATCAAACACGGAATCCAAACAAATTCCCCAAACAGAACCCAAAAAAAATCCCCAACTAAGTCTGCTCCCTCAACCATTATCATTGCTATCGGCTTGGTGGTTTCAACCCAACCCCTTTGAAAGATATAAGTCAACCAACCATTTTTTTAACAATTGCTACGGAAAACAAAAGTGGTTCAAACCACCAACCAGTTAACAATCATTAACCATCATTAACTGGTAGTTTGATTAACCTTAATGGCGGTCTAGAAAGAAAATACCCCACCCCCACCCCCAAATAAAGTACGCCCAAATCCCCTTTTCCAAAAATGACCCCCTAAATAAAATACGCCAAAAAATTTGGGGTAACCAAATTTGGTGGAAAAAATTGAATGATGCATCAACTAATTTGTCTTCAGGAACCAATGGAATCTGAAAAAGTTCTCAACCCTCAATTGATCAATTCCCAATCTAAAACCCTATCCAGAAATTAAAAGAAACGATCTCACAAAGGGGGTAGCTTTCAAGCCCGAGACCCTCCAAATAAAATGTTTGTTTAAACCCCCTCAATAAAATATCTCCATCTGATGGTCTCTAATTTGTCGTTAACAGCGCCGGTAGCTGCGCCAGCACCAAGCTGGCGCTGCGCACTCGGCGGCGCCTGTGTGGGCCGTGCCGCTGCCTTTGAAGCATCCGCCGCCGTGGAAGGGAAGACCTCGCAGTGGCCAGCCACAAGGCACGCAGGACCAAAACCTGGGGAGGTTAACCGGTTGAACCATAATTAATGGTTAATACGTCCAAGTACTGGTAGTGTTAGGATTTGTGTAAAGACACAAACACCGTCACACTGTGATGGCAGCTTGCAACGGAGTCGATGCTGGTTCCTCCCACTAGACTGATGGATGTCAATGAGCAGCTGTTAGCTTTAAGTGGATCTGGAACTAGGCCCAGTCCTTTAAGAGAGTGTCTCAACAACAAATACTTGTAGATACCGCAGGTGGCAACTGGACACTCTGTTCGCACTCCGGTTTTCCACTGCATGGTGCCAGACATTGCATGGCACGTTGTCAATCCAGCGAAAGGTAATCAAGATCATCCAGATCAAAATCCAAGTCATCTGAGTCGTCCAGTGGTTCATCAATAGATGTGATGGGCGGAGCTTTCAAGATGCACATGCCCAAATCAACGCCGTCCACATCCACCAACTCCACAAATTGAAAGCTGTGACAGTCGGCGATCATACCACACCATTCAGCACACATCTGAGGGTCCGCCGGAAATGAAACACCATCATAGAAAACAAATTCATCGTCCTCGTCGTCATGATGCAACGAGACATTGGAACGCTCTGACGTCTGTAGGTAAGCATCGGGTTCTTCGTACCTTCTGGACCTCGTAGACTCGACGGGTGCATCCTTGGCCATGAAGACACTTGCTTGCATGCACTTCCCTTTCAGTGACCACTGGCCTCGCTGCAATGAAAAAAGGAGAGAACGAGAAAAGGCTTCTGAGTCAAAGGCGGTGCAGTATACAGTGTGGGCAACAACAACTACCTGGGTGAATTCACCATGGCCCTCAAGAACTTCGATATCCAGTAGCCAATTAAATCTTTGCGGTGCCTTTTGCAATCCTGTGGTCACAGTGATAAGCATCATTGCTCGGAGCCTTGAAGGATTTCAGTGGCTTATGACTATGATCAGTAACCAGGTGAGTCCTTTGGTTGTCAACAGGGATACAACATATCTGGTAGGCGGTTGAACACCCCCGTCATGAAAAATATGCGCAAGTCAAACAGCCAACCATTAAATTCTATGCATTTGGCAAAATCAAAAATGTTCGACACCAGCAATCAAACAATCACCTGAAGTAAACATGAGTAAACAATAACGGCAACGCAAAGGAAAAATGACGAGATAGTTCAACTGTTCCAATCATGGCCATGCTCTACTGCTTTGAGAAATCTGATCATGATCAGCGCATACACAGTGGCCCCTACACTTGGAACAATCACCGGGTAGTTTCACTCGTCGTTTGTTGGGCTTTGGTAAAAGCCTTAGCAGAGTGAGCTCTGACCATCTCCGGAGTTGCTCTCTGTAAATCGCCACTGCGCGCCACAAGGTGTCCCTCCAAAATGGCATTTGTTGTAAATGGTTGGTTAATTGCCATAAATGATTAGTAATAAATGATTTAGGGGTACCCCTATTTTGAGAAACACCCATTTGGGGATTTCTAAAATGAGGAACCCCAACAGTGGCTGGTTTCTTTCTGAATGACTATTGAGTGACTATTAATGGATGGTTTTCGGGTACCCCTATTTTGCGAAACCACCATTTCAAAAAAGAGCCTGATAGAGCCTATACCATGGCAACATCATATACATAGTTTGAGGTTTGATAGCATTGCGTGGTATCTCTACCATTCATCTACCCCAGCTTCTGATCCTGTAAACTCAACCTCAATGGTGCAGTGCAAACTACTGTCACCATGAACCATGCAACTCCACATGGTGGATCAAAATGTGCCAGGGTCAACCGCAAGCCGTGCTTCGTCGCTGGTGATTGACTGCAGGTGGCCCCGTGCGGGCTGACCGCCGTGTACTGTTTTGGCATATGCAAATCCCATCAAATTCCAAAACACTACACATGTCGTGTTTATGCACATCAAATGGGTTGCAACAAGTGATGCCGATTCATGTGGGACCAGAAGCACCAACAAACACACCTGCTCAGCGCTTAATTTATGGTTCCTCGAATCGTGGCCCAGTGGCACTGAAAATTTGCATCCTTTGCAAAGTTCTCTTGCAGTTTCACCTTGCGCATTGCCGCTGGTGCACTAACCGCCTTATCAAAAAAATGCAAAGCATTTGATTTCTTTGAGCCCTCGGTGCCATGAAGAAATCTAGTATCAATCAATCATCAATGGTATAGTGGTAAATGACCACTACGATAAATTGCCACTACAAACAATCAATCCATCAACATTACAATCTGATTTGGTGTGAATACGGGGGTACCCACGTTACAGGAAATCAAAAAGAAAATGTGTCGCTGCCATATCCGCCGGCCGGTCACGTGTTTCGGGTACATGATATCCTCAAACGCATGCACTTCCACCCCGGGCAGGGCATTGGCCACCAGCTGTGCCAAAGGGTCTCCACCATTGCTTGGTGTCTTGCCAGTGGAACAGGAATCCAAAAACACGGTGGATCGGGCTTCACCTCAGAGTACAGGCTGCGCAGGGTGCTGGGGCGATTCGGAATGGATCTAGATGTGAGTCTCTCGAACATGCGTTGCTCAAGGAGGATGGAGTAGAAACATAGCCAAATGGCACTCCATATGGAAGCTGTTGAGCCCTTAGAAGTTAAGAAGGCATCGTTATAGGAATGTTGGTAGAAGATTTGTACTGGACCTTGACAATATTGAGCCGTATCTTGATGGGTATTGGTGGGTCAAACCAAACGAATTTGCAACTGAGTGTCCTCAAAAGATTTGTGGAATCGTTTGGCAAACTCGAAACTGCGATCGCTGAAATTCATCGAGGAAAAACATTCACGCACTCATCAACTTGGATGGATCTTGTCTGTCAAAATTGGAACCAAAATATCCCAGCATCAGACCCACAAATATGCTGTTGTGTGGACGTCTAGTATTACCTTGAAATTTTGAGCGAATTGATTCACTATAACATGATATAACATGTGTAATTAAACAAAACATACTCCTGGATGATCATAGATGTGTGATGTGTGTATGAAATAAAGGCAAGATAAGGTATCTGATAGAATTTGAATGAGTGAAAACCAAAACTAGCCGTGCATGAGCATAAAAACATGTGGCACGTCCGATTGTTGTAGTATGTACGTTCGGTATGGATCCTATATGAACAGAGAAGACAACAGTTCTTGTCCGAAATTGGTAGATATCAAATTAATGGGTCATAACAACTACACACACTTATATTTGGAACATGGAAAACACAGCCGGGTAAAAATTTGTAAAAATGAATAACGTAGTTTCAGGATATTTCAGGACTGCTACCACCAACACTCCCATCCCAGGCAGTAAATTCACATGAAACTGCAACACCCGTCTTTGTATGCATGCTTTTCTATACCCAACCAAAACTGCAGGGGGGGGGGGAGCCTGCCATGTTTGTCCGCCGCCCCAACTCATCTCCAAGCTGCCCGTGTGGATCAATGCTGGTTTCAGTTCCTTCAACAAGGTCTTGGTGTCAGTGCTCCTGCTGGATCGTAGCTCTGAACTTTTCATCCGATCGTCCCCCAGGACCAAGGTATTGGGATTGCCATGGCCACTGATGGTCACATGCTTCAAAGCCTTTCCATCTTTCACAAAGTCCGGGTCATTCTTGACCTTGAAGGTGCCCCCATGTGCTCCCCACCCCCCAACCACCACAGAAGGAAATCTGAATGCCGAAACAAACTCAATCACCGGGCCAGCGCAATCTAAACTACAAAAACATGCAGGTTCAACCCCTTTCAACATCTTTCAACCCTGGCCTGTTTTACAAACTCTGTGGCATCTGCCAAGTCGTCCACCCGCTTGTAGACCACATTGTAAAGCGAACTCATCCGCAGCAAGCGCGCGCACATGTTCCAGAGACCAGCTTGACCTGCGCCACCCTCCAAGCCTGCGAAAGCCCCATTGTGATCGCCCTGCGTTCCAGTCACGATATACAGAGCCGTGAACTTAGAGCTCGGGTGGTTGTAAGACAAAGCACCATCAATGCCAGAACTGCTACCGTAGAACCGTCTCGTAAACCTCAGAACTCATTGGGGGGCAAAGGTAACAGAATATCATGTCACACAGAGTTGAAGAGAAACGTGGGGAATATCGAATCGGAAACTGGAAGGAAGCTGCTGTGTTTCTCGAGATTGGGCACCCTCGAATAAATGGATGATGTATGACTAGTAAGAACTAATTAATCAACAATATAAAACACCTATATGTTTTGAGAATGACCCACATGCACATGGATTGCGATTTGATGATGTTGAGACCCCACAGAATCCCACAAACGTGCGCGGCTCATCACCAAAGCTGTGATTCCCGGCCTCCTCCCCCGGGAAACACCTTCACCCCCAGCAACGCCAAAGGCAATACAGCAAGTGTGCCAACAGCCAAAAGGTGCGCGAAACCATGATAACTGTGGCAAAGCAGCGGCCAGAAACGGAGCACGTGTGTACAAAATCCTGCAACCAGTGGGACAACGCACATGAATTACAAATGGAAATTACAACAATCAGAGTCCCATACACATGCCCAAATGCTGTGCCTTCTCATTGCGTGCGCGAGGTGGACAATCCGTTCCGAAACAACAAGGGTGCTTTGCGACAACCAAGGAAACTTAAAACAAGCATGAGCCCTGGATATAGAAATCTGCCCTTCAACCCCTACAATGTACACTTGTTGGAGGAAAATCTCGCCACACATGGTCTACAATTCGTTCACGCAGCCGCTCCCAAGTTTTCGGGGCGAATTTCTGTAGTTGCACTACCGGCCAATAGATTTGATGTAAAAGTCCCAAGCTCACAAGACAATTTGGTGCTTCTCAAAATAGGAGCACGCCAAATCATCCAGTTTACTAACGATTATGAACCATTTGTAGCAATAACCCAGCCATTTGGGGGTCCCCTATGACTTGAGAAACCACCAATGGAATCTTCCACATCGCCACGAAACTGTTCCATCTGTTCTGTCGTGCACCGCCCTGACTTTGAGCCCTCTTTCAACATCCTCAGCTGAGGCGTGCAGAACAGCGATGATGAAATCCGATTTCACGGAGATCTGTGAATGAGAGCGTCTCTGAATGTTCTAAAAGACATATATATATATTATATATATATATATTAAATTATGTATATATAAATCTTTCAAATCATAGTATATATTTGATGGTTTTCAAATGTCTTCAGAAGGAAAAGGCACCATTTTGAAGCTGCGCTGCTAATTATAGCACCCGATGGATCTGGGTGCATATTGCGCTTATGGGGTCCGATCCTGATAATCATCTCCAGCATTCCTCAGCTGCATCGATCAATATAATACTCATCGAATGTGGTGCAAAAATTGTAAAATATCATCATCAAACATCATCCAACAAATTTTGATCACTACTGCTGTTCCATTGTGGTTTTGATCGAACACATTTAAGACTCCTGACTGTCACCCGAATCATCCCCACCTTGCCTGGCATCTTTCATATCTCGCTTTGCCATGTAGTCTGTGAAGACTTTTCCGAATTGCTTCGCCTCTTTCGTGGACATCAATCTGCGCGAAACCATTGGCATCAAATTTTGTGGCAACAAGGTGTTCTTCCTCCCAGGAAAAGTGCTGAACCTGTACTTCCCCAAATTCTGGGCACGCTGCATTCGCTGCATGTTCTTCAACATCATCGACTTGAATGGCGAATTCTGCAAATGCAAGGATCGCTGCGTCGTCTGAAAGAGTTGATTTCGATTCATAGTCCCAAAGCGATTGAAGGTCCGACCCATCAGTTTCGCCATTCGCTGAGTGGCAGTTTGAGGGGGTAAGTCATCCTCAACTGACTCTCGTTCCAACATTCGATATGAAGAGCAGTTGCCAAACAACAGGCATAGCAATAGAGATGCCAAGCCACGGCAAGGAAGCACCATGGCACACCAGGCAAGCTGTTCAGCTGCAAGCAGCTTGAACCCAACTCTGCCGATGAAGGGGGAGGTGTGCTATTGATGCTATTGCGAGGTCCAGGACAGCCTTGTCCACCGCGTTTTTGATTCTGATTTTAAAACAATATTATAGCTCATGATGTCTCACATGTCTCAGATGTCTCACTGTGGTGCTCTCCGTCCTGACAAAAGTATATCATGACCAAGACGAACCTGCTTAGCTCGGACCACGTAGAGAAACCGCCAAATCAGCAATGGAGGCTCATGATAACGACCTTCAGTTCTCTATATGTGGTTGTGGGTCAATGTTAAGCAACCAACTAATGGGGGATGAGAGCCAGCAATAATAGGGAAAAGAGCCTGGTTAATGATAGGGGAACCAGGGATACAAGAAGTAAAGGTGAATACTGTAACCGGCTTCTACCACCTGGTGTCATTGGTGCAGGACGATCAGGGGTCTTCAGACACGTCTGGGGTGTTGGCCACGGAAATGCACGTCTCCAATCAATGATATAATCACATGGCAATGGATACGATTTGGTGCATGAACCCATTTAAGGTGAAGGGGGCCAGGATGTGCTGCGACTCATGCACGGTACTCAGCTGGCGCGGCAGCACTTCAATTTTCTGCCAGGTGCCAGACATTGCATGGCACGTTGTCAATCCAGCGAAAGACCATCAAGATCATCCAGATCAAAACCCAGGTCATCTGAGTCGTCCAGTGGTTCATCAATGGATGCGATGGGCGGAGCTTTCAAGATGCACATGCCCAAATCAAAGTCTTCCACATCCACCAACTCCACAAATTGAAAGCTGTGACAGTCGGCGATCATACCACACCATTCAGCACACATCTGTGGATCTGCCGGAAATGAAACACCATCATAGAAGACAAACTCATTGTCCTCGTCGTCATGATGCAACGAGACATTGGAAGCCTCTGACATTTCGAGAAGAGTGTACATTGGATCGAAATCAGGCGAAGGTGCAGGCGCGGGCGGCGAAGGCGCGGGCGGTGCTTCCTTGGACATGAAGACGCTGGCTTGCAGGCACTTCCCCTTCAGGTTCCACTGGCCTCGTTGTCAAGAGATGGTCAGCAAGCAACCATTGAAACAGTTCATGATGGAACCAACCATGCATGCTGCATGTTGCCGCATTCAAGATGACTTTTGCGAATGCTGCATGCTGAGCTTTTGCGAATCGTGAGTCGGAATAACAGCTTACAGCTGCTGTTTCCCAAAGAGGGATGGTTATGAACGTTCAACTCTGCCCGCACATCAAAGATAACTTTGGGATCCTACTTTCGGGCTCTAGGAGTCGGAATTGCATCCCGAGAAGCATTGGAACTTGGCATCGTCCACAAAATTGTCTTGCAGCTTAACCTCGTTTCGGCATTCACAGACTCAGATCATGAAATGGATGTTCAAATTGCCCATAATTTTGTAGGTGTGCTAGAAAACAGTTTCATTTTCAAAGTGCCGACAAATTTAGGTCATAATTCATTCTCAATGTCAACACAGGAAATTGCTCCACCGACTCCCAAAAATGTGCATAACACGAGAAGCATATATGAATTTGCTCAGTCAAGGCCTGGTTTGGCCCAATGCTTTCAACAAGTAGCAATACCCAAGAACCTGCATGGACAAACGGCTCCACAGCCTACTATCTGGTTGCTATATCTATGATTCTCCGGTTCTCATACTTCTTGTTACACATGTGTCAAGCCAGCGAACCACTTAGAGATCCAACCAAGCGGCGAGTTTGGGATAGCTGACATCCTCAAAAGCATGCACCTCCACTCCAGGCAAAGAATTGGCCACCAGCTGTGCCAAAGGGTCTCCACCATCGCTTGGCGTCTTACCAGTGGAACAGGAATCCAAAAACACGGTGGACCGGGCTTCACCTCGCGAGTGGCAGGGGCTGACGCCACTGGGAGTTGCACAAGGAAAGCATCAGATCACTGGCCTGCAACCTATGAAATGTTAGACCCACAGGATCCTACAGGTCACTTTGCTGACGAGAACATACCAGAACTCCTGCTTTTGTTGGAACCGGCTGGATAGCAGCACAACACTTAAAAACAGATCTACGTCTGTTGTCTTGTGCGTAGGAGGCATTGCCATAGACGAGGGAGTTTCATCTAGAGAACCACCCAGTGGTACCAAGCTATCACGGCGCCAGCCCTGTTTCAAGCTGCCTGTGTGGATGAGTGCCGGTTTCAACTCGCGCAGAAATGCTTTGGTGTCGGTGTCCCCACCGGATCGAAGCTCGGAACTTAACATCCGATCGTCACCCAGGACCAACGTGTTTGAACTGCCATGGCCACTGATGGTCACATGCTTCAGAGCCTTTCCATCTTTCACAAAGTTCGGGTCATTTTTGACCTTCAAGGTGCTCCCAATCCGCAACCACAGAGGGAAATTGACAATTCAAGAGGTAAATCCAATCATCCCGTCTGTTGCATCACTTGCTGAACCAGCATGTTACCCAGAAAAATGGCAGACTCCGTTCGTATTGATTGACATTATCTTGAAGAAAGGACTTGGACGTGCAGCTGACGCACAACAAAGGATGCAAAAAAGCAGCGACCACTCTGCCCCCCGGCAGAGCATTAACTCTACTCTACTGATGTACAACCGTTTCAAGCAACCCTGGCCTCCTTCACAAACTCTGTGGCCTCCGCCAGATCGTTGACCCGCTTGTAGACCACATTGTAAAGCCCACTCATCCGCAGCATGCGCGCGCACATGTTCCAGAAGCCGGCTTGATTTGAGCCGCCCTCCAGGCTCTTGAAAGCTCCATTGTGATCCCCGGCTGCCGATGTCATGATGTACAGGGAAGTGAATTTTGAAGTGGGATGGTTGTAGGTCAGCGCGCCATCAATGCTGGAACTCCCACTGTAAAATCGATTCTTGAACCTGGGAAGGCGAGCGCCAAGGTTATGAGGTGCAGTGTTGCTGGCAGGGTGTAGTGCCATCCAAGAAGGCCACGCTTCCCCAAGACAAGATTGGTGAGGATAATTTACATGTTGCACAAGCAACCGCTGACCAACCATGGCAAACCGCCCTTGGTCATGATTTATCATGATCAATCACGATTAGTAACAGTTGCACACCGTTGCTAGCCTTTGCGAACCATCATCAACCATCATTACACACAGCAGCTACAATCGCTAATCCTCGTTAACCCCTGATTGACCGCTGTTAAAATGTATATATTATCCAATTCCCGCTTCTGAAGCGATAGCCTGTGGATGCCAGGTGGTTTAGGCCCTTGTCATAGTGGACAAGAGTTTTGTCGACTGTCCACTTGAAAATTTCTTCCTGATTACATTGCCTGAATTTGGACGAACATCATCATGAAGCTCAGGCTCCAAGTGGACATGGTTGGGCCTCAACATGTGATTTGCGATGTTAGTCGGATCAACTCAAGGAATCAGCGCTATGAAAGTACTGGTGAGTAACCCAACCGTTAGATCAAGAACGATGAGTGCCACAAGTTCACGCCAAGTGTCCAAGTGTCTCCCACTTGCTCTGTCAGCTGTTGGGTCATGCTTTTCATTGAATATAACAGGAATTACTAACAATACTGACTATATGGCTATGGGTCAATATTAATCAACCAATGATGGGGGACAATAACCAACAAAACTATAGGGAAAGCAATGGTTCATGATGGGGAACCAGGGGTACAGGGTTTTGACCCACTGCCATATGAGAACAAATCAACATGAACATTACATTCACGAAGAATGCTAGACATTGACTAACAAGAACCAAATCAAACTAAATCCCAATGAGCACATATTCACCAACTGATGTGAATGTTAGAGACAATTGACTGACCCGTATTAAAACAAGGAGAACAACATCATCATCAGACTCGAGCAGAACACAAGCATGGCGGCCTAGGGCGACCTGTGGCGGCGAAGGCACTCTTTCATCTGCTTTTCAGTGCACCATCCTTCTTTAGTGCCACCCTTCAAAATCCTCAGCTGGCATTGGAGCACTGCAATGTTCAACCCAACTCTTTACCTTGTTCATGGGTAAACCCACTTTATGGAAACCTTTGATGCCTTCATAATACCTTTTGAGAACTTTACTTTTTATTGAAAACCTCTGGCTGTGACCCGAATCATCCCCACCTTGCCTGGCATCTTTCATATCTCGCTTTGCCATGTAATCTGTGAAGACTTTTCCGAATTGCTTCGCCTCCTTCGTGGACATCAATCTGCGCGAAACCATTGGCATCAAATTTTGTGGCAACAAGGTGTTCTTCCTCCCAGGAAAAGTGCTGAACCTGTACTTCCCCAAATTCTGGGCACGCTGCATTCGCTGCATGTTCTTCAACATCATCGACTTGAATGGCGAATTCTGCAAATGCAAGGATCGCTGCGTCGTCTGAAAGAGTTGATTTCGATTCATAGTCCCAAAGCGATTGAAGGTCCGACTCATCAGTTTCGCCATTCGCTGAGTGGCAGTTTGAGGGGGTAAGTCATCCTCAACTGACTCTCGTTCCAACATTCGATATGAAGAGCATTTGCAAACCAACAGGCATAGCAACAGAGATGCCAAGCCACGGCAAGGAAGCACCATGGCACACCAGGCAATGAGGTGATTAGCTGTGACTTCGGGAGAGGCTGCGGACACCAAAAAACCTGTCCTTTGAAGTCACTGCAACTCAGCATTGTTAGTGATTATCAACACTCACTAAGTGTAATCCACCACCATATTGATATCATATATTTTGGAACAACCAATTCATACCAAATCATTCCAATTCGGTTCAACTCCTGTATTAAAACAGCAACAGGGAAGTATACTACGCATAGTTTGTCAGGTGCAGTACAGTGCCTCTCTTTGTTTCGGTCACCGTCCTGTCTACCCTGCCTCGATGTAGCGGGTGCCAATCTTCTGGCGATCCTGATGGTGATGGAATTGAGCAGCGTCACCACCCTGAGGGTGTCACTTTCTACGGGTTTGGTTTATAGGCATCCCGAGAATGATGGGTTTTAACGAAGCCCTATATATGTAATCCAGGTACTACCTATGATCAACCATTCTTGTGGGTTTTATCCTCTACTATTCACCTGCTCATTCGCCATTGGCTTTACACAAACAAGAAACGTCGGCACCCAGAAATTGGTACTGAATTGGTCGTTCTCATTGGGGTGGTTTCGGGGCATCCCCCACCTTTTGATGCCTTTTTGGGGCGTCAACAATCTCTTGCCTGGCAAGGACTTTCCAGAGTTTCTGAACTATTTCACCCATGGATACCTACTGGGGGCCATCCACCCACGGAAAAGACTTTCCGCTGATTTGACCATGCGACATGTGTCGAGGCTGGTACCTCCTGTGCCCAATGAAAGATCCATAAGATCCATACAGATCAAGGCTATGAACCACCCCCAGACTTCTCGTAAAGGAGTGGAGCCCTGCATGCAGAGCAACCGATCATGTTGGAAGAATCCATGAAGCTTGACAGCACATCTTCGGAACCAGCCAAGCCAGTTTTGGACACATGTCTTTGCCGGCTCCTTTGTCATTCTCGCCTGAGCAGCCACCGCCTGCCAAGTGATGGTGAAAGTCTGAGCAGTGATGGGCTCGTTGAGCAGCAAGCCAACTGCGATACTTCAAACAACCAAACACCTAGAGTTGAGGGACGACAGTTCAGTGAACAAAATCTTGCGTTTTTGAGAAGCAAATTTGATGAATGCACCAACAAGGATGGTAGTTCCACCATCACAAATGGAAGCTTTGGCTGCACTGCTTGTAAACAAGAACACAGGCAAGCGGAGCTTGATGAATGTTGCTGTTGTTGCCACTTTCTTTTGGTGAGCACCTTGTATGAAGACGTTTGGTGCCGGGTTAAACACTAATTACCCCTGAAGCCACTTTCACGCAATGCACATTAGTCTCAGTACGAATCGAAAACCTCTGACTGGGCCACGATATGGCTGTACTCTGTCGCGCATAAATTCTTCATTTGCTAAATGGGTGTTTCTCAAAATAGGGGACCCCGCCCAATCATCCATTAATGATACGTTTTATTAATAAACCAACCATTTTTGGGTACCCCCATTTGTAGAAACCACCTAATGAATGCATGGTTCACTTGGTGGCAGTATGATGCAAACTTCGTGCACGCAGCGAACTGTGCTACGGACTTCCTTTAACTGCAGGTCTTCATACGACCGACAGCGTTGCTGAAAACCCGAGTGTTGAATACTGACCAGCTGGGTGTCATTAAACTTTGTTAAACTCTTGTCAGTGATCAGCTAGTTATGTTTTGCCACTAAGTGTTAGTATCCACTAGTTGTCACTAACCAATCCAGTTATGGCTGATTATAATAAGTTATTAACCAGTTATCACTGACCGCTATGAACCACTATGCCATATTAGTTGAGGTCTTGTGACCAGTCGTGATTTGGTGCATCCTGAAATTCGATGAGCGGTGGCCTCAGCCGCCACCATCAACACTCATCAAACATCGTTATATATAACCAGGTTATTCACCGGCTTAGTAACCAGCTAATTAAACAGCACTAGCCACCGTTGGCCAACATGAACCCTCAGTTTATCATCACTAACCGTCAATCGAGCATCAAATTATCCATCACAACGCCATCATCAACCATCATTCACTGCCAACATTAATATTCATGAACCATGATTATACAATCGTCACTGATCAATCATTCATCAACCATGAATCAACTATCATTCATTAATCAACATTCATTTCCATAACCAACATTCATCACCACGAAGCAACATTAGCACCTTGTCCAAAAATGGTGTACCCCCAAACTACTGATCATTATCCTGGTTTGTGTTTACAACCCTACAAGGAAAATAAGTCAACCAACCAATCATTTGTTACTAGGAAGAAAATCTTCGAAACCACCAGCCAGTAGTGGTTTTAACCACTATTCTTAATTGCTTATTATCCCCTGTTTTCAACCATTATTAATGGTTATAAATCCCTGGCCTATATAAAACCACCACCTAGTCTCCTATAAAAAACCACCACTACTGTTACTTTTCATCTCCTATGTTTAACGATTATCATCGATTGTCAATGGTTGTAAATCCCTTTGAAATCACCAACTAGTCCGTTGAAGCCCCCCCAACTACTCTCTGGTGGTCAATGGTTATTAATGCTTATCAATCCCTATATAAAAAACCACCAACTCAACTAGTGACTAGTTGAACCCCCCAAAAATATGGCTAGTTGAACCCATATGGCTAGTTGAACCCCCCAACCACTGATCCTCGGTGACTTCAGGGCACCAACTTCGACCACCTCGCTGTCGACGTCCAACCACCGGGGGCGCCTCTGAGGAGAACTGCACCCAAGCTTCGCCCGACGGTCGGCCGGTGGCACCTGCGCCACGGGGTTTCTCCACGGCAAAGCCGCCGGAGGTGTCGAAGCCATAGGGAACCCATGAAATGGTTGGTGTGTTGCCATATTGTGCTGATGATTTGGATGATTTGGTTGATATAAGATGATTTGGTAACAAATGGTAGATGATGGTTGATATTAGATGACTTGGGGGGTCCCCTACTTGGAGAAACGCCCAAATGGGTGATTGCCAACTGGCTTTTCCCAACAAAAGTTTAGTGGAGTTTCCATTCCCATGTTAGATTGCCCGAGGGTGACGATTAACCAGCCACCATGATCAACCATTCTCAAGGGCTAATCAACCATCAAGTTGCCACTTCCAATCATTCCTAACTGGTCAATCAACAACTACGAACCATGATTAGATGGAATCAAACGCTTTGAGCTGCCTGGTACAACCATCAAGGAAGATTTCGCGGATTTCATGTGCGAAGTACATTAGAGTCCACAACCAAACGAAACAAGTCCTTCAGGCTAAGGCATGCTAAGGCATGTAGCCATGAAATGATGCTATGTTGAAGGTTACCAGCTCTCGGATAGGCATTCCAAGGATTTGAGAAACAAAGGACTCTCAGATCCGGATCCGAACAACCCATAATATATCAACTCCAAAAATGTATGTCCACTGCCAGTTGCAGTTTTCCCCGGTCTTCTTGCTGGTTCTACGTATTCTCCACATGAGATATGGTTAGTCCCAGCAAACCAGTATATAGATCTACTAACTGGAATCAACAGGTGGGTTTCGGTCACTGCTCACGTTTTACGTTGCCCCTCCACACTTCATCCCGGAGTTGTGGCATTTGCGTGGCTCGGCCTTCGGAACCCATGATCACATGATCAGCAGTGACCTTGGCATTGGCAGCGATGCACATCGGGGGAGGTGACTTGGCTTAGCTCAAGATTGATTCTAAAGAAAAACAATCAGTAACCAATTGTTTTCGAGGCTTTATTAACTGAACAGATTGTTAAAATCTGGAAAATCGGGAAACATCTGGACAAGATTTGGTTTTGATCAACAGAATAGATTGTAAAATGTTGGAAACCAAATGTATGAAACCAAATGCAGGAAACCAAATATCGTGAAAGTTCGTGAAACTTCAAACTATTTGTGATGTTATGTTGCGGATAGACTGCTTGTGAACCAAAACGCTGTCCACCTAGTGAGCGTCTCGTCAGCTGCTCTGGCAATGTCCACATACCCTTTTTGGGCAAAATGTCGCATCGTGGCTGATTTTTCCGTCGAGAAAGGAATTAGCTCCTAGCGTAATGCCATTGACCATGATACAGGGAAAAAGAAACTCTTAAAGAAAAAAGAACGGCTGGGAATGGACGGCTGATGGCATTGAAGTGTTCTGTGTTTCAGCATATCTTCCCGATCTACCTCCGGCCCTGCTCGCTGGGCAAGACATGCAAGGTCTGCCATTGATTGGTTAAGTGTGACGATGTCCATCTTCATCTCTATCTCTAAATCCCAATATCTGACAAAACCTCCGGTTTCTGACCTTGCAACCACCTTCAGCTATCCTTGTGAACATATGCATGTATGAATAGCTCATGTGTAACAGTATCTATATAAAGTATTCTGAATAGTTAATGTATGATTATGCAAATATATGCAAATATCAATCTCTACAAATGTATGTATACATTGTCATATAGTTATATATACAGGTACATTATATGTACACACTTTGAAAGTGATTCATCACCGGTGCAGGTCTGCTCACAGGGAGTGACCAATCCATGATCAAACCACATTGGATAGAAACCGTGGTTTGTAAGCTCCTACCCGGAGTTCTGTGTAGACTAGCAGTCCATGAAAGTGTAAACCAACTAATGCCTTCCCCTAGCAAAGCCACCCCAGAAAGCCGGCTTTTCATCTATACATTTGTATCAGGTGGTGCTAGTACCTGTTTTTTGTGTGGCTGGAGGTACTCGGTACCCATGACAAGGGTTCAACATGGTTCAGTTTTGATAGTGTTTCAGTCAACTCCTGAAATTCGGCTCACAGCTAGTGCAATCTGTAGTTCAACAGTTTCAGCTATCCAATCAACATGTGCCCGGTGGAACTGAACGTAATCACTAGCTATGTGGGTGTTTCTCGAAATAGGGGTACCCCGAAATCATTAAATATCAACCATTTATAGGAATGAATCAACCGGTGTTGGGGTTCCCTATCTTCCAAGTCAGGGCCTTCTCTGCTGCGGGCAATGCCACAGCGAAGGCACAATCGATGAGCGATGAACCATGATGTGGATACAGTCCATATGGTGGCTTCTTAAAATGGGCCCCAAATATGGTTGGCTTAATACTATAAATACTAGATGATTTGGGGATCCCCTATTTTGAGAACCCACCATAGAATATCCATATAATGGTGTCTCCATGCTGATAACTCCCATGTTTGATGGTGAAGCACCAGCTATTGCGCAGGTCAAAGTGGTGGTAATCAACAGCTGGATCTGCCATTGAACATCATCAAACATCGTCAAACATCATCGTCCATCTTATTCTCTATGATTCTATGATTGGTGGAGAACAAATGGTGAAAATTGAAATCATTGACCATTATATAACATTGAAATCATTGATCATTACTGTAGATTTTAGATGGTTAACATTAGTACTCCATTATTGCTGGCTTTTATCCCCCATAGGCAACATAGTCAACAATTGGTACACTACATTTCATATCTACCTGGCCTTCTGTGGGGCCCCAACTCCGAATTCCGCAAAGAAGGCAGCCACGTCTTGTTGAGTGGAGCTGAAGGGAAGCCTTACCAGCCGCAGCAACAATCACAAATCAGTTGAGACAAGTTGCGGCAACGAAACCCATGAATCACTGGGGATATAGTACTTCACCGTAATTTGGCACACTGTGAATGACCTTAATGTGCCAATTGTACGTGAATTTTACCCCATTTGGCACATGGTGGTATTTGCTTCATGGAAACTGAACGTCTAGATGGCACATGGCGACTTGGGGGGGGTCGTTTCGCCTCAGCCGTTTGAACATGAATGGAGCCTTTCTTTTCAAGTTGATCTGCAACAAATATCATGTTTTCCAACCAGCCAATGGAAGATTCACCAACAATAATAAAGAAATCAATTGAAATCAATGGTTAATGATGGGGGAGCCCGGGGTACAGCGTTTGGACCCAAAGCCACATCTTAAAACATGGGCGGTGCAGATGGCCTGGCCAAAGCAAATGCATACTTGGGGTATGCTGCTGAATTGGCAGTGAAGTTTGCTCGTGTCAAGGCGTGGGCAAAAGCAAAAAGCATCCCCTGTTCCACGTGTTATTGGTATATATTGTTTTTAAATTTTAATTGTAAATAAATATATACACGCATAGGCATGCCCCTGCAGAGGAAAGGATGGAGGGAGGGAGGGACCCTGCAAAGGCATCTGACAATCATTGTCCCGCGCTGCTGCACAAGCGGCACATTCGTATGAGCTCATGCTTTAGTGGCATGGGCGGTGGTGAAATGTCGGCCCACTTGGTCGAATCTGCCACTGGAATTCGATTTGCGGTGATTTCACAATGTGATATATCTGCACACTCGAGACTTGCAACTTGCAACGTTTGGTTTTAAACGATGGTGTTTTCACTGTTTTGTCTAAATCATGCACTTGGATAGCTAGCCAGGCCCATCTAGATGGCATATGCTAGGATGTTTCGAAATGTTTTCGATAGATGTACTACCACAAGGGTATGCGTGGCACTCATAGATGGCACCAATAGATGGCACACACTTTGGAAAGGAGGCATTGCAGCTTGGACCGCTGCATAGCACCGACACTTGCTACTTCTCCGATGTCACGTCATTCCTTCCGACAGCAACCACGAAAGAACTTGGAACTTCAACAGGTTACAGTGATGATTGTGTGATGATCCAAAAGAGACCTTTGAAGGTGAAAGCTCAGTGTGAGCAACATGACCAGGTGTGTGACCCAGGTTGTCCTGATCTTGACATATCTGGGCCTCATTGCACAGATTATTCAGCCCGGGGTAATCGAGCTGGACATGAAGGCTCGACAAGTCGTTTCTTCATAGCGCACGTAGCGAATCTGAAACAACGGAAGGTGCCCTTGGCGATTCTGGAAAATGTCCGAAGCAAGGACTTCTCCAATCTTGTGTCCGGGGCCCCAGGACTAAAACGTGTGTGCCATTTGTTTGTGCAGCCTTGTTCTCTGAATTCAATCAACGGATCTGTGAATAAGAGCTTGTGCGTATTCAATTTTGGTGCTTCACATACTTGTATGATATATGCAGACACACAAATATTGTGTATTTAGATGTTCTATACAGTTCCATACTGCGTAATTATGTGTGTAGCTTTTAGATTCCTATTAGATTCCTATCGATTATCTGGAAGATAGTGGAAGCTTTGATTTCGCCTAGGCAGGAACATCTCAGCTCCGACTACCACATTCAACGCTTGGATGTGTGCCCAACAGACTTGGGATTCAGTGCCGTGAGGAGAGAACGCAGTTACTTTCTCCTGGTGCACAAGGCACATGGCTCATTCATTGGATGTGCTGTCACTTTGTACGATCAGATCAAAAAGTACTGCCAGGAGCATTGCTCTGTTTGCATCCGGGATCTGTTCTGGGAGAGGGACCCGCAAGCGTTGAAGAAAGAGCAGTTGGGATCATGCATTGGAACTCGCATAGCCCAGGGGGACAGTTCTTGGCTGAGTTGGCTTACCACCTGGGAACGCGAAAGCCTCCAGGGCTATACCGAAAAGTGGTTGGAGTCACACCCTGATCTAGAAGATGCTGTCTTTGTACTTTCCCAAAACGGCAAAAAGTCCTATGCAACCCCTTCCAGCAAACCGGTAGATGGTCCTGGCATCATGCCCACTGTGATACTTGGTGTGAGTAAGTGTAATGTTGTTTCGGGGGTGTGTATTTATGACTTGTGTTCGTGTTTGTTGCCTGGTGCGCTCACTGTTTGCCTATCGATGCATGTGCCACTTAGTTGTGCATGGCTGCTGCCAAGGACGAAGGGCAGCGGTGTGTCCAGATACTGGCATGCAGAGCTTCACGGTGGGCCACCGCCAAGGAGAAGTTACGCGGCCAAAAGCTTCAAAAGTTGTAATTGTTTGGGGATACTGTACAAGTCTTTACCCAATGGTCAGCCCCCCTATTGAAAAGCAGCTTGGAATAACAGTTTTTGCTTCTTAGGGTTTAGTCTCATTCATTGCAGCTCTGAAGGGCGGCGGGTAAATCATGGAGAACAACATGTTTTCTTTGTGTGTGCCATCTTTGGGTTCACAAGCCAGGTTGAGCTGGCATGGGTGGCCGGTGAATGCTCAACTTGCTGCATCACTTGGGGAACACGTCCAGCTGTTCAACACCGATGCCATTGAACTTAGCAAGTTGCACGAAATGTGTGGCTCTGGCTTCGCCATTCCAAATTCAACAGTGGCGCTCATGGTCTGCTTGGCGACTGTAGAGCTGACGGCCGATCAGCATACATGCTCCATGCCGGTACCACGTTGTTTACCAACCGCCATGAGCAAGTACACGGTTTTCCATGTGCCTCAGAATGGCAGGTGTTTCATCACTTGTTTGTGGCTTTTTGTCAAAGCCACAAAGGAAGCCCGGCTACTGTGGAAATCATTTTTGAGGTCAAACACTTCCATGCCTTTGGATCTCAAAACTGGCAATGTGCTCACTTCACGGTTGAAATTTGAAGAGAAATGTGGCTAGGCATTCAACAATTGAGAAATTGGTTCAAAATACCCTCAATAGATTTTGATTTTTCTTGTGTGTGTCTATGTATATAAAACTGTTTTGCGTATTATATACCTGTTCGCCGACAAATTACATGTATATATGTTCCAGTGTGCCATCTATATGTGCGTCCAGACCAGGTCAAAAAGATTTCGCTCTGGAGATAAACAAGAAGTTAGAAAAAAATGGGCCATGCTTTGCGCCTGCTTCGCAGATTTCAGACTTGCAGAAGAAGCTGTTGTCTGGCGTTCAAACCGATGGGACAGACCACGCAGTGATCGCACAGGTTCTCAACTTGAATGTTTGCATCCATCATGGGACATGTGAAGAGTATGTTGGACAAGATGGAGCTCCAGAAGTGCATATGCTGCTGACAAGCAGGGTAGATGGCGAGGGGGTACCTCAGGGGCATTTTGACCTCTTGATTGAAAAGGACCAACTGCAAACAGAGAAGCACATCGATCCTCAAGATGCTTTTTCTTTATTAGGGAACTTTTTTGTGGAGAAAAGAGAATTTATTTACAACATATCATTTGTATTGCGGTTATATACCAACTTCTTTTACTGTTGGCTTACATACTTGGCTGGACATAGTATTGAAATTTTAAAATTAAGTGAGGAAATGTCCCTGTGCTGCTGGATGGCATACGCCCAGGATTCTCCACTTCATGTGCAACATGGAATTACGCTGAAGGGTGCGGAGGTTTTGGGCTTGATGTTGAAGGGACAGAAAGACGTAGAGAACAGACCCTTCGCAATGCAGGGGCGTTGGTATTGTCTCCATTTAGGCAAATCAAGCCTTCCCCTGCACCAACGAAAACGTTACCGTGATCTGGCTCCTGATTTGGAAACAGATGATTTGGAACCGGGATTCATCCACGGCTTGGTGTTCATCAGCAAGTCATACACTTGGCAAGACTATAAAAATGCAGTGGGATGTGGGAAGAAATGCACTGTTAGCAACGAGATATGGACACATTCGCCTGATTGCAATGCCAGCCCTTTTGCGCATGGACCAGTGCTGAATTTCATCAGCCAGAGAATCAGACTGAGAACTCCGGTGGCATGCTCCGGAGCTTTGGGGAAATGGCCATTATCGTTGGAGTGCCAGAAGGCTGTGGTAAATCAACTCAAAGCAGGTGAATACGTGCAAGAGATCAATCACAACAGTCCACCCTCATTCTTGCAGGTGGGGCAGGGTTGTGAGTATATGTGTGTGCATGCGCCCGCCGGTATGCCATAATGGACCATAATGCGTTCTTTCTTCCCTCTCCATCGCCATTGTGTTTATGTGTCATTTTTTTTTATATGTGCCAGCTGTCTGTGCAGGCTCTTCCTTCAATTGTGCCAATGGCTGACCAAATCAGCAAGTTTTTCCACAAACCAGTTTCAGGAAAGAAGGCCTGGGACAGCTGTCCATTGTGCAACAACTGAATGCTTGTGGTTCGTAGGGACAGCTGTGGTCCATAGGGTTATGATATGCAGCATGTGTTTTGATTCTGTTTGTTCGACCATGTTCAGCCAATGTGTCGTCAATGCCTTGGCCTGCCACGATTCAGTCCGCCTTACCTGCAAATGGCTCTGCTGAAGCGAGGGACCCCAGTCCGTTTGGATCTTCAACTTCGGTTTGAATGTGGAATCTTTTCTTTTGGGTTAGGAAGCTGCGTGTTGGGCGGAACATGGTGGAACCAGGTACTAGCTCTTTGTTGCGCTGCGGGCAAAACATTCACACATTTTCATTTTCCTTTTCAAGGTTACATGCCGTGTCAGTTCCATGTGCCATCTAGAAGTGCGATGCTGTTGGATGGTCATTGTCCCCCTCATGTCCTATCCCCGCCGTCACTCAGGCTGTTGAACCTACCGCTGGATGTGGCGAAGACAAAGGTGGAACTTCAGTGGGGGGCCCCAGCCCTCACATGGCTTTCAATGAGCCCAACACAGGGGCAACATCACCTTTCAAAACCTGATGACGAATCCTTAGGAACACGAACTTCTCTTTTTCTTCAGCTTTTGCATGCAGGTTTAATGCCATGTGCCATCTAGAAGTCCGATGCTGTTGGATGGTCATTGTCCCCCTCATGTCCTATCCCCGCCGTCACTCAGGCTGTTGAACCTACCGCTGGATGTGGCGAAGACAAAGGTGGAACTTCAGTGGGGGGCCCCAGCCCTCACATGGCTTTCAATGAGCCCAACACAGGGGCAACATCACCTTTCAAAACCTGATGACGAATCCTTAGGAACACGAACTTCTCTTTTTCTTCAGCTTTTGCATGCAGGTTTAATGCCATGTGCCATCTAGAAGTCCGATGCTGTTGGATGGTCATTGTCCCCCTCATGTCCTATCCCCGCCGTCACTCAGGCTGTTGAACCTACCGCTGGATGTGGCGAAGACAAAGGTGGAACTTCAGTGGGGGGCCCCAGCCCTCACATGGCTTTCAATGAGCCCAACACAGGGGCAACATCACCTTTCAAAACCTGATGACGAATCCTTAGGAACACGAACTTCTCTTTTTCTTCAGCTTTTGCATGCAGGTTTAATGCCATGTGCCATCTAGAAGTCCGATGCTGTTGGATGGTCATTGTCCCCCTCATGTCCTATCCCCGCCGTCACTCAGGCTGTTGAACCTACCGCTGGATGTGGCGAAGACAAAGGTGGAACTTCAGTGGGGGGCCCCAGCCCTCACATGGCTTTCAATGAGCCCAACACAGGGGCAACATCACCTTTCAAAACCTGATGACGAATCCTTAGGAACACGAACTTCTCTTTTTCTTCAGCTTTTGCATGCAGGTTTAATGCCATGTGCCATCTAGAAGTCCGATGCTGTTGGATGGTCATTGTCCCCCTCATGTCCTATCCCCGCCGTCACTCAGGCTGTTGAACCTACCGCTGGATGTGGCGAAGACAAAGGTGGAACTTCAGTGGGGGGCCCCAGCCCTCACATGGCTTTCAATGAGCCCAACACAGGGGCAACATCACCTTTCAAAACCTGATGACGAATCCTTAGGAACACGAACTTCTCTTTTTCTTCAGCTTTTGCATGCAGGTTTAATGCCATGTGCCATCTAGAAGTCCGATGCTGTTGGATGGTCATTGTCCCCCTCATGTCCTATCCCCGCCGTCACTCAGGCTGTTGAACCTACCGCTGGATGTGGCGAAGACAAAGGTGGAACTTCAGTGGGGGGCCCCAGCCCTCACATGGCTTTCAATGAGCCCAACACAGGGGCAACATCACCTTTCAAAACCTGATGACGAATCCTTAGGAACACGAACTTCTCTTTTTCTTCAGCTTTTGCATGCAGGTTTAATGCCATGTGCCATCTAGAAGTCCGATGCTGTTGGATGGTCATTGTCCCCCTCATGTCCTATCCCCGCCGTCACTCAGGCTGTTGAACCTACCGCTGGATGTGGCGAAGACAAAGGTGGAACTTCAGTGGGGGGCCCCAGCCCTCACATGGCTTTCAATGAGCCCAACACAGGGGCAACATCACCTTTCAAAACCTGATGACGAATCCTTAGGAACACGAACTTCTCTTTTTCTTCAGCTTTTGCATGCAGGTTTAATGCCATGTGCCATCTAGAAGTCCGATGCTGTTGGATGGTCATTGTCCCCCTCATGTCCTATCCCCGCCGTCACTCAGGCTGTTGAACCTACCGCTGGATGTGGCGAAGACAAAGGTGGAACTTCAGTGGGGGGCCCCAGCCCTCACATGGCTTTCAATGAGCCCAACACAGGGGCAACATCACCTTTCAAAACCTGATGACGAATCCTTAGGAACACGAACTTCTCTTTTTCTTCAGCTTTTGCATGCAGGTTTAATGCCATGTGCCATCTAGAAGTCCGATGCTGTTGGATGGTCATTGTCCCCCTCATGTCCTATCCCCGCCGTCACTCAGGCTGTTGAACCTACCGCTGGATGTGGCGAAGACAAAGGTGGAACTTCAGTGGGGGGCCCCAGCCCTCACATGGCTTTCAATGAGCCCAACACAGGGGCAACATCACCTTTCAAAACCTGATGACGAATCCTTAGGAACACGAACTTCTCTTTTTCTTCAGCTTTTGCATGCAGGTTTAATGCCATGTGCCATCTAGAAGTCCGATGCTGTTGGATGGTCATTGTCCCCCTCATGTCCTATCCCCGCCGTCACTCAGGCTGTTGAACCTACCGCTGGATGTGGCGAAGACAAAGGTGGAACTTCAGTGGGGGGCCCCAGCCCTCACATGGCTTTCAATGAGCCCAACACAGGGGCAACATCACCTTTCAAAACCTGATGACGAATCCTTAGGAACACGAACTTCTCTTTTTCTTCAGCTTTTGCATGCAGGTTTAATGCCATGTGCCATCTAGAAGTCCGATGCTGTTGGATGGTCATTGTCCCCCTCATGTCCTATCCCCCCATCACTCAGGCCGTTGACCCTGCTGGTGGAGAGGCTGAAAAACATGCGGGAACCATCGCGGGAGACCCCAGCCCGTTGGGATCTTCCACTTTGGGTTAAACGTGTGACCTTTTACCTTTTTTATTGAGTTGGAGAAAGCGGGCTGCTGGGTGGAACCAAGTGGGAACATGGGTGGCGATGCATGCAAAACATTAACATGGGTTCATTCCCATTGTCAGGATCACATGCAGTGTTGAACCCGTGTGCCATCCAGAAGTGCAACGCTGCTGGATGGTCATCGGCCCCCTCACTCAGGCCGTTGAACCTGCTGGTGCATGTGCTGAAGGGCAGCAACAAGCCATGGTGGGAGACCCCAGCTGGGATCTATATATCTCAACAAGGTTCCATCAGCATCAGTTATTTCCACATCGAATTGAACATGTTCATGTATATATAAAACTTTACTTTTGCCTTGGGGACGCCTCAGTGTTGAGTGGAATTCAATGCTGACCATTGTGCTGATGATGTGTGTCCAATGACTTACCATCATCTATATAGACCCTTTGGCCCGAGTGATCACCATTCATTCCCTTTGTCATGTTCTTCCCATTCTTTGTCGATTCGTTGGCCATGGTTTGTCATTGGCTTTGGGCAAATGGCTGCAGTGTGCCTGCGCTGGTCTCGATGGGATTGCTGGTGTTGACAGTTGTGGTGCTGTCAACTGTGGCGCTGTGGAACCGGAAGCCTCGCAACCACCTTCCCGGTGGTCCGCTCACCTGCCCATCGTCTCCATGTAGCTCTGACTCTGGTGGCTGGGAAATGGACAGCCCAGGCCACAAACATTTTCGTAACCGGAGAACCAAGCAGCTCGTCAAACTATCATAAACACACCAGTAATGCATAAATACACATCAGTGCAACTTCCTTTCCACGCAGTTCTATATAGTGGAAACCTCAGGTCTTAGGCAGCCCAGACGATTCTGTAGCCTTGCTGTACGCATACGCCGCAAAACAGTGCATGTGCTGATGCAGATCAGGGACTGTGGGTATGGCTTTGTATTTCTGTGTGCCAGCCACAATTGCCATTTGCCCCCTCGTGTCCTACCCGCCCGTCATTCAGGCTGTTGAACCTACCGCTGGATGTCGTGAAGATCACGGGGGAATGTTGGTGGGGTAACCCAGCCCCCATACGGCTTCCAATGGACTTAACACAGACGCAACATTCCCCTTAAAGACTTGATAAGGGACGCTTAGGAACCAATTTTTGTAAAGGATTGCTTGCAGTTTCAATCCCATGTGCCATCTAGAAGTGCACCATATGTCCCACCTGCCGATCCCTGCCGTCATTCAGGCTGTTGAACCTACCGCTGGATGTGGTGAAGGGCACGGGGGAATGTTGGTGGGGTAACCCAGCCCCCATACGGCTTCCAATGGACTTAACACAGACGCAACATTCCCCTTAAAGACTTGATAAGGGACGCTTAGGAACCAATTTTTGTAAAGGATTGCTTGCAGTTTCAATCCCATGTGCCATCTAGAAGTGCACCATATGTCCCACCTGCCGATCCCTGCCGTCATTCAGGCTGTTGAACCTATGGGTGGAGGTGCTGAAAGACATTCACAAGTTTTGGCGGGAGACCCCAGCCCGTTTGGATCTTCGACTTTGGATTTTCTATTTTTAGTGGGTTGGAAACATCTGAGTGCTGGGTAGAACCGACTGGGACCACAGGTGGTGATGTTTGCAGCACATTCACAAGCGTCCATCCCATTGTTAGGATTACATGCAGATTCGAACCCATGTACCAGTTTGAAGTGCAGTGGTGTATAATCTTGTTTTCTTTCGCCGTAGAATTTGAGGTCTCAAGATCTAGCGTCAAACCCCTGCGCTCATCTCCATCGCTCCTGACCCTCATGCCCCAAAGTCAGATGCTCATGATCCTCAAGTCCATCCTCGGTGTGGTCAATAGCATTCTGGCTTCGTTGTTCCAGCTGGTAATTTGCCAGTCAGAGCCTAAACCGGAATCTACTGGTACAAATTCATCAAGCTTTTCGGAGATGGCCCAAGCTATGGAAACAGCAGCCAATGAGCTGCAGCCCCCATGTGTTTTGCTGGAAGATCTACCGCATGCTGGAAATTCCATTACGCCAAATGCTGGCACCCAGCTGCGGCGCACAGCCAGTCCAAGTTTGCGTGGGCGGAATATCGCAGCTTGGGGACAGGTCAAGTTTTCCACTGGAAAACACCAAGGGCGAAGCTACTTGGAGGTCCTCCGCACCCATGTGCACTATTTTCATTGGATGGAAGCACGGTACCCTTATCAATTATCTGACAAGCAGAAAGATTTCGTTAAGTATTGTCAGATTCAGCTCCGCATTGACCGCATTAACAACGGGTTCTGAATCCGTTGTGGAGAGCGCTCCGAAGAAGTAAAAAAAATCTGTGTGCAATAAAATGTATCTACGTATAACTTCGGTCATGTCTTAACCCAATGTTTGGGGTGTTGCTGATTCGGTCTATAGTTTGAAGCTTTTTATTCGACAGGTATGTGCCATCTATATATTGAAGTGCGATGCTGTTGGATGATCACTTGGCCCCTGATGTTCTTTATGCCCCGCCAATCCCCGCCGTCACTCAGGCTGTTGAACCTACCGCTGGATGTGGCGAAGACAAAGGTGGAACTTCAGTGGGGGGCCCCAGCCCTCACATGGCTTTCAATGAGCCCAACACAGGGGCAACATCACCTTTCAAAACCTGATGACGAATCCTTAGGAACACGAATTTCTCTTTTTCTTCAGCTTTTGCATGCAGGTTTAATGCCATGTGCCATCTAGAAGTGCTCATGTTCTTTATGCCCCGCCAATCCCCGTTGTCACTCAGGCTGTTGAACCTACCGTTGGATGTGGCGAAGACAAAGGTGGAACTTTGGTGGGGGGCCCCAGCCCTCACGTGGCTTCCAATGGGCCCAACACAGGCGCAACATCACCTTTCAAAACCTGATGACGAATCCTTAGGAACACCAACTCCTCTTTTTCTTCAGCTTTGCATGCAAGTTCAATGCCATGTGCCATCTAGAAGTGCATTCGTAGTGGTTGGATGATCACTGGGCCCCTCATGTTCTATATGCTCCGCCAATCCCCGTTGTCACTCAGGCTGTTGAACCTACCGTTGGATGTGGCGAAGACAAAGGTGGAACTTTGGTGGGGGGCCCCAGCCCTCACATGGCTTCCAATGGGCCCAACACAGGCGCAACATCACCTTTCAAAACCTGATGACGAATCCTTAGGAACACCAACTCCTCTTTTTCTTCAGCTTTTGCGTGCAGGTTGCATGCCATGTGCCATCTAGACGTGCGGTAGCAGTGGTTGGATGATGGCTGGATTTGTCATGTTCTACCCCTGCCGATCCCCGTTGTCAATGGGATTTAGGAACATGTTAGGCCCATCTTAAGGCCATCTTGAGACGATCTGGGCCCATGTTGGGCTCATTAATGGGTCCATGTTGGGCCTATGTTTGGCCCCCTTTTTCAAGACAAATTACTATCCCAGAATTGTCTTGAAAACTTGGGCTCTATGTTGGGCACATGTCGTTCCTAAGGCCCATGTTAGGCACAGAGATTGGGGTTATGGTGGGCTTATGTTGGGAAGAGATGGGATTTAGGAACATGACATGGGATGTCCCTCCCATTTATGATGGGATGTGTTGGGTCCATGTTGGGAACATGTTGGGGTTTTTGATGGGTTTATGTTGGGAAAAGGGGTGTCTTTGGCGATTTGTCATGTTCTACCCCCGCCGATCCCCGTTGTCACTCAGGCTGTTGAACCTGCCTTTGGATGTGGCGAAGACACAGAGGGAACTTTGGCAGGGGGCCCCAGCCCTCACGTGGCTGCCAATGGGCCCGACACAGGGGCAACATCACCTTTCAAAACCTGATGACGAATCCTTAGGAACACCAACTCCTCTTTTTCTTCAGCTTTTGCATGCAGGTTGCATGCCATGTGCCATCTAGAAGTGCAGTAGCAGTGGTTGGATGATGGCTGGATTTGTCATGTTCTACCCCCGCCAATCCCCGCCGTCACTCAGGCTGTTGAACCTACCGCTGGATGTGGCGAAGACAAAGGTGGAACTTCAGTGGGGGGCCCCAGCCCTCACATGGCTTCCAATGGGCCCAACACAGGGGCAACATCACCTTTCAAAACCTGATGACGAATCCTTAGGAACACGAATTTCTCTTTTTCTTCAGCTTTTGCATGCAGGTTTAATGCCATGTGCCATCTAGAAGTGCAGTAGCAGTGGTTGGATGATGTTGGATGATCATTGGCCCCTGTCCCACCCTGACAACCCCCGCCGTCAGGGAAAAGGGGCTGCTCCTGCGGATCCGGAACTCAGTGCCGGGCTGTGCATCCAAGCAAAGGATGCAGGCATCAAGATTGACCGCAGAAGAAAATCATTTTGTGTGAAACACTTGGATTGCGAAAAACATTTCAAATATGGTTGGAGAGATGGTGGATGTCCATCTTCAGCCTTGGACAAGGCAATTCATGCTTCAGCAATCTTGAAACAATGTGTCAAAGAGAGCTCCAAATGGAAGGCCGATACGTGTAAAAATCTGCTCAAGGAACGCAAAGTGTCGGGTTACAGTACCGCCAAAGTGGACGCAAAGAGGAAGAAAGTTGCAGAAATCCTTTGGTGCGATAGATTGGCAGATGCGCAGCTAGCTGGCACACACAAAAATATAGCAGAAGAGAATAAGAAACAAAGTTCGTCATCCAGTAGCAGTGCTGGTGGTCAGGCGGTGGATCCCGCACAGAGTCAGCAAGTAGCTTCAGCTGATCCCAAATGTGAAAAGATAGGAGAAGAGAAGAAAGAAACATCATGTGCGAAAGACACTGGGAATCAGGAGAAAAGCCAGCAAGCTCCGAATGATTTGGCCAATGCTGTGCAACACTTGCCTGGGGTGCAAGTTCCAGGAAAGTCAACGGTAGAAGATGTTACATCAGAGCTCTTCAAGTGCCCTGAAGTGTCAGCGGCTTCGAGCGATGCCAACATAGATTTGCTACAGCCTGGCTATATTTCAGCTGTTGTCCCCAGGGTGACACTAGTGAAATTTGTGGAAGCCGTAAACGCATCACCGACCGAACTTGCAGGGTTTGTTCGTGGAAATTGCTCAGGGGCAAAGGCGGTCAAAGGCTCCAAACAGCTCAAAGGGTCATGGTTGGTGCGTTCATTATTCGTGAATGACGTCCAGTCTCAAGATTCCGTCAACAATCGGGAGCACCGTGCCTGGATGGATGCCAATGACCCCCATGTGCAATGTGGAAGGCCTGGAGAAAAAACAGTTGGTGTTCTCCAAGTTGAAACGGCTATCGAAATCTAGAGGGTGTGCTTTTCTGGGTTTTCAATGTTCCTTTCACTTATAGCATGTTTGTTTCTTGGCCTGTGCCATCTACTTGAGCCCTGTACAGGCTTGTGTACGAAGGGCCAATTTTGGAGTCTGATGTCGCATGGCTGGTTTCCGTTTCTTCTACTTGTCCAGCTGTCTTTATTGGTGTGGTGAAAGCTGACTTGTCAGCTGACTTCTTCCTGTTGGATGAGAGTAGTTCTTCCGTGATCCCAACCAGAACTGTCAGTATCCACTCGAAAGGCTCCCATGCTTCTTTGAAGAACGGGTTCTGGTTTGTCCAGGACAGATTGCGACAAGTGGAATTCAATTCCAGCATCAGTGCGGCGGTGGATCAAACACTGGAAAAAAACACATTGGAAAAAATTATAGATCGCAAACCTTTGGAACAGGAGGAATTGGATCAAATCCAGTCTTTCGACTATTGCGGGGCTACCATTGCACTTATGCACAAGCAAGCTTTAGCTGTTGCTGGTTCCCCTACTTGTGCAGTACCGCTGGAGTACGATGAGCTATGCACCTTGAAGAATGCAGCCAAAATGGAGCCGGCCGTTCTTATGGTGCTGACTTCTTTTCCAGGATGGAAGGCAAATGAAGTGTCTGAGCCAAGTGATGTTTGGCATCGTGGAGCTTTGCGGCTCCGGGCTTTCCGATCAGCTACTTTGTTCACCAAAGTCAGAGATTCCGTGGTGGAATTCTTACCCAAGTTGATGGATGAAGCAGCCCGATCTACTTTCGTAGATTTTCTCCAGGACACAGCGGACGAGTGCAGTGATATTGATTATCACTTGGAAGAGCTGGACTTCAGACAGTTGGATAGAAGATCATTCCCAATGACTATGACTTGCAGGCCTGAGATCAGCACACCGTTTCATTCATTCTTGTGTTGTTCCCAAAGCGTGTGCCATCTAAACGTACCAATCAGGGGTTATGTTGAGCCAATCTGGGGTTGGGCCTATCTGGGGCTTTGCTGGCAACTTTGGCCAATTAAAAACCACTTTTGAAAACAATAAGGCTCCAAGTTCAAAGTAAGGGCCATCGATGTTTGAACGTGAGCGTTTCACCTGTGCCGTTGTCACCCTTGTATGTGCCATCTGCTTGTGCAATCGCTCCTGTGTGTGGCAGGCAAGCTTGTAGCAATGCTTTCAACGGTGCTTGAGAAGGCTGCTGCTATGAGGCAGTTTCGTTGTGACAAGACCATCCGAATGGCCTTTGGTTGTCGCCACTCTCTTGCAAATTCTTCCAAATCCATGATGTCTAAGCTTTCTAAGCTCGGTAGGGCTGCTTCCATTCCTGCAGATTTGGTGGATGAAGCTTTGCAGATGATCCCGCCAGTCAAGAGACAACGAAAGAAGTCGTCATCAGGCAATGACATGCATGCCCTGGCGGACAATGCTGACGGTGCTGACGCTGCCATGCAAATTGTGGAAAAGCCAGAAGAAGCTCCAATTCCAGAGAATGGGTTGGTTGCTGACACAGACAAGCAGTGTAGACGGAAACATGGTGACCAGCCATTGCTTTGCGATCTCATCAAGGTGGTGAAATTTGCTCTGAACTTGGGGCCAGAGAGACCGCGCCAAAAGATATGCAGGGAAAAATTCCCAAACATCTTGCGCAGCAACGTTTTGTCAAAGTGGATTGCCAGATACATGAAATTTCAACTTTGGAAAATGCCCGACCACGTGAGTTGCAAGATCACCAATGTTCCAAATTGGTGGATTCGCAGCTTGGGCCTGGACATCCCTGTCAGAGGCAAGCAAACCATTGCAGGTCTTCCCCTAGAAGTGGCGAAGGCCGTTGATGATGCGCAGATGCAAGCAACCATAGGATTGACGAATGCAACGAAGAGATCTGACCAATGCCAAGGCAAAAGACACTTGAACTCGACGATCCGGCACGCCATGAAGGCATATGCTGAGAAAGTTGAAAAAAAAGCAAAGGAAATAGACAAGTCCAACCGAGAAGCGTGGACTACCTTCCAGAAATCTCTTTCAGATGCCAAGGGTTGCCGCAATCAAATCACCAAAGCATTCCATGTTGTGAAGACCCAGTTGAAGAGGAAACCCAAGCTAGTGAAGAAAGACTGGAAGCCAAACAAGATGACAGCCATCAGACTGAACCGTGCTTTCGGCAATTTTCGTTGTCGCACCAATACCAGTGGCAATTTTTTGGCCTATGATGACCCGAGAATGGACCACTCACGCAAACAACATGCCAAGCGATTGCAGGATGAAAAGATAGACCATCGACTGGTTCTGATACTGGTTCTTTATTAGCAAGGCTTTTCTTTCCGCACCAACAGATGGCACACAGCCACACACACAGATTAGGTTAAGAATAGTGTTCAGTTTTTCTCTTTCGGTGGCGTTTGTATGTGTCTAAATATACGGTGCGTGTGTGTGTGCGCGGGTGTGTGCTCCCATGTACACCTGCCTGGCACATAGCCAAGATATGTGGTTTTGAGTGGTCTCCGCTTTCCTTCATCAGGAATTATGATCAAACCTGGCGAACTTTGTATCATTTTGGTTCTCACGCAACGCGAAAGAAGACCAGGTCCAAAGTGTCCAACCCATGGGTTGGAGCTCACAAGGATCTTCGCTTGAATTGCAGGCTCAGCAAGAAAACTGATGTTGGTTTGCGTGGTGTACCCATACCTGTCAAGAAGACCAACCGGAAGATCAAAAAGCCAAAGGAGCCAAAAGAGGACTTCAGAATGGACCCGCTCAACAACGTACCTTGCTGATACTGTGGGTATATTCTTGATGGTGTACGAATTCATTCAAATACAGAAGTTCACCCATGAATAGTTACAGATTTATCAGCTTGAGTGCGGGTATATACCTTTTACGTTTGAATGTGCCTTCTAGTGGTGCTTCAATGAAATTCACACTTTGGGAAGAATAAGGGAAGGGCATTTATATAATTTGCGAAAGCTGCGTACGATGTGCTGAAAGCTCCGTGTGAAAGCACAGCGCGCTGCAATCTAAGGCGCGAAAGGCGTTCACGTTCTGCGCTTCAACCTGGGCTGATGGCACTCCTGGCCCAGTTGCCATTTCAGTTCCTCATGGAGGTGTATCAGGCAATTTGATGGTTGAGATGAATGCCAAATATAAGGGCCGGTGTTTGATTATGGTGTCCGGCAGTGACACACACATGATGAACACCGAGTCTGTCATGCAACTTTACACAGAACTGTACACGGACGCTTTCAAGATACAGAGAGACAAGCACGGCCTCACCAGAGAAAATAGAGGACTTCTCATGTGCGATGCATTTGCTGGCTTTCATTCTCAGTCCTCGGGTTCCTCGAACCGACGCCAGCTCTGGGCTGACGCGTGCAACATTGGGTTGCCAGATGAGCAACCCGGTGGATGGTCGGCTCATGGCCAACCATGTGATCAGCTCTTTTCCCATTACAAGTCCCGGGTGAAGGTGATGATGGATCATGCCTTAGGGTATGGCTCAACATATTTTGATCATGGTGGGTATGAGACTTTGCCCATAGGCCCCACAGGTCGCTTGGCGCCTATAGATGGCACATCGGTTGGGAAACTTTTTTTTGCTTGCTGTTACCAAGTGGTTTTCCATCATGATGCCTGTAACCAATGCGTTATTTGAAGCAGTTATGTTTTTTATCAAATATATCTTATATATATATATATATGTACGTTTCCCAAATATATTCCCTTTCCTGATGGTACGCACCCCTAGATGGCACACCGTGTGGCGAACAGATGTTGGCAGTTTTTTGGTTTTAGTGTCCTGTCTTGGCGCTTGTGCTATCAATCGCTTTTTTGAAGCAGGTGCGCCTAAGAGATCCGTTGACACGAAGCAGGCTTTGGAGGTCAGTCTGGAGGAATGGTACAGTCTCCCACCCAGTTTATTTATTCACGCCTGGACTTGTACAGGATATGTGGACAAAGAACAGATCATGAGAATGCATGGCTGGACGCAAGAAACTTTGGATCAGGCGCCACGATTACGAAATCTGATTGTTTTCACAATGTGATGGCGAAATATATAAATAGGCTTTGTGATCCTTGGCTTCCCTTGTTGAAATAAGTTAGATATATATATATAATAAATATATATATATATATATATACACATGGTTGACCCAAAATCTTCCACCAGGCTTTGGCTGAAGCTGCAGATCGCTTGGACTCTGGCGGCCCATCCAAGCTGGAGCAGCACTTGGACATGCCCAACGTGCAACAGATTTTGTCTTCAGCTGCGCCGGGTGAAGTTTGCTACGTTTGGCAATTGCGGGCCAAAACGTCCAGCTCATCTGCTTCTTCCACACCACAGTGGGTGAACCTGCCGCTATGCATCTGCCGGGTTCTCGACAGAGAATTTGCTAGGTACAAAACTTTGAACACTTCCGTTCAAAAAAGCATGGTGAGCTTTGCTATTCACCTGAAGTTTGGAGTGGAAATGAAATATAGCTGGATGCTGGAGCAAAGTGTATGCAAGCAGGCCGGGCCTGCATATTCAGTGTTTCACCGGTGGTGCACACAAAGATGGCACATGTGATGGGAAATGTTTATTGTGTCATGTGTGCTTTTATATACCTTGGGTGATCGAGGGCCATTGGCACACTGGCACGTATAGATGGCACAGCAGTTGGAGATGTATTGTTGAATTAAAATGTGATAGATGAAACACACGATACATTCATTATATAATCTCTAAATTTCGGTCCGTTGCAGCCAGGACAACACCAGAAGCTTGAAACTGACCGCAAAAGGACGGGAACGCAAAACCTATTTGCTACTGAACTTCAACCGTGAACTCCTGAAGCTGCAAATGGATGGAGGTGATTTTCAAGATGTCAGATGCGTGAAGCTGACCTTTGAAGGAGGAGAGGTGCTAGAGGAGGCCAAATTAGTCGATTTGCTCCAACAGCGCTTGGCTGCATATCGTGATCACGGATCTAGCGATGCCGAGGACCAAGGCTTGGAAGAAGATTTGGGAGAAGATGATTGTGTCGCTGACGAAGGCCTTGGTGGGAATGAGCAGCCATTGATGGATGGAGCGCTTTCTGATGAGGAGCTACTTGCTGTTCCGGACTCAGAGCTTCACACCCAGGATGCGGAGGTCATTGGAACGGACACTTTTGAGGAGTTTGAGCCTTCATCTGCTGATTGGGAGTTGCTTCTTTCAGGAGATCCGGACATGAACATTCGACCAGAGCTCTTGGATGTGACAGTTGCTTCTTTGCCGCATGGCTCTTGGACGACGCCAGAGGAGCAGCGACGGCTTGTAGCTCCCAATTCGTGGCTTCAACGCAGGCAGCCGCGACACTGCTATCAAGCACATTACAGATTTACCAACGGACATCAGATTAGCAAAGTGTTCACATGGTCTTTGACTGGAAGTCCGTCTGCGGATGACCAACTCCGCTTGGCAATCCAATGGACTTGGGACCAGTTTGAAGCAGATCATTAAGTACAAAAACCTGGACAAAACGTTGCAGCCAGGTTGAGTGTGCGAATTTAATTTGCATTCATTTGAGGGGAACAAATCGAACAGACCCGCCGCAAAATGTGGCAGATTGCTAGCTTCGGGAAAAACAGCTGGAACACGCAGATGGCACATGCCTAAGAGAATTGGGGACAGGTTCTTCAGTGGGTCTAATGATTATCAGGTATTGTTGGTGGCTGATAATGATATTTTCTTCGGTCTTGTCGGTATTCATGATGCGAGTGGTTTCTTTATAGTTGATTATGGGTGGTTTTGATGTTTTTTTTGTTCTTTGTTGTGTTTTTTTGGTGGTTGTTGGTGGTGTTTATTGTGAGTTGTGGTTTTGCCTAATTCATGATTATTGGTTTTATGGGCGATTTTTTCTTATATACATGATCCTGAAAGATTTTGAGGGATTATTGGTGGATATAGGTGATGGTGGCTGACCTTGTGGGAGACTTGGTGTCAGAGCACACATAGATGGCACACACGATGTTTGGTGAATGTACCAAGTAACTTATGGATATGGGTGATGGTCGGTGACCTTGCGGGAGACTTGGTGCCAGAGCACGCATAGATGGCACACAATGTTTGGTGAATGTGCCAAGCAGCTCATGTTTCGTATTCGCGGCCGTGAGCATGACATTATGCGTACTTTGTTTGGGGTGCATCACGAAGAGAATCAATCATGAAAAGATGTATGGCTTGGGAAACCGTGACCTGGGAACCTGTGTACGATCAGAGTTTTGCATTTTGAATTGGCCCACCAAGCATTTCAATTCTTTTGCGGAGCATGGACCAAGAAGCTTGGGCATGGAGGGGCTGGAGTGTGTCACAACCGGTTCCCTGTGGTGGATGTGGAAAGCAAGGATGGAATTTAAACCTCATGGTATGGACCGCAATATTGGAAGCCTATGTTTGAAAACCAACGGGTATAGCCACGCACATCTAGATGGCTTCGTTTCTTGATCGATTTGATTTTTGGTTTTGATGGAAGTCTGCGCCTCTAGATGGCACATCCCAAAGATGAGCCTCATTTTTTTTCAGGCAAAACACCCCATATGCCAGATAAACAGGCGGTACTGAGTATGCCAAATAGCTGTGGACTACTATAGTAAGCCCATTTTTTGAGGTAACTAAACCCGTGAATTTGAGGTAACTAAACCCAGTTTAGTAAACAGTAATCACCGATTTACTAAGTTTATGGGTTTAGTTGCATAATATTCCCGTGAATCAGCTGTAAATCACTCACCGATTTACTACAAAAAGGCTTGGTTGGATCGTTTTTTACTACAAATTACATGAATTAGCATGGTTAATTGCAGCAACAATATAATCACCGATTTACTACAAAAAGGTTTGGTTGGGAGAATTGGTTGATGACTTTTTTGGAACTGCACCCAGGCAAAATAGTCGGCAAATGACAATAATGATAATGTTGTAACTTGGTTTCTGGATGGCAGTCTTCCAGATCACAGGTAGTGACGATGATTCACACCAAACAGTGTCAATAGCACCAAGCAACATGGCGGTTTCTCAAGCCGTAGGGGGACCCCTAAATCATCCATTGATTCACCATTTATACGAATAAACTATTGATTTTGGGGGTTCCCTGTTATTTCTCAAAATAGGAGTACCCTCAAATCATCTACTATCAACCATTCATAGTAATAAACCAGCCATTTTGGGGGTTCCCTATGTTAAGAAACCCCCACATAGGGAAATTTTTGATACCTCGAACCAAAGGCGGGTGAAGTTCCCAACCCAACTCGGAGTCCGAGTACGAAACCCCGGGCCATACGAGTTCCCCCGGGCCGCCCTGGGACTGGGAAGCCGAAGGCAAACCATGCGCGTTGTAAGCTTAGGATCGCTGGTTGACCTTTGAACAGCTGGTGGACAATCTAACATTACCAGTAGTACCGCACAAGGCGGTGGCGGAAGTTTCCAAGATAGGAGCACTATAGGAGTGTGCAGTTGTGGTTGCGACGATTGATTGTCCGAGGGATCCGAGAACTGAACATCACTTGGGCCTGACTTCCTACCAATGTGAGCATCGATCTGGCCACTTGACTGGCAGCCTATCTGTCTAGCTATCTTTCTATCAGTGGATCAGTTTTCTTTCTGTCTGTCTGACTGTCTATCTATCTATCTATCTATCTGATGATCTATTCGTTTATCTATCTGCCTATGTACTTGTCTTTCTATCTACCTCACTATCTATCTCGTCATCTTTCTGTCTATGTATCTATCTATCTACCTGTCCATCTATTTATCTATCTGCCTATCTATCTATCTATCTGTCTATCTATCTACCGAATTATTTGTCTGATCATCTATGTCTCCATCTGTCTATCTTTCTGTCTTTCTACCTGACTATCTATCTACTTTTTTATCTGACTCTCGTTTCGTCGACCTATCTGTCTATCTATCGACCCATCTAGCCATCTGAATCTGGCTATGCAATTGTCTGTCTATTCCATCTATCTATTCTAGCTATTTTATCTATCTATCTATCCATCCATCTATTCTACCATCTATTCATCCATCGATGCATCTATGTATCTGACTATCCATCTAGCCACCCATCGATCTGACTATCGACTTGTCGATCTATCTGGCTACCTCTTTGTCTAGCCATCTTTCGTCTATCTATTCATTTACCTTCCAAATGTGCTTCGATCATGAAGTGTTTTGCATCTAGGTGTTTGGCCACTTTTGATAATTGGACCTTGCAAAGGTGTTCCGATCATCAAGTGTTTTGCTACTTTTGACCTGCAAATGTGCTTGGCGCGCAAGCGTTGTGCACATTGTGGCCACATAAATCACGAAAAGTGACGCGAAACGCAAGTGTTTTCCTACTTTTGTCTCCTGTGTTCAAAAAGTGTCAAAACGTGCTGTGTTTTGACACATTTGCTTCAAAATGTGCTTCTCGCCCTGGCCGCGTGCACTTTTTCGGACATGCAACTTTCAAAACTTGTTAAAAACCACGAGTTTTTGCGACTTCGGACGTGAGAATGTGCTTCGCGCGCAGGCGGCGTGCCAATTTTCATGATCATATGACATCTCCGAAAAGTGGCCCGAAACGCTAGTAAAATTGCAGTTTTTATTTTGGTACAAGATTTTATCTTAAAAATTTGCTTCGCGCGCAGGCAGCGTGCCAGTTTTGAGAATCATGAGTCATCAAAAGTGCTCCGAACATGTAGTGTTTTTACGATTTTGACTTCCAAATGTGCTTCGCGCCTAGGTTTTTTAACGATTTTGCCAGTTGCATCTCCCAAAAGTGCTCCGGAGCTGACATGTTTTTACGATTTTGACTTCGAAATGTGCTTCGCGCCTAGATTTTTTAACGATTTTTGCACACACCTTCCGCCACAGTGGTCCGCACCCGCCGCTTTAGCGAGGTACCCTTCTGGCCCCTCATGATGCACAAAACCTTGCAAAACACAGCATTTCGCGACTTTCCTAACATTTTGGCGCACTCGCACTCTCATCTTTCTCACATCTCTTCTTTCTCACATCTGCATAGGCGATCTACCTTAGCTGAGTTGTCCATATTGTCGGAAGTTAGACTTCTAAACTTCCTTCGAATAGATATTAATAGCTGATTTATCTATTGAATCTCTATGGGTATCTTAGGGTTCCTGAAAGAACACTGAAAGAAACCTTGGGCAAGAAAACTGAAAGGTAGCGGCATGTAGCTGCCAATGCTGCAAAGATTGAAAATGTTACCAGTGGATCAATGTATGAAACTGAACTCTCGAATGTTTGCCTCAAGTCCACCGCACCTGTGCAATGCTCATGGTGAGACCGATCATGACCGATCTAGACTACCTCAAACTGAACTGAAACAAAATCCAACTTCACCAACTTCACTCACAAAGAATTCAAACTTGACAAGTATCATCAACTTCTGTATCTGCGCGGTGGTTTTGTAAGTTAGAACCCAAAACCCCCTCGCCCACCCGTTGTGGCGTGCTGCATCAGCACGGCAGAGTTTTTTTTGGGACCTGACCCTCTGAGACGGAGGAAAGCGGCGCCACCCACGGCACCGTAGCCGTATTCATCTCAGGGGGGTCCAGCTGGGCGAAATGAGGGCATCTGCTCGGACAGGGCTGTACCATCGACAGGTCAACTAACTGGTTGAAGCAACCCGTTTCACCAGTTCTTTTTTGTTCATAAACTATGCGGCACAACCAGGCTATAAATGATTGATGGATTTTCCACCGTCTTGGTCTCCTCCAAGTCCACTGGTGAATCACCCCTCATTTCAGGCGTCCCTGCTGATTCCTAGAGGCAGCCGGTAGAGCATATACAATTCTGGCATCAGCCACGTAAGACGGCCTTCCGGAAAGTACCAGTTTGAGTGCACCATGCATGGTGAGCCCTAAACTGCCCATTTTATGCACATCATTGAAACATGAATGAATGGTAGGATGTACTTGAAACATATCTAAATCACCCGCTCATTGGTCAAAATTCAACAAATATACGAGTTGAAAATCCCAAAGAAACGCAGCAATGTCAAGGGCTCTGGGCTGATCCACGTATTCGATTGCGAGTCGACAGCGACCATGGGTCGTCCAGCAACTTCCATGCAACCATAAACCACCACGTTTCAGGTCTAAAGAATCTGGATGCATCTGATTTCTTGAATCTTACTGGTCTCCAATCTGATATCTATGAAACAATATATGAATACTGATCTCAATTATTCCTCTCGAATATTGAGACCACAATAATTTCCCTCTTTTCGTACAGTCCACCTTTTCATTGGGTCAAGCATTGTCAACCAGTAGGCTGACCACCCGGAGTACCCTTCGACGGTAATACTTCCCTTCTGCCCACGTTGTGCACACTGAGATGTCCACCGGCACCGGAGGCAGCTTCCTGGGCGGTGTAGGTGTGGTGACAGGCGGTGAGAGGTTCATAGACAATCGCCAACGATATAGAAAACAATGGCTAACCATGGTTTTATCTCTACTGGTTGACGTTACATAAATATACATAAATCACAATGATAGAAGTTAACTTTCATGTGTTGAGAAGGATAGATTTATAGCTAATCATGGTTAATCTGCGCTTGTTCTGTGGTTGATGATTGCTACCCCATGGTTGAGAAGGAAGAAGCACTAAAATGGTCTGTGTTCATTGATGCCTGGGTTCAACAGGTTTGGATCACTCAAATTTTCCAGATCCTGACCGCTCCGACATTGCATTCCATCGATCGATTCATATCTCTACAAGACCTTGCCAATACTTACCGGAAATGAACGATAGCCGCCCGAATCAATCAATGAACGTCCATTTGCGCGATTGAAGGTTCTGAAGACCAACCAAAATGTCAGTTCGCAGAGCTTGGTTGGTTTCAAGGCATTGCTTTCCGACTTGATTCAGGCTGCAAGAACTTTACTCAGAGTTGCCTAGCTTGAGCGCTTGAGCCATCCCGACCCCAAGAAATTCCAAAAGCAAGAGAGAAGCAAATAGAAAATCAATACCCGGAGGTATTGACTACCATAGATGTTGACTACAACGAAAGTACTGACTCCCCATACTGAAACAATACCAACATGGGCGCAGTACCCCAGCCGTGAGACCCAGACCAGGGTGGTCTTCGCCGTCGCTGGGATGCCCATGGCACTAAGTGCACTTTGAGCAAGTGAAACTCCTGGCAACGTCGGTGGCAGCTCAGCCCCCGTTGGAGTCACAGAGATCTTACCCTCAGCGCGTAAGCAGAAGAAAACCCATAAGAAAACATATGTAAGACCTGTAAGATCCAAGCAAAACCATGGTTCTTTACCATTCAAAACCCTGGACAACTCGTTTCACTTAAATTCAAATCACACTTCCAAGAGCTCCACACCATCCTCCACCAGTCCTCCAGCTGGAGAGCCAAGTAGACTCTTCCCGTAGCCCTTACTGCCACCAAAACCACCAAGAGAAGCACCACCACCGCCTTTACCACCACTTCGAGCGTTCGCATCCTTGGTCTGCTCTTGATGCTGGAAGGGCATCGCTACATCTGGTAGCTTTCGCTAGAGCTGGCGTAGAGACATGCATATAATATACATGTTTGATGTTTGCATATCAGGTGAATGCTCGTGTCGATTTCACTTGTAGCAAACCGTCTTGGCACAAACCATGGGGGATATATGTGGATGGGGGACCAGGCTGTCCTTTGTAAATCACTTGTGAAATCAAGAAATCAGCCGTTTTGGCCGGACATCATTGATGGAAAAAAGCTAAGGTGGTATCCCCAACAGCAAGAGCCACTACCCATCTCCAGCAACTGCATCAGAATTTCCCAAACCTGCCAGAACCTTTCGCAACCTCCCGGAACCTTGCCTGACATCTGCACCGGAAGCCTCCGGAACCTTGCCTGCCAACTGCACCGGAACTCCCCGGAACCTTCTGGAACCCTGCGGAACCTTCCGGAACCTTGCCTAGCAATTGCATCGGAACTCCCCTCAACCCTCCAGGACCCTGCGCAACCTTCCGGAACCTTGCCTGGCAACTGCTCCGGAACTCCCCGGAACCTTCCGAAACCCTCCGGAACCTTTCGCTGGCAACTGCACCCGAACTTCCCGGAACCTCTCGGAACCTCCGGAACCTGAGCCTGGAAGCTGCACCGGCTCACACCGGAGCTTAACTGGGCTGAAGACCCCATAAACTTACGCTGTTGGGGAAAAAATGAATCCATTTGGTGGTTTCTCAAAATAGGAAACCCCAAAAAATGGTTGCTTTACGTTACAAATGGATAACAATAGGATGAAGGATGATTTACTACTACAAATGGATGCTTTACTATACTAGAATGGATGATATAGGAGAACCCTACTGGTTGATGGCTTCAATCCCTCTGGAAAATATTGGTCAACCAACCAATTGTGAATAAGGGAAAATAAGAAATGGTTGAAACCACCAACCAGTGATCACCAATCATGATTTACTACAATTTTTATGGGCTTAATGTTATAAATGGATGTTCTACTACTAGAATGGATGATTTAGGGGAACCCCTACTGGTTTATGGCTGAACCATCCAGTCTGCACCCTGGATGGATGATTTAGGGGAACCCCTATGGCTTGAGAAACCCGGCCATTCCACAAATCTCTGCCTGGGAGGCCTTCTCTCGGTGCCCCGGCGTCGCAGGTGGAATCTGAAGCGATCGCTGCACCATCGTTGTGTGTTGGGAGCGGTAGCAACTACTGATATCTACTGATCATATTACATATCTATGAAATAGATTGATTGATGGATTGATGGATTGACTGATGGATTGATTGATAGATAGATAGATGGATAGGTAGATAGATAGATTTATTTGTGCATTTGTATATATATATATATATATATGTATGCGCAATTCTACCAAATATATATATATGTATATATATATATATAGTTTCGGTATCACTCAAATACGACCATGGTGATAGCGCCATAACATTGTGCGGCTGGTTCTACTTGCTGATTACTCGGGACTTGTCACCAGGTGCTGGTTGCAATGCCATTTTTTGGTCACGATGGTTATCACCAAATGATACTTCGCGGGATCATCACCAGTGATTGTCATGATGACCCTCTGAGTAGTGGCTCTGATGGCAGAGTTTCTGGGTTGAACCACCCCTCTGGAAAATATGGCGAGTTGGGTCAATATGAACCATCAACACTGGGGATAACAACCAACAATGATAGGGGAGTGCAATGGTCAATGACGGTACACCAGGGGGACAGGTTTTTGACCCATAGCGATGTTAGTCAAGCATCATTCCTGCCAATGGGATCCACGTGGCGCACCCCCTTAACGGCATATGCCCCACAACGAAGGTGATCTCAACTGGATGCCCTGGGGCGGCCTAGGTCAATGTCGCGGCTATGTAACCAGAATTGAACCACAACTCGCAGCAGGCTAGCAGGTTCTGTCAGTTGCTATCCCCTTTCATTGGCCATTGCCTTCTGGTGAACTGACCTGGCAACTGAAAATCCACCATTTATAGCAAGGGGTCCTGCTGGATGGGTTTTCTCGTAAATTTTGATCGCATTGGTACCGCAGGACCCAATAATGGCAAACGAGGAAACAATTTGTGGTGATGACATTCAGTGCCTGGCCAAGAAGGCACGTTCAAAAGTCGAATCACCTGGGTTATGCTTCCACTTCAGTATAGCCGACGACCGATGTTTATCCAATTATGCCTGCCGTTGCGGGGAGTCAGCAACTCTCATCAAGAGTGATGCCGCTGATCCCAGTAAATTCCGTAGGATCCGGTGTCCAGCCATTTGGGCAGGCACGTTTGGAAAAGCGAGAGCGGTGAATTCAAATATTATAGTTAACCAACCAACCAACCATCCCTTTTCTCGATTACGGAGGGTCACTCACCCTGCCTTGTGGAGTGAGTCGCAAAATGGCAACCAACCAACCATCCCAAATACCAGGGCAAATGCCACCAACCAGGTTGGGTAAAATCTGGATGAAACCATCGGATTACATGGGACCTTCAATGTCCAATATTCCTTGAACCATTTCATCCATTTTCGAAACGAGGGGAGCCCAGCCCGACATTCAAGCTGGAGCAAGCCAAGAATTGCACCAGTGAAATGAGCATCGTACGTGGCTTCAGCCCAAAATCGGAAAATTCAGTCTGGAGATCAAACTCAACTCATGAAAAAAATGCCTGGGTTCTACTCAGCTTGCCCAGTCTAAAAATAGGGCTACCCCCGAATCATTCAATGATAGTAAGTTTTAGCCATAAGCCAACTATTGTCCCTATCTCAACCACCTTTATGCTGCAACTGCGCAACCGGCCGGCGCCAAACGTGGCACCGCTTTGCGCTGCCGCCCGGGCCAGAGGGGCTCGGCTGGACGCGACCGAGGAGCTGAAGATCTCGATGTACCTTCCACCAATCAGCTGTCGATCTTTCTGCCGCCTCGTGTGGTGTCACGGTGGCCATGGAGGGTGAATGGTTGAGGATGGTGAGATGCTTAGCAATGCTTAATGTTAATATGGTTAGTGGTTCTGCAGTACCGATGGTTAACCTGTCAATATCATGTGATTCTGAATTTATGAGTGAATGTTAGTGTCGGCCCCTGTTAGTTGGATGAGTTTGATGTGAATTGATATTCATGGTTGCCTTGCGATTGCCACAAACTATTGTCCACAATTCGATGAGATTGACATTCACGAACTTATGCACGTTTGGAATGATTACGAGTTGTCGACGGGTTCAGCCCCCAAATGTAATAAACTTCCTACAAAAAGAATCATTGTGATGTCGTACCAGTACCACCATTGTCCCAGACGTGGTTGCTCGGCTGTGTTGCTACAACGAAAGGTGTCGATTTACCACTATCAATGGGGTAACAGCCAGTTTTGCGGGTACACATTCGTATGGACAAACCCAAATTGGATGGCAAACATATTGGAATCACACACATCGTCAGTGCTGATTTCCTCCTGTTTAAATGAATTGCTGAGAGCCATTGACTTCAAGCCTCCCATTACCACTTTGGACAACAGCCAGGGCGATCAAAGGGTAGAAATTCTGGCTCCAGCAGCACACATGGCCCGACGTTTTGACCCCCAAAAAAGGTTGTTGATATGGTTGTGGGTCAACCTTTGCCCCTGGTGAACATCCCCAAAGTGACTAGATGAGTGATTCGTCTCTTTTGAGATGCTCACCCATTTCTGGGATGACCAACCGGTCTTCGTTGTGAATAGCGACTCATAGCCATAGGGATGCACATCATCAAGGCTGGCCCTCCCACGGTGGTTCCACGTTCGACCTTGCTTCGTCTGCACTGGTGGTGTCAACAAACTGCACCCAAGCCTGGCAGCGGGTTCGGCACTGAGCCCACCCTGGCGATGTACAGAGGGTTGGGTTTACACATGTGTACATATGCACTGATGTGCAAACATGATATGTGTCTTATAGACAAGAATTATGAGAATATATATATATATACAGTATATAATAAATATCTACATATATATAGTATGAGATCTATATGATATATTTACACATTGTATAAATGATACATGCATGTATGGATCTATACATCATCTGAATTCATACCTAGAGTCCTTTCTCATCCTCCGTGTAGGTTGCCTCCCTTGGCTGCTCCCTTCGCCCGCCGGTACCTCCCCACTGGGTCGACCGTCGAAGTTGGTTCCCATGATGACATTGTCCTGACGACGAATGCAACGAGTGGTTCCATGGGATGAGACTTGCTATGAGAGACGCTTCATGGTTGAAATATGTTGAAATGGTTGATAAATGGTTGGCGAATCGTGGATGATCATGACGAATAATCGTTCGATTGGCTGCTGATGCTGAAGAATGGTTCGTGATGGTTTGATATTATGAACATTGAAAATTATGACCAAGCACTAGCAAATAGTATGGTCAAGGGTGGTGAAGTGTTTTGTCAATGTTTTGCCATCATTTCGCTGCTTCTCAAAATTGGGAACCATCATCCCAGCCAGTGGACTTGATCATAAATCAGTCAATCCCTGGGGTGTCTATTTCAGAAGCAGCAAATATATTGGATGTGGTGATATCGTGTGGCACACATTGGTTCTGACATATGATGTTGGAAATATGTTCATTATGTATGACAGTCAAAATATGAATCAATGATATGTTGTACATGATTCATGCACGAACTTCAAATACTCTGTTCTGGACATGGTAAACGAACCAATGATACAGTAATCAATGGAATATACTCCAGTGAATGATGATGGTATCGAACGTAATAATACTTGTAATTGATTGTTGGAATACTCATTCAGCAATACGCATGTGCTGGATGACATGGGTGTATTGCTGAAAGAAATGGCGCCAAGACAGCAAAGATAGATACGCTTGGCATGAACCAGCCGGAATTTTGGGATTCACAGACATGAAATTCGATCAGCATGCTCAAATCCCAAATCGTAACTTTAGGGAAAGGCAGCTCTTGGGATGCTGTATGCCACCACCAACCATCCAAACTTGTGAATTGAGGAGGGAAAGATGGCTTACAAGACTAGCAACAGTACTTTAGATGTATGTGCATACGATATTTATATTGGGTCTGCCCGCAAATGGGTCCGTGCAAACTACAAAACAGTGATCAGCTTTGATCCAAATTTTGCGAACAATTGCCTGTACCGTTTGTAGACAAATCATGATTATGCTGTGCCGGCTCAGCCATTCACATATTTTGCACAAGAAAAGGCAGCAGTAGTGAGGCAAAGTGAAGCAAGGATGGTCGTTGGCAGGGCTCAAAGAAATGAGAGTGCCAGGGGCCAGCAAATCTTAGGCATCAACAAGTTTGAGGTCACAGTATGCCATAGTCCATGCCCAAACCAACTCTCAAACGATTTTGTGTTTGTCCCTTATTCTTACATTCTTCATGACTCAACATCGCAGCCCATCTCGGTTTCCTCGTGTTCTCTCTGTCACTTTGGCCGCTGAAACTGATGGACCCAAAACTTGGTTGGTTGATTGTGGAGTGATGGTACTGTCACCGGCTGAATGGATCTTAGTGGAGGTTGATGATCAACTCAATTCAACCAATATTCAACTAACAAATTCATCGGATCAAGATGAAACACGCATCCATACACTAGTTCATTTGTAGTACGCAGTTGAAGTTGATCAACTGATTGTGGTGGTAAATTCTTACCTCATCAGGGGATGCAAGCATTGATCAACCACAGGTTGGGGTGAGGGTCCTGCTTCAGTTCCGGGACCGTACCAGGTAAGCCAACACTCCTCGACCACTCCAAAGTCGCCGAAGAACTCTGAGACCTTGAAAGGTGAAAGATGCACCGCAGATCGTTGCAATCCCATTTTTCCATTGGATCTGCAGGTGGCTTGATGGTGAATTAGAGCAGTTGATATTCTTTTGGGCAGTTGGTTGCTAAATGGCGGAGTTAGAACATCGCCTAATTGGATGCACGTGAATGTTTGACCCGTAAGCCGTTAAAAAAAAAAAACATATTGATGAATTAGTATATCAGGTTGCATGGGTAATGCAAATCTAATTGAGCTACAAGTAGAGTAGTTATAAGTAGTTGTTTCAATCTGTGAGCTGCCGCATGCGTGATCGTGGGCAAGCACGGAAGATACCACATCACTCATCACCGTTGATCACGCTTGATCAAGATCTAAGTTGAAACCGGTGAAAAAATTACATCGTTTGAGAACATTGAATAGGTTCAACATGGATGTCTGTGGAAAATTTTCGCTTAATCACACTGAAATTACATCTGATGAAGGCGGAGAAAAAAACGCATCAATAGTCGAAGGGGGACCATCAAAAACCAAAAGGCAAAAAACCCAGCCCACCAAAGAGGTTGTTGAAACGTAGAACATGTGTGTGTTCTTATTAGATGGTAAAGCTTGGTGAGCGCCTCGTCCACAAAAGATGCGCAAGTCTCAGTTTCTATAGATTTGTCTGTGTCATGGCCAGTGGTCAAGCTGTTTCTATAAGTGGCCTAGTGGTCAGTTTCTTCTATAGATTTGTCTGTTTTTGGCTACTAGTAGTGGGAAAGATGCCCACGTCATTTTGGCGTCACAACCCATGTGGCCACGCGGGAGGAACCGGGTTTCGGCGGACCTCACTGGCTCCGGAGCTGAAGGGAAGGCCTGGGCACCAGGGACCCTTGGCCTTTTTTCAGCGGACGAGTAGCTGCAGCAATAAGCGCAAGTTGATGTGGTTTTTACTGGAGTTTAGAATGGTATTTACTAAAAAACACATACAAATTATACAATAATGACAATAATTACCATCATAATGGAGGGTTTATTACTATAAATAGATAAATGATGGTTTATTACTATAAATAGCTGGTTCTCAAAATAAGGTGCCCCAAAAATTGCTGGTTTATAACCTGTAAATGACTATAAATGGCTGATTTGGGGGTACCCCGATTTTGAGAAAACACCAAATGTTGGATCCACTATAGTAAAGCGTCTGCACCTGCAATTAATTTTTAGAATCTGATTTTTCAACCCTTCGTAGATTTAAATCATCCCTTATTGACTTTAAATTGCAAAGTTCCAATTTGCTCCAGAGCAGCTGCAATAATAGTGCCTTAGCAATAGAGGCAAATAATTTCAAGAAAAATCCACAATTATCAGACTTCCCCGCTGGCCACAATCTCAAGGGCAGCCCGTTGCCACCCCGCCTCGCAAGCGCAAGTAGCCAGCGCCGGGATAATCCTGACAGGTTGGTGTTGGGACACCCCATGCCATGTGTGTGGCTTTTTGTTCACCTGAACTATAGGGCCAAGAAAATCCCAGAAACACTTCTCGTATCTAGCTGGTCATTGAAATGATGTTGGCGAATGTTGGCGACACTGTTGTAAAGACACCCCCCAGATGCGGCTGTTGCCCATGCCATGGTCCTGGAACGACTGCACCATGCTGCTTACGCCTTGACGCGTCCCTAAAAGTGCAAAAGACGTGTCCGGCGCCAACGGTGAGAAAAGGGCAATGAAAAAGAGGACAAGTGATACCAAGAAATGCCAATAACTATGTTGAACAGCAATATGTGCAATGCGATTCCGAAGCAATTTTGATACGTTGTTGGTTGCTGATAATGATCCTTGTGAAAAATTGTTGATGTTGCATAATCCGTGTAGCCAATTTGTGTCCCCGTCACATTTTGTCGATTTCGGTTTGGCTGTGGAAGCCTTTTTGCTCATTTGCTGGCCGTCTCCGTACCCTCCTTGTCAGCCAGTGGTGCGAATGACGATGTCATTGATGTGAAGGCTCAACCACCAAGAATGCCAATCAATGCTGTCACATGCTCTCACGTTACTCGAAAAAAACGGGAAAGGGATGCTCCTTCTCAAAGTCATGAACCCCTCCTTATTAGAATGGTAAAATCATTGCTTTCACAATGAGCTGTGATTTGCAGCTGAATCGTGTAAGTTGGTTCGATTTGCCACGCCATGTGGAAGCTTATGGCCATCTAACAGGTGCTGGTCCCATGGCGATTTCCTCCCTTCGGTAGCCGGAGGAGGATCTGTCAACGGTAGCTGAGGTACCATTCAAGAATTTGGGCTCAAGGCAGGACGTTTCCATTTTCTGCCATGCACGAGAGGTTTGTAACCGTGTATGGCCACGGCTCCTTTACACAAAAGCTGTTCACCAGCTTAAAGTCTCAAAGTGCCCATGGCAGGGCAAAGGCTAAGTATCCATGGCAGGATACTACCTCAGATCTTTTTAAAAGATCACACTTTCGGCTCATGGTAGAGCCATCGAAAGCAAAACTTCTTGGCCTATTTCAGGCTCTTTTTCGTTTGCTTCCACGCCTCCCAGGACTCGAGGTGAACGAGGACTGCTCGTCTGTGAATACAGATGAAAAGCGTGCCACCTTCATTTTTGATTCCCAGGAGAGACGCAGCGTTGGTATCAGTGAGAGGCCATCGCAGATGTAAATTCGGGCAATGTTGCTATTTTTCCACCTTCCTCTTAGGAGAGTTCTCTCCATAAGGCCATGAGATTGCATCTCATGGGTTGCTCCACCACGGCGAAGACTGTACGGGCGGAAGCCCAGCGACTCAACTCCGACCGCCACCAGCGCCCGTTTAAACAGCGCCCGGAAAGAGGAGCCGCTTCGCCGCCAACAAGGAAGGCGTTCTTGACAGAGTTGATGCTGTAACTGGACCATTTCAGAGACCACAGTGAGGATGATGGGATCATGAAGCGATACGCTTTCACGGGCGTTATTACGAACGCCACTTTTGCTGGATGGGAGGCTGACCAGCCCCACCTTTGCATTCAACATGAAATCAATGGGTCGAATTGAAAGAAGCTCTCCAGTGCGTAATAACGCATGGAAGCCAAGTAATACCAATGCAGCCATAACAAGTTCTCCACGCAGAAGAAGCCACCCAGACATTGCGAGGGTTATATCTTGGGTAAAGGCGGCGCTCTCATTGGCACCTCGTAGCGGCGCCATATGCTGTAGAGGCGCCAACTTTTGGGGAGACGCTTGCGGCTCCAAGGCTCGAAATGGTGCAACCCGCTAAGGGCGTCACCGATGAGGTGTAGTGGGTGTCCAGCTTGAAATTGCTGCTGGATCCATTCAGATATGTTCTCGTCCAAGGTAGTTTCGGAATGCGATGATCGCACCACCGGAAGCATTCGACGCACAGCCACAAAGTACCTTTGCTGAGTGGCGGCAGTGACCCCAACATCTGAAAGGATGATGCGTCGTCGCGCACGACGTCTATCAGCGCGACTAGCTTGCCCCGGCCATTGCTCATGAGCGCGAGGCTGCATCTGTAGGGTTTTCAATGCTCTCCACGTGGCTGACAATGAGGTAAACATTAAAGGCTAATAGCCAAGCAGCCAGTCGTTGAAGTAGTGGTCGAAGCATCTTAGAGGAGGTACGACCTTTTGCAATAATAGATATAGCCACATATGAATCCGAAACATGAAAGATTCTGGCATCAAATTCTTTGAGGTGTTTGATGCGCCATTCTACTGCATGTACAATAGACCGGAGTTCCAATGAGTTGATGTGGTCCGATCTTTGCCACTTGTAGGCAAAGACCTTTTCCCAGAGCCACCAACCAGCAGCAACCGATTGTCGAGGATAAGCACGGGCATTCATCACCCAACCAGAAGCAATACGTATGTCTGAACCCGTGTGGTTTACTCGACGCAACAAGGTAGCGTGCAGTTGGGGGATTGTCTCATGAGAGGCTTCCTGTCCATATAAGCTGTCTACCCATAGGTGCCTTCCAATGTAAAGGACAAGTAAACCCTGGAGCAAGACCCATGCGTTCAACCAGGCTTGCATAAGTGAAGGGGGGCATCCAGCGATAACAGGCCATAGCTGCAAAATACACAAAGGAATGATAATTGAAACTATCTCCCACCAGTGATTTACGAGCGTCCTCAAAACCTTGTGGATCATCTTTGATTCTACCTGCCGGCCAGCATAGAGCAGTATGTTCGTAGCCCAGTCCATGAAGCAATTCGCGTTCGGAAGCATCTACTAGGCGCCACCGATTTTGGGTCCAAACAATAAACCTCCAATCATATTGATATGGGGGGAACCGAAATTCATCCGCCTCCCACCGCAGATGGGAGTCATGGTCAACCCGATCATACCCAGCAGGACGTGGAGGAGGACGCAATCGCTTTATAGCCTTCATTGCAGTGGGTAGTACTGCCCCATACTGAGAACCTTCCCAAACCGCCCCAGGAGTAAGCCATTGATCCAAGGATGGATATGAGCGTTCCAAATGAACCATAGTCCAATGTTGCGATTCCTCTAACCAAACATCCTGAAGTTCATGAATTGCGACGTTCGACCAACAGAACCTAGGACGATGAATAGGAACCGCCTGTGCAGAATCGACTCGGTAAGGTTTCGTCCCCAGTACTCTAGAGATTTCGGCTTCGGCTTCACGATCCATTGAGGCAACATTCTCACAAAAGTATAATACCGGAAAGGTAAAGCCATAAACCTGACGCAACAGCCCAAGGACCCTGACAACCTCCCAGAACAAACCACTGCCGGGTCCATCCAAGTTCTTACGATTGTAACGAACTGCTGAGAGATCCACACATGGGAAGCCACACCAGAGGTGCAGCTCCACCACCTCAGGAAATTTGCAACGCCAGTCCCGAATCGTTTCAATGGTAATGCTCCTGACATCTCCATGCTGTTGAACCCAGGGCCACCTTCGACTTGAAACACGGTTCGCCTCCTTAGAGATTTCGTAAGAAATACCCACCTGTGGTTGAACCCCGCACAGATCATAGCACCGGAAACAGCACCCAATTCCGTTGAACAAACTCAGCACCAAGATTGGAACCTTCCGGACACCTTCACTGCAAGCCAAGTTCGCAGCTACAAATTCTTTGCCTGATTGCGAAAGCTCCTTACTCATTCCCACAGCGCCCCCAACCGAGGACGCATCACTGGCAGTGGTAACTGGGGACAAAGTTGCAGCAAGGTCAGTATGTAACAAAGTTCCCAAGAGGCAACAACCAAACAATTCGGCACGAACCTTACCCACATTGGCTCTGACCTTGGAGTTCATGGATTGTAACTTCCATACCTCATCAAGTACCACCATCAGCGGACGCCTGAAGGAGAATAGGTGAACCCATCGGCCAACCAGAACCTGAACCCACTTCACGTTGAGCTTGGGCTTAGAGAGAACCACCAGGGTAGATTGAATCAGCTTAAGGATACGTAGGTTGCTTCCACCAATCATCTTCCGCTGACCGTCCACTAGAGCTCCCAACTCTTGTACACTCGCTTCCCCCACCACTTTCTTTTTCTGAGATGACAAAATACCCACTTGCGACCAGACCTGCTCAATATTGTTATGGAACATCAAACCTTCTCCAGAATCATGTCCTTCTACTTGTCGCTGCATCGCACAGAAATTATCTAGATAGACGTGAAACCACGCCTTTCCCAAAGCCAATGCCTCATCTACCGTTTCCACCAACCACAACGGAAGGGGGGCAGTTCGTCGCACTTGGTGTGAACTTGGGAGCCTCCCCAAAATAGTGAGGCGATCAGCAATCTCTTGCATAATGCTAACACTGCTCCCCCACCCCATCGGGATAACAGCACAAGCCAAATGATACATAGTGGAGTTGCCAAAGCCCAAAACTGTACCAGGAAAGGACAAATTGAATCCCATCATCCGATTCCAACAGGGGGGAATACGAAATAAATAAAAGGCCGCAGACATGTCGCTTTGATAGAATACCACCTGATCCGATTGATTCAGCATAAGAGACAAATATTGTGTAATACCAGGAAGGTCAGGGGTTGCTCCTTGAGCATGTCGAAAAACTCCATTTGTCGGTACCAGATTCATTATAAGTCGTTGGATCTCTTCACCACTGTCCAAAAATGAGTTCTTACCCACAGCGAATAAACCCTTTAGTACCAATTGATTATTGACTCTAAGCAGATCATCACGAGGTACCCAAACACAAATCCGTCTGTCAACCAGCAGCTTAGCCAACGCGAGCTCATCCCCCTTCTTGATGTGAACCTTGGATTTCAATCGGGTTGTACTCGGTACATTCTCCAGTAAGGACTCCGCAGGGTTAAGTAGAAATCTCCTTGATCCATCACACAGTAAATCCAGGGCATCAATGGAACCACTGTGAGTACTAGGGGGTAAGGCCGGCTCAATCTGCTTGAGGGTAATGACCTGCATTTTGGGTACCTCCTCACCCGTGTAGCTAAGAAAGCGGGTGGACAATTCCTTTTCGGCTTCTTTCGGAAGTCGCTGCAGCTCGGCAGATTCACCCAGTGCCCTCTTGACACTGGAACGCAAGGAGGCGATTGCCCGAGCTTGAAGGGTGGTCGGCTGACTCATCAATAAGGCACGGGACTTTCCAGCCACGCCATTGGTGGCGCAAATGCTCAGCGCCAACCACACCTCTTCTCCTTGGTTCGCTTCAACTGCCCACTGGCAAAAGGAATTGAATTCACTTTCCCTTGCCACCTCCAGCAAGCTCTTCAAACCGCCCACCGGTAGTGGAAAGAGAGGCTTAGGAGTACATCCCCAGCCTCGGTGCATGGCAACGTTGCTCATCGGCTTCATCACCAAGGTATTGAGGAGCAAATCATCAGCTCCCGTCAATGACTTACCACGGACCATCATCCATAGCAATGCCGCCCCCACTTCCGGAAGGGAGGCACATCGATTGGCTGCTGCCCATAGCATTGAGATACCACTCTTTGCAGTGAAGCGATCCCTCACGGACGCTCCCTCTGCTTCCTTTGGCTCCTCGGCCAACTCCTCCCTCACTCCTTCTTGGGAGGTTCCTCCTGGTTTGTCTTCCAAGGGTTGTCCTGCTTGGAGTTCCAACCCCCGCTCTTC
>VSDK01006987.1:143575-190518 GCA_009767595.1 Symbiodinium kawagutii | reverse complement strand
TGGTGAGCCATAGGGATCCCCCCGTAGCATCCTTCATATCACCGTTTATAGTAAGCCATCCATTTTGGAGGTCCCTTATTTTCAGAAACCACCATATGGGAAACAAGAACTTTGGGCAGTTTGGGGGGCAATTACCAGTCATCCCTCATCTACAGATACTACGACATAATTCCTTGTCCAAAACAGCGTAACTGAACCAGCTCTTTTGGTTGTTAGGGGTTGGGTTGTTGTCATGTGGCGGTTTCTGTTGAATTGAGGCAAACTGCATGCGTACATGTCAATGTCTGCCGAGGATACTTGTGGCTGTAGGTCAATACCCTCGTGAATATCCCAGACCAGACTCGTCTCTGCTGGGATGTTGACCGCCCGCTTATTGGTTTTGACCCACAGCCACGTGTTATGTATAGAATTGATACTATGCAAATCTGTGGCTTTGGTGATGCACACCGAAGCAAGCCGATCACCTGTCAGAGTTGCAATTCTTCGATGCAACCTAGCATCACTGGCACGAGCAAGGTCCTTGGATGGATGCAAATCAGTTGAAAGACAAGCGAACCTACTGTAGGCTATACATGTTGTCCCACAAGAAATGGTCCCACCTTAGTCCACAACCCAACAGAAATGGTCCCACAAATTAGATCCAAAGCTCGGGAAAAAACCTGGGATTATATAGATTCCGGTGCCATTCCTTACCCCCAACCGAATCCCAAGGTGACAACTGATTCAGCCTCTTGGTGGAAGTTCCTTCAACATGCGGGAGAGGTTTGCCCCCAAAAGGATTCAAATCCTGATGATAGTCAAATGTATTCATCACCAGTTGGATGACCCACATAGCTCCCAAAAAGACTGCATGCGGGTCAACCCGTATCAACCATCAAGCAGCGATAACAATCATTGATTACGCGGCCCAAAAGCATAGCCGCATAGCCATCAATGGTGGCTGACCAGGGTTTCTGGGGGAGGTACTGCTTCAGCAAAAGCGTTTTTCCGTGGTGACTTTACTTTGTATCAAGAGTATATACTATCAAGCGCATTTTTCGCCATGTTGGGCCTCCTCAGGATCCTTAGCCCACGAAGAGTTCATCCATTTCTCGCAGCCTCACCGCCCAACCAGGTCGTGCCAAGGGTCCAGCCACGATACGACCGTGTCCCCAGCGCCAGGGATGTTCCACGCAATGCTGACTTCTGTGCCGTCCACTGTCCAACCTCCCAGGCTGGTCTTCCCAGGTCCAAGAAATCGGGAAATTCACAGTACTTCTTCGCAAAAGTTGCTGAGATATCAAAATTCTTTGAAAATTGAGGTAAATCCAAATAGACTGAATCAACGGATAGATCATGTGAGATATCATTGTGTGAGTGTTGTCTCTTGTGGTGACAAGGGATGGAGATGGGTCTGGGTGGTCAGAATATTTCTTTGAAAGGACGGCATTCACCAAACATTGAAAAAGATTGTTGATCCTCGGCAAAGCCGAGCGTTTGGCTGTATATATATAATATATGTATGTATGCAAGACATGTGAGGCAGTGAGAACACTATCGACATCTATCGACCAATGACCCAGAGGTACATTCAGCCAGATAAGGACGGATGCCAGTGAATAGGTGAAGCATGATCAAACAATCAAACACCAAAATACTGTCAGAGTTCCATGGAAAGTTGGCTTCCCCAGAACGTGCTGGCCAGTGCCAGTCATCATATCCCACAGCCACAGCCACCCCGTGGCTTCCCAGGCACCTTCTATGCCACCTCGCTGGTATGCAACAACCACCAGGTTCTCCGCTCGGCCCGGCAGAGATGACATGCACGCCGTTGAGATCTGGAGCAAAGCCATGGCTGGGAACATCTGGGAACCAGGGCGGGTGGTTCATCCCAGCGAGGGATGGAAATCATCGATGCGGTGCGTTTGGCCATAGCAACCTAACACAGATTTGATGCAGGGTGACTTCAATACTTTGGCCCATGGTGATGATGAGAACAAACTTCCAGATAGTCCTCGGAAAACCAAGCCCAGAATGCCCTATCCAATAAATCCTCTGTGAAAGGCGTTAGTTCCGACACGCGTTGCGGAAAGAATCTCAGCTACTTGGGTATGTCCATAACGCTTCCCAATCATCCGTCGATCCAATTGCTGGATCTTGCAAAATCTCTTGCTGGGGGCATGGCTATGGGTCATCCCAGGTGAGAATTGGGCCCAGGACTACCTGCTTCACAGATCTTCACAGATGAAAAGGTTCCGTGGATCCCTCATGGACACCCAAACAACAGGTGAGTACCAGCCTGACTTCTCGAGTTCGTTCCAAACAAACAATCCAAAACAGGGAAGTACAAGGGATAAGTGCCCAGAGCTTGTGACCACATTCCTTTCTGGTTTGGCAATAGAAATTCCATGCCAATGGATTTCTGTCATTGAGTGTGTGCCATACTTCCCTGCTATGACTAGTGAAGTTAGCCGCGGTTGGCACTTCAAAATCAACCTAAGGGGAACTGCGAAAACATGCGAAAGCTAAAGGAACCCAGCCAACACTTGCGGTGCTGGGTAACTGCGCTGCAAGATTCGAAGTTTCCAAGTTTCCAAGACACCATTGGTCTGGACCCGTTTTGCTGGATTTGATATGCACGCTTATACTAACTATCAAAATTCTAAATACCTAGGAACATCTGGGACATAGGCAGCCAAACTGGCTGGGCATATCTACTAGCTTAGCATCCCCCTCAAGACACCAGCTCTAGGAAACCCTTCGAACAATGATCAGCCACTGTGGGCAACCGACCCCAAGAACGCCTGCGAAGCCCCTCCATGCAGGTGTTTCAACTCCAGCGGTTCATCATCACTGGGCAGGTAGAACAGCATCACGTTGTCCTGGCAGGTCACAACAGTGTGACATGCAGAAAGCTGGGGCCATGGAACCAGCTGATGAAACAGCTGATTAACCAACTGATAAGGTGATAGGCTTTGTAGGTGTTCCTGTTATCTACTAAAAAATAGTGAAACACTAATTACTATAACTACCCTGCTATCTGTTACCCACCATCAATGAAACACAACTTCTCGTAGAAACCATACAGTTGGGGGATGGACCTAGCGATCAAAGCTTTACCTCCACCGTGGCACCCATCACTCTGCCCACCGCTGGGTGTGCCCTGTCGCGTATTCTTCACTAAGATGGCAGGACACCAAACCAAAAAACGATGAAAATAGAAACTTTAGCTGGTTAACAACTATTCCTTTGACAATGGCAATCAAATAGTGATTTCTCGACCAGCTACGATTAACCAGCAAGTAATGATACTGAGCATACCCCCAACATTACTAAGGTTGAGATCTCCGATTGGTTTCTCCTCAAACGAAGTGACAACGTCTCAGCTGTGACGGGTGTGGCTGCATCACGTAGCTCTCACTCCATATGTTTGACAGTGGTCAGGTCAGCATCACCATCAGAAGGGATGTCTCACGGAACGCCCATCGTAGGGTGCTGCTTGGTGCAAACATGGTGCAAACACTCGGCGAAGATCAGCAAAGACTCATTCTGCGCTTGGATTTTCAGCTCTTTCTGCGCTTGGATTTTCATGGAGGCCTTTCGAAAGTGTGCGTTCGCTCTGGCATTTCAGCTGTGTCACCAAGTGACAGATCAGCTGCCAAGCTCCGATGGTTTCACGGTGATCATCCTGTTGCGTCGACTGCCAATCTTGTCCCATGCGCAGATTGCGGTAGTGGCCAACGAAGCAGGAAAGCATTTGGAAAAATACATACTTGAAAATATTTCTATGTACGGTATATTTCATGTAAATGCATCCGAATCATTGTAACATCATATTGAACAATACATCGATAGATATAGACATGCATCATAGATGTCTATTCGCTGCACCGCACACATGTTTTTAGATCCAAAGCTCCGCAGTTGCATCAATCTAAGGAATCTGTCAGACGTAGAAACCTCGAGGGACGGTCATGTGTCCCGACAACATGCAGTCACCCCAGGCTTAATGGAAAGATCGCACATCAAGTATCAGGTTCAAGGACATGGGGAGGGTCTCAGGTGTAACTCCTTGGTGAGTTACCCGTGGTCTTCTTGACACTTGATGGTCACAGATCCCCGTTGATCGTTTCCATCCACGGTCTGGCCTGGCTCGCCGCCAACAACAGACTGCCATCCTCCTGGGAGACAATCAGCGTCCGGAATTGAAGAGTTTTTGTATTTGCCTACTTGGTTTACTGCATTTTTGAATTACTCAATTTACATGGGTCTCCCATGTTTTTTCCCGCCAACCATTTCTGAGATTTGTGGATTAGACATCAGCAAGACCATACTCTAAGAGAATAGAACACCTCCAACAAATGTCCAGTTCTTTGGGACCAAGCACACAATTCAGGTGACGGGCCACGATCAGCCTCCTAAGTAAATTGGCTTCCCACTGAAATCGTCAGAAGGCTCTTCACCTAGCCATTTCATATCCACATGGCTGTTTCCTACCCGAGGTACCACGTGGTCTCTGTGTTCAGGAAATTCTCATCATGGGTGGATTTGGGGACTGTAACCGTGTAGTTGGCGATTTCTTTCAGCTGGGTACACCATTGAAGAACCCTCTACGGCTCAAAAATAATCTTTGTGGGGCGTTTGAAACAGTGTAGCAAGCTTCGTAGAGTCAGTCAGTCAGTCCGTCAGTCAGTCTGGTTGAAGCCCATTCAATCAAGGTGTCCTCCCGGCAATGCACATGCACATAAATAGCCTCCGAACTGCTGCCAAGTTTCGCTCACCACTGCCAGTGTCACGCTTTCCCATTCATGATGAGAGACCTAAGCCACGAGCACATTTCTTAAACGAGATGAGCCCCCAAAGGCGAGTTGGTGATCATAGTTGGTTTGCAATTATTCAATTACAATGGTGAACCATGTTTATTCCACATGCCTGACACTTAACACATATTCACTAGCAATGACCAACAGTGGTTAGATCAATAGTAATGATAATAATGTAGGATCAATGTTACTAGAACAATGATTGGCAGTTGACAATGCTTGCGATTGATTATTGCTGATTTTTCCGGAGGCATGTCGAACTACCTCTAATTAGACTCATGTGCAACACTCCCAGTGTTCACACTTCACACATGTTGATGCTTGTTTTGACGGTGATGCAAATGGTTCGTGGTTACCTATTGAAAGATTGATCTAGCAAGAACCGTAATCATATAATCATGAGTCAAAAGCCGCTTAATAATAAGGAGAGAAAACATCAACACTAAGCCGCAAAAAAATCATCAGCCCAATCTGTTCAGTGATTTGGACTCCAAGATAGTCCCAGGAGGATTCCCCGATCAATATTTGGGGGGTAAAACACATTGAAATGAATTGAAAACACCTCATTCTGGCAGGGGATTGCATAAGAAAGTGTCGCCACTCCCAAAATTGACGATTTCTTGCGTCCCATGCTTGCCTTCCAAGAAGGAATATGCTTTGTGGATGTCCAGTACTGAGTTGTGGATAACCCAAATGCATTCCAAAAGTCTGCCCCCCTTGCTCCCCCGCACCTTCACTTGCGCCACCTCTGTCCAAGGAGACACCCCCTGCGTGCAGCCAGCAGCCCCAGTGAACAAGGGGTGTCTCACTATGGCAGGGGAGCACCAACTGACGCAAGAGGTTTCCCACACCTTATGGCTGTCTCACCACTGGATGTGTCCATTGTCTGCAGTTTTTTCCTGATCAAAACTGTCTGTGGTTTCGGGTGGTTTGAGGGTGCACGTCTCAGCCCATGTCCGGATTTGAAGGCGAATCGACAACATCAATCTTCCAGCAAGTGAACCAAGATCGAATACTGATGGGAATGAACAGGAAGCCACAATCATAAGAGTGCGAACTTTACCAACTTTACTGTACCAACAATGATTTGACCAGCAACAGTAATGGACAATACAAATCAAGGTATTCAATCAACAACGATCTGGTTGAGTCAGTGGTTTCTTCTTTTCGCGCCGGTGAAGCAGCACCGGTGATGTTCGCTTTCGCGTTCCTAGAACCGTGCGTTACCAGCGAAGTCAACTGGAACTGATTCCAGGTGCAATGACTGCCTCCAGTTGATGTATCAACTCGCTGGAGCTTCAACTCCTCCGTGGTTCCACCATCTCATGAATCCAAACTCAACAAATCCGATCCGGAGGTCTCTATGCATTTGTTTAGCCTGTGCCTTTTGGATCTCAATTGATGCTTGCCAGTTTCTTGCGAAGGATGTCCCTGTCTTGTTCAAGCATCGAGGTTATGTTCTATTTTTGGAGTGTATGATTGCATTACAGCGGCACATAGCACTGGTAAAATGTTCGTGATTCCCATCTTGAGGTATCCAACATCGTAGCCGCATACAACTGTGCTTTGCTGCTTGTATTCTTGTCCCCACTAGCATATTGGCAGGTTCATTTGATGTAATCCACCAAATGCACGGAAACATCAGAAAAGAAATCATATTCCAGCTAGGTGTAATCAATTCTGAGTCATGGTTGAACAGGGATCTAGAATAAATCTATACTTTGAGAACTTACTTATCAAACATGTGGTGGTTTCTCAAAATAGGGGTACCCCCAAATCATCCATTTATAGTCATTTATAGCAATAAACCAACCATTTTTCGGGCTCCCTATTCTGAGAAACCACCATGTGTGCTTGCATGACGGCTCATCGAAAAGTGACGAATATCCGCTGCATATGCTGACGGCTCTTCGACGGCTCAATGTGGTCATGTTGTTGATGTACCATCGATCCTGATAGCAACATATGGCTATGGGTCAATATTAACCAACCAATGGCTGGTTATAATGGTTAATAATAGGGGATAATAAGCAACAATAGTAGAGGATATACCAGCTATATATGGCTATGGGTCAAGCAGTTAATCATCAACATTAAGCAACAATTTCATAGGGAAAACAATGGTTAATGATGGGGGAACCAGGGGGACTAAGGGTTTTGACCCACAGCCATATCAATTGTTATATACACTCGATGAAGTCCCAGATTCCTGAAACAGTGATTCATTCCGGCTTGGGAAGTTGCCAGCGATGATTTCAAGAAACTTACACTCATAAACCACTCACATCAGAAGGCAGCAGCTAGTCATGGAAAATTCAGAGCTGTTTCACATGTGCGTATTCCTAATGGGATTGAGATATCAACGACCATGGCTTCTTGACAGCTGATCCAATGGCAGCTATCAGTTACTGTAACACCTATTGTCGTAGTCCTCGTTCAGCACTATGAAACGTCATTGCTCGCTACTATCGACTATTGTTGACTACTGCTATGGCTAATCACTAGTTGCCATTGATCCAGATCAGTGGCCAGTATCACTATGAAACGACCACTCTTCATCACAATCAACTGTGAATCATCACCATTTACCACCAGCACCATCAACCACTCAACTATGACACCGCCACCATCTAATCACCATAAACATCATGCATCACAATGAACTGTGAATCACCACCAGCAGCATCAACCACTCAACTATCATTCTATCAACCGACCACCATCAAGCATCAAGCCCTCAACTGTGAATCACTACCATCACCACCAACCATCAACCATCAACCATCACCCATTGATCATCACATTTCATCACCATATCCCACCACGGGTCGCCATATCCACTGATCCATGGCCAGCCATGGCCATCCCACCGCCACCCCGTTGGGGGCACCTCAAAGCGCCGCAGCGACACCAGGCCGCCGCGGTGACCCGTGGCCATCATGGGCTGAGCTGAGGCGGATCCTGGGAGCGACGAAGTGATGATTTGGGGGAACAACATGGGGATGCTGAAGAGTTGATGAGTAATAGTGATGATTAGTAGTGATGATTGATAGTGATTAGTAGTGATGATTAATAGTGATTAATAGTGATTAATAGTGATTAATAGTGATTGATAGTGATTAGTAGTGATTAATAGTGATTCATCCTGAGTTGATGATTCATAGTGATGGCTTACGAGTTCATGTTTGATTAAGGTGGATGATTAGTAGTGATGATGAATAGTGATGATGAATAGTGAAGATGAATAGTGATGATTAGTAGGGATGATTAGTAGTGATGATGAAAAGTGATGATGAAAAGTGATGATTAGTAGTGATGATGAAAAGTGATGATTAGTAGGGATGATTAGTAGGGATGATTAGTAGTGATGATTGGAATGCTTAATAGTTGACGATTAATAGTGATTGTTAATGAGGTAGACGATTGTTATCATTAATTAATCGTCAGTGGTTAATGCTTAATTAAGGTTGATGATTAAGGTGACTATTTCTAATGGTTAATGGCTATGATTGGGGGAAACACTCGACTCTGACTACATCACTTCTGACTACACTCACCAGCTATCACCTGTTCATCAACTATTCATCAGCCACTCAGTTAGTGCGAAACAAATTTTCACTGGTTCTTGGTTCCGTTTTGATTTGCCAAGTTCATCCAAGTCTCTGCGGATATTGCTCAAGCAGGTTACGCGAGCTTTCCCCGCATCCTGAAGCTGCAAGAAGTGAAGCGCCTGTATCAAACTGGGTAAGCCCACCAAACGATTACTGCCATGGTCACTTGTTTTTCGCCCTGGTAGCCATTTCTGGATATATTGTGGTTTTAGACATTGTCACAACTTCACTTTGGAAAGGCGCTTAGTAGCCTGGAAATCAGAACCACAATGGAGCAACCAAGCAGTGCCATTGGCAGTTGCAATCCAGGGCAACAATGAAAGGCACAGGGGTATATGTAAGCAGCGCAACCACCAAATCGTGTAGCAGGGATCGACCAACATCAGAAGTGAAAAGCTTGACCCCAAATCAACAAAGCATTGTGGCTGCTGGTGAAAATGACTAAGAGTGTACTTGTATGCAAATCTGTATATATATACAACATTTTGTATATATATATGTATAATCAATTTAATAAATCATACGTAGTATAAGTAGATGTCTGATGATTTGTGCATATCTAATGTATACGTATACTTTTTCTAAAAGAGAAATATCTGGGAATGAGCCAACACCAAAACACACCAAGAATTGATATCCTGACAGCGGGAGGACTCTGTTTGAAGCACCATAGGGGTAGCCCAATACAATACAAGCAGATCGAGTGCTGCAGGTCGGTCCTTGTACCCATAGATGGTATATTAGTGATCGCTGGGTCCTCAAGAAAACCGAGCATTCACAAGGATGTAAAGGTTTCTACTAAATAACTAGATCAGTCCGGTACTAATTACCAATAACTCAGCAACGGCACAAACCCGTGTCTAATGCCTCATTGGTGGAGACATTTAGGATTCCGGCTCATGGGTTGCTTCACAAAACCAACCCTCCAACCATGACTACTCAAGCCGGTACAAATTATCGAGCGTAAATCAACCCGTTCAAATCATTTAGCAACAATCATGGTCAAGGATGAATCAACCCATAAATGAACCACTGGTCAACCATTGGTTAACCCATAGTTGACCAGCCACTATGAGTTCACCCATGGGCAGTTCCCACAGTTCCCATCCTCCACAGGACCCAGGGGGCGCCATTGACCCCCCGCTCGCGCCACAATGGTCTTGGTCGCACCTGCGCTGACAGAACTGCTGAAACATGCGCTGAAACATGCAGGAGCTGATGATAGGCTTAGTGATGTGATTAGTGATAGGCTTCATGATAGGCCTATCAATATTTCTATTCTCAGCAGCCAGCGACTCTCTTTAGCTACAGTGGTGGTGTGGTACACGGCCACTGCTATCCAAATAGGCCTATCAATAAACAATGATAGGCTTTATGATTGTTTTTCATTGTGATTGGTGATTAGTCATGTTGGCTCATGCAGATTGATGATGATTATCATTATTATCATCGTCCGTATTATGAAAAACTTGTCTGTGATTCTTCATCATGGTTGTAGCGATAATGAATGATCATGGGGGATGGCAAGTCAAGTCATGAGCGGGCATCACAGTCACCTTCCAACCAGCAGAGAATCGTCTTCTCTTCAGCAAAGAACTCAGGTGTCTCGATGGCACAACTTCACCCATGGGGCCCGTATCCTCATTGTTGATGCCAGTTGTGGTGAATAGAGGTGGATTGGCCATGTAGGCACACTCCACAATCGATTGGCGGCTTTCCCTCCAAAGTGTGAATCACATGGTTGGGGGTATAGTATCGCTATGCATCAGGTGGTATAGAATTGGTATGATGGGCTGGTCCATGAGAAAACCGAAGTGGGAAAGCCTTGTTTTGACCACGGATAATAGCGGGTTCCTGTAGACTTCCTCATCGTTTCTGGGAAGCTATCCCTACATCCCATCATTGCTTCAACTTCAAGGGGCATCGGACAGTGCGCAGCCTGAGCCCCTGGATTTTTTCGACTCCCATCTGTTCATTGACTCATTGGGATAGGGCAATGGCCATGATGATTGAGAATGGTGGATATGATTGCCATATGGTGGTTTCTCAAGATGGGGGACCCCCCAAATCATCCTTATATAAACTATATATTTTTCGCTATCCCATCTATCCCCATTTTGAGAAATCACACCCATATTAGCTCATGGTGCCGAGATTCTTGCTGATTGATGATTCACTGTGGTTGATTACAGTGGTAATCATCATACATATCATACTGATTTGGAAGAAACACCACGAGGTGCCGATCATTGTCGACTCTGCCCGGGCTTACCTCCCAACGGGACCCATCTCTGCCGGACTTCCACTCTCCAGCGCCTTGTAGAGTTCGCAACACGAGTATCAACTCTTCCTGGAGCTGTGGCCAGGCAGAATACACGCATGTGTCACACACGGCGCTGGGTTGCGAGGTTCGTAACCCATCGCAAAAAGTCTCCGTTGTCCAGAAGATGCACCGCCGACCCTGTTTTGTCAACTTCATAAACGTCATCTTGTAAAATGTGATTACTTGGCAAAAAGTTGCTGTTCTCTGGGGAACCGGTGCCAGTGGCTGAGCAATGTAGTCGCAAGTTTGGTGCCGCTCAGTGCTCCATTTGTTTGTGTTCATAGCCCTGGTGTACCTCTCGGTGGTGTCTCAACAAAGGACTTCCAATGGTAGCCCGGGATCACCAACGACCAACTACGAATCACCAACAAACCATTCATCTTCACCATTCGCAACCCTCAATTTTCCCAAAGTCAACCATTCTCAACCATTGATTGACCAGTCATTGACCATGATCGACATTCTCCAATCCATTAGCTGACTGCCATTTGTTTCTAGATCAAAGTCCAGCTGAGGTTCCAGCGTCGGCTCTTCGAAACCGGCTGAGGACTGCTCCCTTAGGCTCTGTGGTTCCATGATGTTGCACCAAGCATGGCAAATGTGCACAAAATGCGAAAGCCCAATGCTGCAGCAGGAGTGAGGAATCGATAAGAAAGAGTTCTCTCCCCATCTTATCAAATTAATTCCTGACTCCCTCTCAAATGATCAAATTTAAACCAACTGCTTCGTCAAGTGCTGTTCGCACTTGTGGTGATTCTTCGCCTCCAACATGGTCAACTCCAAGTCTTTAAGCGAACCAAGTGGGTGACTCTACAAGCACCAAGCAACAGCACGTCCAGACCCAGGACCTAGGACTGGAACTGATTGAACTCATCCTCACGTTTAGCTATATCATGCTATATCCATGATGGGGATTCATGGGTGTAGCTGCAAAACTGGGGGAAACATGGGAAAGTGTGTCTGAGAATGAGCATTAGAACATTTTCTCGAGCTTGGGGGATGGCTACCATTGGTGCCATCGTTCAATGTAGCGAATGTATCATTTCAAAATATCCTTATGTCCTCATGTCATCCATGAGGTGATTTCTCAAAATACGGGTACCCCCCAAAAATGGTTGGTTTGTTTCTATTCATGATTATCAATGGTGGTCCGAGAGGGTTTCACATCCTGGTGCCTATTTCAATCCCACATTGATTCACAATGGATGATTGGGGGGGTACCCCTATTCTGAGAAGCACCCATGTCGGGGGTAGCATTTCTGGATGACATCCGGAGGACCATGGAAGATGCCCTTGATCTCGTTCTGCTGGGACCTCCGCACGTCGATGTGTTCCCCAAGCAGCTGCAGCTCTCCACTGACCCGATCGGGTAACCTGAGCGCTATGATACCAGCAGCAATACCCAGATGCTCCATGTATGGCGTATTTACCTACATTTGGGTCATGTTATAGGTAAATGTAAGTAAATATACCGTGCATGGAGCATTTGGGATGATTGTGGGTCATGAAATGGTGCTTGATTTGTGCTATAGTTATTTATTAGATTGCTGTGTTGCTGATTGGTATATCGCTGATAAATCGGGATGATGAAAGCAAAATAGGGGAATAAGCAACTAAACGGTCGTGAGCATGTCACGACATCAAGATATATACCTGCATCTTCAAACGAGCGTTCTTTTCTGTACCTTTTGGATTTATACTTTAGATTGAGTGTCTCGAGCACTTTTCTCCAAAACGAACACTTTTCTCCAAAAGGAACACTTTTCTCCAAAACGAACACTTTTCACCGCACAAGATTCACTGGCTTGTTCTTGTGTTTTTTGGCCACCCAAACCCTGTGCAACAGCGAGCGCAATTTCGTGCAACCGAGCGCAAATTCGCGCAACCGAGCACAATCTCAAAAAGTGTACAGAGTTCATACCGTCGTACAAATGTTCCAAATAAACTCGAGCACTTTTTCCCAAAACGAGCACTTTTCTCCAAAACGAGCGTTTTTTGGCGTCACATGTCCGACATAAAGTCGAGCAGAAAAAAATGTACCTTCAAAGATCCAGGTACAACAACCCCAGGTGCAAATGATCACGTTAAACATGCTGATGCTGCTTGTAGTTACATGGCATGTAGACTTCATGATTCACATATATTCACATCATCCTCATCCTCCTCCTCCTCCTCCTCAGCATCACCATCCTCGTCTTCCTCATCATCATCATCATCATCATCACCATCATCATCATCATCATCATAATCATCATCATCATCATCATCATCATCATCATCATCATCATCATCATCATCATCATCCGGTGTGTGATTTAACACCATCACAGGGAGGGAGCTCCCTAAATCAACACTGCAGAGCAGCCGGGGACAGGTTCATTAGTTTCGGGGATGCCATCGGTCATGGGACATCGCCGGAGTTCCCCCTAGGCGCACCTTAGGGTCCATGCTATGGGGATTCATGGGATTCATTCAAGTCAGGGTTTGCTCTGCTGGAGGTCACTGATCGATTTTTTTTGCACATGGATCTTTGCGATCTGTTTTTTGCCAGTTGGATGACCAGCCCTGATTGAGAACCAGGACTGTGTATGATTGGCGAAGACTAATCACTGTTAGCCGCTTGGTTTTGAATGTTGATGTATGGAATGAAGCATACTAATGGGTACTAAAGAACATGAAAGGCCCAATGGCTTCTTTTATCATATGTACAACAAACATATTGATGATAGCTACCAAAAAACTGCATATTACAAGCGAGTCATCCAAGTTTTTGATTGTATTTCCGCACCGGGAGTCCTGGTGACAAGTACAAGGGATAGTGTTTGTGTTTACGAGTTGAAGCATGTCTTTCATATGTTTTATCACGTCATAGAGGTACCCCCAAATCATCCTTCATCTCAGCCATTCTTGCAATAATAGACCAACTACATTGAAACCTACCATTGAGTAATCATGTAAGAAACCAACCATTTTTTGGGGGTTCCCTATCCTAAGAAACCACTTATTTTGGGAAACAGCCATGGCCTCCACTAACACAGCCATGCCAAGGCCTCCAGGTTGCTCCCAGGGTGCCACACACGTGTGAAACCTGCCAGCGCCGTCCATCCGTCGCCTCAGCTGCTTGGCGGTTTTGGAAGCCAACCAAACATATAATGTATTACTATGATTATATTTATAGTAGTGATAGTCATCATGATTATAGTAAGAATAATCATAATAGTACTCACAAATGACAATAGTAGTAGTAATAGTGATAATAATTTACCAAGCAGCTGATGGCTAAACCCATTATTATAGTACTCAGAAGAACCAACATTTCACCAATATCAGTCAACCAATCATCCCCAAGGATACGGAGAATCAAGAATGTTAATCAACCCACCAACCAGTCAGGCACTGGTCAGAAAATGAGCAATGGGCAAGACCAGTGGCTAATATCTAGAGCATGGATTCTCAAATTTGTACGGTGAGCTGAACCCATCCGGCGAAGCCCTGGGAAACCGAAGGATTCCTTAAAGACCAGGTCCTCGTGGTGCATCTGTGAACTGGCACTACACGACAATAGAACGAAGTGCTGATCAAATTGATTGAGGTTGAGGTTGATGGTGTGGAATTGACTACTTGTGGAATTGACTACTGAAGTTCTGGCTGCCAAACTGGCCATGACCATCATCCATGCTCCCTGGCATCTTCCGCCCCCTCAGCCATGCACCAGGTGGAGGGCGATCAAGCCAGCCTTGCATGGATCAAGGCACCCTGGACCTGTGGGCCTTGCAGAGAGCCTGTGCTGTGAAACAGCTCCGTTTCCACAAGACCAAGAAATCGCCGAAAGGGATATGAGGGTCTCTCCCCCAAGAATGGATGAGTCTATTACCAGAAATGGTAAATAAAGGATGCTTTAAGGGGTATCTTCATTTTGAGAAACTACCATATGACGTAGATACTGTGCTTGTGTCAAATAAGAATAAACCTCCTGCAAACCAGTGCGTCGATGACATGTCTAGTGTTTTGCAGTCAAGGATGGGTTTCTTCTGGGACGATGTACCACCACAGGTTGATGGCATTTGGCATGGACACTCCTCATTCAATTTGGATCTTGGTCAAACGTATTGCAACTGCCATCACCACAGTTGCTATGGGTAGTGGCATACTAAGCATCAAAAGCATAATAGCAATCATAATCACCATGGTCATGTTCTTTTGAGGTGCTGTTGCTACCTTTACTGCTTCCACATCAATGATGCGTATCTATCCAAATATACACGAACCACATATGTGTATAGAATTACTGCATGCCTTCATGTATAGTTGAACATATGCAAACATTCATGTTTATATCAAATCGCATGCACACAACAATGTATCTTTCTGTATGTAAATCTATTTACCTACCTAATCCTACCTACCTACCTAATCCTACCTACCTATCTACCTACCTACCTACCCACCGATTCCTACCTGCCTGCAGATTCATCCTACCTACCTGCCAAATCCTGCCTATCTATCTATCTATCTATCTATCTGTCTATCTATCTATCTATCTATCTATCTATCTATCTATCTATCTATCTACATCCCTCTATATATCTATATGAATTTCAATAATCATACGTATACGTGTACATGTACATATACGTATATATATATATGTCTATATGTATATTCAAACAACTCAAGAAATATGCTATATATATATTTACTTATCTATTTACAACAATATGTGTACATATTTATATGTATATATATATATATATGTATGTATATATTTACGCATACAATAAATGCACGGTATATATAAATAAGTATTCATATCCTGGTTGGTAGCTATAAGCCATCCCACATTCCAAGGAAAGTTAAAAAAGGGATCTGTCGATAACCACGAACCAGTGAGGCAAAGGTCAGAAAATTATCCATATCCATATAGATATGCATGACATAGATCCAAATATATACTATGTGCAAATATGAACAGAATTGACCATATGGTGGTTTCTCAAAATCATCTTCTTGGGGTACCCCTATAATATTTGGAGAAACACTCATTTAGTAGGTAACCAACCCCAAACGGTAGGTACCCAACCCCAGTTATAACAATGATAACATTTCATTGTATCTACATATTGAAATATGATCATCATTCATATCAAGTATCAATAGTAATTGTAAAATCACTATAATATGTTAGTTATACTACAGTAGTGATATCATGTTACTACAATATGTTGTAATTACTATAATTACCTAACCACTATCCCATATGAAACATTATTAATTAAGCACTACTAACCGTCGAAAACCACCATATATAATAAATGCTATCAATAATATGGAGATTTTCTATGGCTAATATATGTGATATAGAATAGAATATAAATATGATAGTACCATTGATAAAAAAATATGTTAGATCACCATGATCATAGTACCCAGGGATCGCCCTGCCTCGTCGCCAAGGCCTCCGGGCATGTTGATCTCGACTGAGTCATCCCGGTGGCGCCGCCCATCTTTGGACCTCGACACACCAAGGGACGCACCAAGGGATCGGGCAGTTGATGGTGACCCCTGTTGACCAGGAAACACACCTTGCATCAACCATTACCTGTTGGGGAAATGATTTCAGAGGTGGGGGATTCACTAGTTGATTGGTATACTTGCCATGTTTTGAATGATTAAAAAATGATTTCAATAAAAGATCTAACTATTTTATCGGTATCCAAACTGTTCGTAACCGAAGCGGAACGACAATGGGTGGTAGACTGTTCCAGATATATATAAAAAGTCTAAATTATGTCATGGTAGTTAATTGCTCAGAAAAATTAGTATGAAGGGATAAGAAACAACAATACACATCAATCAGGTCTCTGTTGCTCGATAACTAGGGCAACTACCAGTTCAGTGGTAGATATAATTGGCGTGTTGGGTGGTTGATCAGCCAAAGAATTTACCAGGGGTGGCACCATCCGGATGAGAAACTAGAACAGGACAAATGGCGATGTGGAATAAGAATCCTGGCAACGGCAAGTAAGAACAAAAACGAGATTAACATAACACTAGTTGCTAGGTATCAATGATAAATGGGCAGAAAAAGGTACAGGCCCAACACAACACTTGCTACGAAACAGCATGGATCATACTGCAACACGCAGCACACAATAGAAGGTACGGCAAATGTAAGCATAACACAAATATCACATGAGCAGTTTACCAACTCAGTAGTTGATTCGTTCTCCTCGCTGATTCCAGAGTCAAATAAGCACCCACCAATTTAGTTATAGCACTTAGATGATGCTATTATTGGTATGATGACTAAATTGATATAGGAATCGTGACTTGAGTAGCTAACTAGCGGCAGCAGCAGGTGGTGAAGTAACAGTACTGGAAGTAGTAGTAGCAGCAGTAGCAATAGCAACATATTCGAAGAATCTCAAAAGATTGCAAAATTACAAGAACCAAAGACCATAATAGGAACAGAACAATAACAAGTGGCAGCTTGTTCCTGCTATGGTCTTTGTTTCCCAGAAAATCATCGACCTGCCACTGTTTGGCACGCTTGGCAGAAGCTGGTCCCAATACTGGGCCAACACCGGCCCAATACAGGCCATGAGGCCGACATGGCTTGGTGCCTCCAGGGAGGTTTCATCTTTGATGATGGCCCTCAGGGACAGCACCAGTAGAACCGAAACTCCAAGAACCGAGAAATCTGATGAAATCCTGCAATGGCATCGGGCACCGAACCCGGTTTTCAGTCCAGCCATGTCCAGTTTCCTCCACAGGTCTCCCTACTCGTGAACTTCGCCCACCGCCTCGCAGCTTTCATCCGCTGCCACCAGCAGACACAACCTGGTGGAAGCAACCAATGGCAGGGTGGTGCCAAAGGTTAGCGCCCAGGGCATGGTATCCTACCGACATGGGTTGATGGGACCATAGCACAAGGGGAAATGCCTAAGCGGACGGCAAGTGTGAAGTATCCACCTCCCTGATGTCAAGAAAAATAACCAGCACTCACAGGGTGCTTCCGAGGACATGTAGCAGTCAGTTTGAAACTTGAAAGACTACTCAAATCCCAAGTAGTGGAATAGTATAGAAGAGTTGAATGTAGGAAACTGTTTGATGGAACTATTTCTTGCAAGGATTTGTTGCAACGATTTGTTTCTCACGGAATCCAACGCATATCCTTTAGAGTCTGATCTCTGCTGTGAGTTACCGAGCTCCGGACCAGCAAAAGGAAAGCCAAGGCGGTGCATAGCAGCGCATCGCTCAACGAAAACTGGTGTAAAAATAATTATGCTGGCTACTTCAATTAGGGATGCCTGTAGAGTCTTCAATGAAGAAAGTAGAGCAATTGCTCATCTTCTGGTGTCTTTGATGCTTTTGATGTGCCATTGACCGAAGATACAGACCCAAAAGTCCTGCAACAATCGAAATGGAAGCGAGACCTCCAATGGTGGGGCTATAGTGGGGCTACTGTGGGGCTACTGTGGGGCAGTTGCAGAGACCGTGACCTCCAAGGATGCCACTGGATCTTGTTGACCTACTAGACTTGAAGGCACAGCTGCTATTGGATCTTGTAACATGTGAATCCAAGTTTCCTCCACAACGCTCTGCTCAAACCTGCCGTCCAACCGGTTATTCCAGTGCTTGAAGCAATGAACTTGGTCATCTCTAGGGTGAACCACAGGCACCCATCGTGATCGATTGGCTTAAGTATGATTCATTTTAATCATTCATCAGGTCAACCAAGCAACGAATTGGATCCAACTTCAACCCGTAATGCTGTCCATCAGTGCCATTTCCTTGAAAATTCAGAGCGAAAGTTGAGCACTCCAAATCGTAGAAGCTGCGAGTATCAGCAGTAGTCAACTCAGCATAGCATGACCCGCTCAAAGCAATAGGAAGCAGGTCATCATCACGTGTGTGTGTGTGTGCGCGCAGATGTATGTATGTGTGTCTGTTATAACCTATTGACACAGAAAGGTTGGATGGCACAGGATGGTATCCTAATATTGATCCACCATGGCCTACCAAGACATGCTTGAACGCTTGAACTGGCCGTGGCCAAGCATCCTTGCTAAAAGCTCATTGAGATTTCATGCAGCTAGGTGCACTCTGCCATTTTCTTGATCACTGGCGACCGACTTCCCTGATCTTTGCAGAGGTCAACGGCTTGCAACTCCAGGAACTGGTTTTGAACAGCTTTGGCGTGCCAAGAACAATACCAAAACTGATGGAAATCATGGGCTACATCAACCATAAGGCCAGCTGAGTCAAGTAAACCAGTGAACCGAACTGGTTTCAAAACCAGAAGCGAAGAGCTCATATGTGCATACTGGCATCATCTGACATCTGACTCTTTGGTCAGACCTTAGTCTCTTTGGTCAGATACTTCAAGCCATGCCAGTCATCAGAATGCATCCACAGAAAGACATATAGATTATATTAGCTAGAACTGCGTCAAACATTGGATTCTAAATCGGCAATGACTCTTGCAATAGTCCGGCATTTAGCTCCCTTGGCAAACAAACAGTTGGCCCCGCACATCTAAACAAATATTGTCGAAAACATATTTTATATGTATATGTATATATATATATATAATATTGTATCACATTAGCTGTAAATCATAGCTATGGTTCAAAACTATCTGCCCCTCGGCGTTCACGCCTGAAAAACAAGAATAGTTTATTTCAGAATAGCACATTCACCCAACAAGAATGCTTTTGTGGAAATCAAGTGCCGACTGAAATCATGCTTCTGGATATCCTGAATCTATTGGTCACTTATCTTATAGTATCAAACCAACCATGTTGGGGGGTCCCATATTTTGAGAAACCACCATATCACTGTTCAGCATTGTTTTCCTTCAGTTTTGTTGAATATTATCCCCCATTATTGGTTGGCTAATATTGACCCATAGCCGTATCACCGTTCACCTAAACAAAATTCATAGCCCATTCTGGTGACATGTCAAGACCCATCCTCCCGGGCATGTCATCCGAGGAGGAAGGCGCATATCAATAACAGGCTCCACCGGCTCCACTGGTGACCCGGATTCGCTTGGTCGTAAAGTGGACCTCGCAGCTGGGAGGAGCTTCCAAAACATCCCAGCTGTCGTTGTTGGGAGTGGTGTATCCCTAACTGGTTAATAAGCAACAATAATGGTCAATAATGGGGCTCATTATGGCTAATAATAGGTGTTTCTTAATGTTGGTTTCTGATGATCGTATCTACCTGTTGGTTTCATGCCTATTTTCATTACTAACTAGGGGGGATTACACTCATCAGAAACCAACATTAGTGAACACGTCAAGATTTCAGTTGATGCACTGGTGTCTGTTTGAGTTTTCGTTCAACAACCATCTTTCCCATCCTACCCACACCCAGTACCTTCCAGAGTCCATCAAACTCCAAGAACACGATAACAAACTCTTCAAACAAGCTTCACTATCTTCACAGCTTTTCAAGGTTGGATGAATTTTCTCACCACGATACGACACTCAGTATGGATTCCAACCACCTTCAACTGCCAGGGCAGGTCTACCCTGCCTGACCAAGGTGTGGTATCAAAGGTTGAGGCTCGTCCCTGACGCAGCCCCAAGTCTGGGCAGCCCCGTGCATTTCACACGAGATGTCAAGGTGCCCCATCAGAAGGAAATAAACATGTCCAAAAAATAAATTAGGCCAAAAATATCAAGATAACAAAAGAAAGAACAATAAAAACCCAATCAATTCACATACAAACAAATAATACCAAACGAAAAAACATAAAACAACCTAGAAATCAATGTTAGATAGGGGGCATTGCATGTCATGTGTGCACCAGCCCACTGCACAGCTGAATTCCTTTTCTTGCAGGTGCGCAATCATCAAGTTGTTTGGTGTATTTCTTGGCTGGACCGTGGCGGATGCCAGGTGGACTACTACTCGAGGGTTCCCACACATGTTTTCTTGTCCAACAGTAGGAGGCGTTCTTTCTGGTTTTATAACTTAATTCAAGCCAATACCTTGACATACGCTGGTTTTAACTTAGTTCTAACTGGGTACTTTATACTTTATCTACAGTTCTCCAGCTTGAGATCGTTGACCTCCCATCATTGCCAGCGGTGTTTGGTCCTCTGTCGTCATCCGTCCCGAACAAAAACGTTGGGTCAACTGGCAATTCAAGTTGTCCCTGCAAGGGGCCTCATCCATGATGCGGAGGAACTGGCTGGTGAGCACATCTAAGGATCTCAGCGGCTGAGGAAAGTGGTCGAAAAAGATCAACCCTTCGAAAAACACTAGAAAGGTTTTTGCATTTAATGAATAAATATCTGCGTATATACATGTACATATATATATACAATATACATACATGCATATATATATAATATGTGCATCTGTTGATATATTTGCGTCTATATTTTTCAAACATCTGAAGTGTGTCTGTACAACTTCATCCACGGCTTGGTGGTGCTGGCTCCAACCAATTTCGGCAAAGCCCGTTGCTGGATGCAACACCTTTGGGACATGCTGAAGGCTTGAGAGCTCTGGGATTGGGCACAGGCACCCCGGCACCAAGGGTGAAGACCCAACAAATGACCTGGATAAGAATTGTTGGGATACTAACGGTTGGGATGTTCACCCGTCAATGTTTTGTATAGGATGGTATGGGCGGTCTTATCCCACAGCCGTGTGGCAAGTTCTACGTTTCTTGAGTGTCCAGAATTGGTCTCGGAGGCATTCATCTGATTTGGAACATCTGCCGGTCACTGGGCACCATGGATTTCCGTTGACTGAACTTGAACCAAACCAATGAGCCAAGAATCTGCTTCTGTTCCTCGCAACTTGCTTCACAGCCCACCAAAAATGTTCTAAGCCTATCTGTTGCCTCGAGGTCTAGGCACCACATCTCTGCAAACATCGAAAAATTTGACCGCAATGGCAATCTCCAGGAAAACAAAAGGAATCAACACTACCTCAAAGAGATTAGATCATCTTGCCCAGCCTATGGGCCGTATGAGCATATCCATCAAAAATGGTGCCCCCTTTAGCCGGGTGTCCGTACCAACGAAACAAAAAACTGGCTATGGAGCACCTCAAGGCCCCATAAATTTCGATCCGCACCTCATTTTTGGGGGTTCTGAAAACATGGGACCCCAAAAATGCTTGGTTTATTCGAAAACAATGATGAATCTGGGATGATTTGAGAGTACCACTATTTGGAGACCCATATCCTCTGGATCCATAGGATTTAAACTTCAATGAGTCATATGCACTTCACATGCATCTCTCATATAAATCTTAAGCACCTGATATATGATATATCAATCTCTTTTAAATTCAATAATTAAGTCATATGATGGCTATGGTTTGAGCACCTCATATGCACCTCTCATCTGGCAACATCTCAGGATCGTCGGCCCTCCCCGCCTCGGTGCCACGCTGCCAGAACTTGGCGATGCCTCCGTCCCGGGTGAAGCGCAACGGATGAGTTACGCGATTGTTATCGTGAACCAGGTGGTTAGTTGATGTTTATTGATGTCAGTTGATATCAATTGATATCAATTAAATTGATATATTGGTTACTGTCAGTTGATATTAAATTGATGGTTGGTACCGAAGCTTCCTCCTCAACTGGTTTCGTCACCTGATATTCAACGTCAGAACCCGCTGGTGAAAAAAACATGAACCAGCAGGTACACGGGCTACTTGACGGGGCAATGGAAATGCTGGTTCAACCGTTAGTTAACCAACGGTGGGCAAGAAGCTGCTTCACCAGCTGGTTGAAAAGCTGGTCACGCTGCTTCACTATAGCTGGGTACCTGACATGTTGGAGAACAAGCTTGTTAATGATGGGGAAAACAAGATCCAACACTAAGTTTCTAGTGGTTTGAGACCTCATAGCCGACTTGCATGTCCAAATCATCTTCCATGGATGTTCATGGTCATGAGCATCACAGTGCAATGATCAGCGGACATAGCCATGGGCGGCTGCTTGCCCCCCCTTTTGGGAGACCATACGGGATTCGGATGGATTCTGTTGCGGCATCTTTCATTAATCTCAAGCACCAAATGTTGCTTCACCATTGTAAAAGTTTTATCAATAGCAGCACTATCAACATCTATGAAGCACTTATCACTTGTCCCTACTATTGATGCTTCTTATCCCCCTATATCCCCTCCCTATTGTCAAGCTTACTTTTAAGATCTATCAAACAAATCTATCTTAACTTCAGCTTCAAGCTGAGCGCAGCCTGGCAGCTTGGCACCTCCTTCTCGGCTTCGGATGCTTGCATCAAGGGATGCAGTGCGACCAAATCATGGAGCCAGGAACACAGGGCCTGGCGAACACGGAGCCAAGGTGACTTGGGCGGCGCTTGTTTCAGATCCTTCGAGTAAGATGGGTAGAGATGGGTTGTAGTTGAAACAGCATGTTGCTTGGGAGTGATCTGTTGCTTTTGATCCAGATCGATCTTGATTGGGGCAGAAATGAATATACATTGGAAGTCATTGAACTTTTTGGACCTCAATCGTTCTCAGGTAGAGACGGTGGATGGCATGAGCTGAAGCGAATCCAAAGTGCAACCAATCGACATAACCTCACCAAGATTTTTGTTTGACACTTCCGTGATTAAATTATGGGGGCTTTGATGAACATCCCAAGAATAGCATGAGAATAACCAGGGCCCTCCAGTTGCAGTGATTCAACGGCTTGTGGACGCAAAAACCCATCAAGGGCCGTCAAATCCGCCTGAGTGGTCCCTGGCGTTGGTCCATTAGTATTCCACGGGTTACAAACCAGCATGTGGTAGGTTGATAGTTGATACAGTTCATACGCCCCAATGACTCTCATTCCGGATCATTCGCAAAGTGCGAATGATATCCACTTATCAAGCCTCACTAACCATTATTGATCATCGTTAGCAATCATTGCCTACAACAACCAACAACCAACCTGTTGATGTTCTTAGCCTTGGCTGCAACAATCAACAACCATCATCATGATGTCCAGCCTGTTGATGTTCATAGCTACAAGGGCATCCAACCACTTGTAAGTTGGCGTGTCATTAACTTAACTGGCTGCGGGTCAAAACCCCATACCCCTGGTTCCCTTATCATTAACCATTGGTTCCCTTATTATTGGTTGGTCATTATAAGCCATAAACTTGATGGTTAATATTGACCCATAGCCAACTCCTAGCTACCCTGGTTGAGGTTGGTCATTATAGCCATTATTGATGGTCATTATAGTCAACTACCAGTTGTAGGGTTCACTTATACGGGTTCACGCCCACCTTGCGCCTGTTGATCCTCGAACATGGTCAAGTCTTCCACCGGTTTCCGGGCCTGCACTTGGTCAGAGCTCTCACGTATGACCAGTGGATGCAACCTGTTGATATGGCTATGGGTCAATATTAACCAACCAATAAGAGGGAATTTCCACCAACAATACAAGGGAAAACAATGGTTAAAGGTGGGGAACCAGGGGTACGGGGTTTTTTGACCCACAGCCATATCTGCTATCATCTGGTCACAGTACTTATAATAACTTATATAAATGACAAACTAACCATTTTGGGGAAACTAAGCATTTTGGGGAAACCACTACATGGGTTTACCATCCACGTATTCGTCGAAAGTGGCGATCAACCGGGTGATCAACAATGGTTCAAACGCGTTTAGCGTCGAATTACCACTGGACATACCCCCCAAAAATACGCACCTGTGAAATGGGATTTGTTCCGTAGCAACAAGAGGAGGTAACATGGTGCAGTGCATACTAGTTTACCCTTCAAACTGCGGCGTGCCATCATTAAGCATCATAAACCACCTTGAGCCATCATTCATCAATTCATACCAAGTCACATCAATTCATACCAAATCACATCAATTTATACGAAATCACGTCACATCAATTTATACCAAGTCACATCAACCTATACCAAATCACATCAATTTATACGAAATCACGTCACATCAATTTATACCAAGTCACATCAACCTATACCAAATCACATCAATTTATACGAAATCACGTCACATCAATTCATACCAAATCACATCAACTCATACCAATTCTATCTATTCAATAGAATTCAGTGGGAACTCCTTCGGACTCGCCCAGTGTCTCTGGCTGCCGTCGAGACTGCGCCTGCTTCGCCAGCAAGGAATCCAGAAGTGCTGCGCGAAGTGCCTGGGGCGCGGCACGGCCGCCCACACTGCAGGCCTAAGAATGGCTCACGGTTGACGAATAACATGAACTCTGGTGGTTCATGATACTAAATGGTGATTAATTAATGATGCTTAATGATCTTTCATGATATTTCATGATGTTTCATGATGGTCAATGATGGTTGATGGCTCATGATGGTTGAACAATGGTGAATGAAGCTGCATCAGGAAGCAAACCTTAGTTGTAAATTGCAAATATACATGGCAATTTCTTACACACCTGAAAAATATCAAACAAAAGAAAACAATTTTCCGGACTTTGAATTAATGACTGGTGCTGGGGGCCCGCGTTCGCTTTTCCCTGATGTACTCGTTAGCATGTTTTTTTGCAACAAACAACCAAAGACCAGACGATGTTTGGCTAGGCTTCACGACTGCAACATGTGGGTGAGCAGTCGCAACTCTCCGCGATACTCATGAAGCAATATGGGTGTTTCTCAAATTTTGGGACCCTTAAAATCACCCATTGACAATCTAAAACAGACTATGACAGGGGATGATTTGGGAGTCCTATTTTGAGAAACACCGATGTGGATGTAAGAATGTGGGATCCCAAAATCTCCCAAAAGGATCCCTTTTTGCAAGGAAACTGAACCGATTTTGCAGGTTCAGTACCCCCAGATTAGGAAGCACCCACAGCTTGTCAGTTGAAAGCCTCATTGATACGCGGGTGTCAATCATAGGCCAAGGTTCAACCATCAATATTACCAACCACTTTCAACTATTAGTACTAAACACTGATACAAACCACTACCAAACGAATCATCAATATCATCAATACTGATCATCAATGTTAGGCAAATGTGGATTTTTTCCACTCCCCCCATGGCTGAACAGTCCCCTGTCCAAAACTGGCTCCTGCGCAGCTGCACCGAAAGTTTCGCCTGAGGGGGCCGAAACCGTAATGTGTAACCCCAGCCATGCAGGTTACAAGCCAATGTGCCCTGAGAACTCGCTGGTGGGCTTGTAAACAAGCTCAGTAAATGGTTCTGAGCCGCACTCACGAAGCTTATCCGGCTTATCCCACCAAATCATATCGATGCTGTTTCTCCCACTTTCTTCACTGCAGCTCATCCAGTACGTACCTCATACCCCCACAGTTTCCGTGGGGAAACCACTAAGCAGCTTGTAGAAAGGAATCGAATGTGTGCAAAGCCACTAACTGCTGGTTTCCAATCACCTATTTGCCCCAACAAAAGAATGATGATCTGCAGTGGGCAACCATCACTTGAGCCAGGTGTACCTTGGTCATTGCGATACCGATCTATGCCCCTGTCGTTACCCACTCAGGTCCATTCGATGCTACCATGCAATCATGGCCCCGAAGGCTCCAGTGGGTGACCGTTCCCTAACAACATATCGCTTTCGTATCCTTCAACAACTGTTGCTTGCCGTTCTCCAAGCAGTGTATCAAAACTTTGTCAAACGGTTAAAACCAAGCAGCGGCTAGCCATAGTTCACCACGGTCAGTCAATCTTAACCATGGGTTGTCAATAGGTGCTATCGACCGATAAAATCATTGACCATGGCTAGTCATCCCATTGCGATAATAGAAATGATAGAATATCAGTCCCAAGCATCCATGAATCAAACTTCAGCAATCAATATCGCTACCGACCATTACTATACAGCTTCATATCAACTAATAACGGAAATCATATGTTATTGACCGCTACTTTTTCAACACCGGCCAAGCATTGTTACAAATCATTGCTAGCATCAATCGCTAACGTTGGTATTTGCCATAGCTGACCAATATTCAACCTCATTGAAAGATCTAATGAACCATTCACCATTCAAATCAACCATGAACTAGATGGTTAAAAGTTGGATCTTCAACGATAACTACATTAACATGTAATCAACATGGATCAACCACAAACATACGGTGGTTTCTCAAAATAGGGTACCCCAAAACTGGCTGGTTTATTGCTATAAATGACTAGATGATTTGGGGGTACCCCTGTTTTGGGAAACCACCATACATCAACTACATTGGTAGAAATTCACGAACGCTCAACTGGATCCGCAACGCGTCCACGTCACAGCGTATCCACAACTCATCACAATCCTCGGGGTGAATGTGAACTCGACTCACCTCGCAGGTCCGCGGTACCGGTGAGCTCAGCAGTTGCATCATAGGCTCAGCATAGGGAATGTAGATGTGTAAATGTGTCAGATGATTGTATAACAATGCATAACATGTTTCCGCAGCTACAGTGATATATATATATATGTATATATTTGTCATCTATCTTGCATGTCTATTTATATACTGTATATTATATTTAATGTGATGTATATATGCAACTGTATATTTGCAAGAAAAGTACTAGCCATCATAGCCGATCCTTAGAGAGCGCTTGTGATCATCCCAGCGATCAAACGATATCCAACTGCCTCAGGGGTGAGCAAGTAACGAGTTGCTGCGGCTACCCACTGGCCCGGCAGAGACTCCACCAATAGGAATAGCACATACCAAAACATTGTATTTCCCTGCATTCCCTATGGTTCCTATTATATTTTGAGATGTTTGTATTTATGCAGGAATCGAAATCCCGTACACCCTCAAAAATTAAAATCGAAGCATTGATTTTGAACAAATGTTACGTGCTCCCGAACAGGAATCGGAATTCCATACATCCTCTAGCATCCTGTTGTGGGCTTTTGTCCAGTGCTCCCTAATGCGCCCTAGGACCCAGAGGGAGCAGAACATCTCCATGAAGGGTGGCGATCCACATCCGGCTGCTGCGATGAGATCGTCTTCAACAGCGACCCCGGTCGCAATACGTCATCAGATCTTCTACATTTTACATCTAAGGCTTTTCATGTCCAAAGATTCTTGGAGGCGTGGATATGTCCAGGTGCGTAACGTAGGTTCTGCCACTCCCAGGCTTTGGCATTTCTTTCTCTGCGCAACACATCTGTACCAAGCATTGATGAAGCCCCGCTGCTGGATTAGCTTCGATAAAGGGCTGGGCGATCTGGGGATGATGTTTCCAAATCTCTCAAGTACCAGGTGCCCACTTTATCTATCCAATAGTCAGAGTACTAATTGATCAGAGTGGCTCAAAGATTTGTCATACATGCAAATGTAAAACATATGTGTATATGTATATCATCTAATTATATCATATGTGAATATCTATCTATCTACCTAATCTAATCTAATCTAATCTAATCTGATTTAGCCTAATCTAATCTACTCTAATCTACACTAACCCAATCTAATCTAGTCTATGTAATCTAATCTATCGAATCTAATCAATCAATCCAATCTATCCTATCTATCCTATCTGTCAATCCTATCTATCCTATCTATCCTATCCTATCCTATCTATCTGCCTTTACATGTGTGTCATTATGTTGATAAAATCAACAGCTTTCACCGCTGCTTCACGGCCTGTAGACAGCTGGGTGGACAGTGCGGCGTCACGTACATCATCCAATCGGGTTTACAAGCGAAGCAGCTCCTGGGCGGCTGGTCGTTTCAAGATAGGAACGGCATGGAACGGCATGGAACGGCTGGGACTTTGATCTTTTTTTGACTCACTGCGACAGATCGGAAACTGTTGCAATGATTCGTTTTGGCCTCTGCCTAGATACTTCTCGAACTCACATCAACTGGCTTTGAACCCCAAAAGAAAAATGTCTGGGGAGACGCATAGATCAACGTATCCTCAAACCAACCAGTTGTGAACACAACCACGTGTGATCACACGTGTAGCATTTCCGCCCAGCGGGTATGCTCACTTGCTACGGATGCGATGGCGTCATGAGGCAACTCTAGGTCTAAACAAGAAGCAGAAAAATCAGAATGTTTGACAGAAAGAAATCCGCCACAAAAAAGCTATCATGCAGGTGGAATCAGTGAGGAGCATTCTTCTTGCATCCAGTAAATTGGTACAAAATATGGCTATGGGTCAAAACCCCGTACCCCTGGTTCCCCAACTATTAACCATTGTTTTCCTTATTATTGGTTGGTCATTATCCCCCATGAAATTGGTTGATCAATATTGACCCATAGCCATGTGCTGCAGCACTGGAACTTGACACTGAACAAAAAGAAAAAGGCTGCCCAGCTGCGAGCAAGCATCATCCCTGCTGTGTACGTCAGCATGGCCGACCAGCAATCGGAATGAACCTGTCGCGGCTGGCGGACCACTACGGCAATAAGATACCAAACAGGATGGGATATGACTGGTTGATGATGGTTAATGGTGCCTTGGAAACAATGATAGTTGAGATCATCTTCGGTTGCTAAAAGAAAAAACTATGGAAGGCAAGAGGATGGAGAAAATAAAGTCTGTGAAACCATCAATGATGAACGGCGATCTCCATACGATTGGTTGATATCAAGCCCAACTGATGCTTCATGTGAACTTTACTGTAGTTAATTAATCTCAATGGTTATCTAATGTTATCTATATATTGAATGTGTTTGCTGCAAATAGCACTTCTTTCAATTGGAATGGGGTCAATCTTGATGTTGCTCTTCAGGATCTCCCTCAGTGCACCCAGGCCGTATCTTGGAACACGAATTGCAAGGTCCCAATTAGCTACAGTATTTGGAGGGTGCTGACGTTTCAATATCGTATAGGTTCATAGTTTGGGTGCTGATGATAGTGGAGGGTTTTAGAGTCTTTGTTGGTAGAATCTCCTGATTTGAGCGGTGATGGTGATTCCCGTTGCTCTGCTCAACACCAGCTCGACTGTCATTACATCTTGAGGGATCGTGTAATGTTCAGTGACCGAAGACCCTCATCGCCGATGGCCAATCACGGTGTCAGTGTGGCGTGGCCAACATTGCTGATATGTTCCATCCATGGGTGCATGTTAATGCCACTTGGTTGCTATTCGATGTCTTGAATATCCTGAGCCACAAAAGCATAGAGTCGCCACATGTCGCCTGACACCCCAAGAGCCAACGAAATACCCCACTGTCCATGAATATCCATGAACCTACTAGAGGGTGGGATTCCCCAAACAAAATCTACCTTGAGTGAAGCAAAATGAATTCCTCCAATATGGAGGATCAATAGTCCTATTGATCGAGTCATGTTTGCAAATGACTTTATGCTAGTGATACCATGTTGGATGTCACTGGTGTTTGAATATCCTGACTGACATTGCCAACATGTTCGTCTCCAAATCTTCAACTCAAACTGTTTGGTTTTCTCTAAGCTTTGACGCAAGTGTTCCCTGGAATTCCACCATGGGTTGATCACCAACCAGCACTAAGCACCGTTGACCAGGCATTACAGTGGCACGAACCAACCACTATGATCTATTAACATCAACCACCATGAACCACCAACGATCCAGCGGTTTCCAGCGTCCTTGGGTTGCAATACTGGAGAAAAGCGTTCCAGTGCCAACGCGAACCTCGAGGAATGCTTCAGCCGAGGAGAATACAAAAGAACCCATGGCAATATGATGCAATCCCATGGGTCCCCAACTGCATGCCTGTCTTGAGAGGAATAAGATGAATTACCGCAAAATAAATCGAGAATTCACAGTGTTCTGAATATGCGACTATTGACAACTGACCCTTGATACACAGAGATACGGTACAAATATGATCAAATATGTACAAATGAGATAGAGCCAAACACATCCTACATCTATGATCGATATGCATGTATATGTTGTGGATTGTTGTGGTAGTTCCCAAAACAAACACATCATTGGCACGACCAATGAACGCCGCGCATTTTGGTGTTTTTTTGGTGGCCCTGAAAACGTAGCAATATTGAACGTAGTCCTCAAAACCTTTAGGTGGGTCATGGCCACATTGCGCCACAATTCCGGACACTGATTCCCGAAAGGTGGGGTCTGGTGGGTTAATAATCTGATTCATCATCTTGGTTGACTCAACAACTTTCCAGTTGAATGATCAAGCTATTGAGGGGTTCAACAAAATGAGCAAACATCGACCAATTGCCTCATGGATTGCTGAGCGATACATCACAAATTCTTGGTTCAATGTCTGTGGGCCAAGTTGATAGCCATAAAAATCATTGATCAATGTCGACAATGATTGACAACCATGAATCATCATTGAGTATTCCTAACAATCATTCGCTATCATGAACTATCATCAACCATCACTCAGTGTCATGAACCATCATCAATCATAGCCATTCACCGTTACCACTAACCATCACAAACCAGCATTCACCATCAGTTAGCCATCGGTTAACCATCAATAACCATCATTAACAATGAATTGACCATCATTAACCATCAATTCACCGTCAATTTACCATTAACTACTTGACCATCAATTAACCATCAAGTAATAGAACAGCTCTAATCCATGATAAACGCGACTTGTTGGGGCCCTGCTGTTTGCTCACCAACGGTTGTTCGAGGAGCTGTTCCTTCTCGAGCCGTGATGCAGAGTGGTATTCCGAGGAGTTCATCACTTCGAGCACCTGGATGAAAATATCATGATGGTCAATTGATGGCTAATGATGGTTATTGATGTATGATAATGATGACTGGTTACCATGAGATTCATATGACGAGCTGGGTCAATATCAACCAAACAACTAATGGAGGATTCACCAAGAATTTCATAGGGAAAACAATGGTTAATGATAGGGGAACCAAGGGTACAGGGGGTTGACCCACAGCCAGATTCATGATGATCAATTGATGCATGATGTTTGATGATTGATGATGATGAATAATCACGATTAAGATTAGATCATGGTTGATAATGATCATTTATGAGTACTGATGGCACATGATGATTGGTGAATATGGTAAATGGTTAATGGTTTTGAGAAATGATATACTTCATGATGTCACTTCCTGGTCAACGATTATGAATGTGATTCATCAGATTTCATCAGCATATGACGAATAGTTAACATGTGATTAATGATTAGTCAATACGAAAGTCCACAATGCTCAACACTTCATTGCTTTTTCATTGAATGGTTACAAATATCACTTCTGGTAAACGGTTTCATTCCTGGATATTGAAGATGGTTCATGATAGTAACACTGTCACTGACTACATGTTTATAGTGGCTACTACTGATTTGTTATGTTTAATTGGTGGAGCTGGGCTCACGGTAACAATGCATGGATGGACGCTAGTGACCAAAAATAAATGTCAAAATCACCATGTGTAAATACAAATGCAGTCAACCATATCAGCAATATCTAGCCAATGAAGTGTTTAGCATTATTGATGAAATACGAAAAAGAGCAATTTCCAAATCATCAATTGCTTCGATTCTGCTAGTGATCTGCGGTCCGGTTGCTAGAAACCCCAACCTCATCAGCTTATCAGCCCAGGGTCGCATGGCGAGAATGGTTTTGGAAACGAGTTGTCGCCCCAACAGCAGTCGCACCAGAGATATGGCAGTGGGTCAAAATCCTGTACCCCTGTTTCCCGTCATCAACCATTGTTTTTCCTATGAAATTCTTGGTGAATCCTCCATTAGTTGGTTGGTTAATATTGACCCACAGCATCCCATAGCCATATAGCAGTCAAGTCTTTTATGTCCTCTCCATGGGATCAGGAGTTGTATCCGATTCATCGCCAGCAGTTGCCACCACGATCCGTTGCAGCTTTTCCAGTGCCAAGCGCTTGGTGTTTCAGGGCCAAGTCTGGGGGCCCAGCGCTGCCATCCATGTGGCGATGGCTGCCAGGTGCTGATTGCTGATTCATAGTCGGGAAAATGCTAAGCCTTGAAACACCTTGAAACTCCCACAGCCCATCTTTCCAAACTGTTTTTCAAGTCCATTTTGCTGAGATTTGTCGAAGTGATTTGGCTTGGTAGAGATACCGTAACGCCAATCGGATTGTTGGTTGGTACGTCCATCAGCTCTGAGAATGCCCATGCCACAGGTAGGAACAAGCCGCACCGCAGCCGCACCCAAGGCACAGCTTGATGATTCTCGATGACCCGAATCAGCTTTGAGGGAAAAATGTGCTTTTGGAAGTACCCATAGTGCCGTCCCAGAACTTCTTCAAACCTGAGATCTTCCAAGAGGGGGGTGGTCCACGCTGGTACCTACTATCCAAGTTCATAACCATCATTAAGAGGGAGGCCACCAGTTTTGGGGGTACACCATGGTACATCATTCTTCAACAAAGCGGGAGAGTCATGGAAAATGTTTCAAAGTCCGCGAAGCTCAGCGTTAGGAACTGAGTAACTAATGGGTATCTATCTATCTACCCAATGTCGCAATTAAGCGACAAAACGGTAGAACATCCTAAATCATCCCACAACACTAAATGCAAGCTATTGAAATGTACATTCTTCATGGCAATGAAAAAAACTTGGTGAGGGACACGGAACAAATTATGAGCACGGCAAAATGACGAAAATCCTGGACATTGGCCTTGCGCTTGCAAGTTGGACTACGATAAGTAAAAGCTGTATCAGGCTAACCATCCTCGCTGCATTCCCCCTTGCATCCAACTAGAAATGCTGGTAACGGCAATGGAAATCCTCTATTTGATGGCTTCTCAAAATATGGAACCCTGAAAATTGCTTGGTTTACCACTAAAAAAAGTCCAAATATTGGAAGATTTGGGGGTATCCGGTACCCCCACTTTGAGAAACCACCACTTGTAAAATGGTCATCCCAAACGTGGCATAGTAACTGCAGAAAACACACCTCGCAGGGATTCCAGTAGGTCGGACCGCGACTGGGCTATGGCCGCTATGGATGTTATCTCACCCTGTTGTTCGCATCCCGCAGTTGGATAGGGGGACCATGACGAAGCATGGGATCTAACTAGGTAGGCACTGCATTCGAAGCCACTCCAGTTGAAGCATTGCTGATGGACAGCACCATTTGGTCCACATGGATAAGCAGAAAAATGCAAAAGAGTCTGGGGAGTCTGTGTCAGCATGTTATCCTACCCTCCTTTTGAAGCATTTCTCTGGACACCCAAGGGGGAAGAGTGTGAAAATTTCTGCTGAAACCCAGGTGAAAGCTTCCGGCAGTTGTGGCTGAAGGCACCTCACTTCATCGCCAAGAAACGCGACGGAACAACAGGAGGCCTTCAAGTTGTAGGCTGGACAGAGCTTCAGGCCTGGCGTCAACGTTTGGGTCATGGTTCTCCAAGTGCTGGGGTTGCCTGGCTGATACCTGGGCAACCTTCCCTACCGTCATAGCAAAAAGTTGCGACCCACAAGATCTGACCCCTTAAAATATTTACACTACCTTTTTTTATCACTTGCTAATTTCTTACTAATATCTTACTAATATTTGACAATATTTACTTGTATTTACTGATATTTGCCAATATTTACTAATACTTACTAATATTAACTAATATTAGCTAGTATTCACAAATATTAGTTAATATTTAGCTAATATTTAGCTAATATTTTTAACCAAAATTTGACCAAATTTTGCTCTTAAAACTCACCAACTACTTGCCTCATACCAAATACTTTCGACCAGAATTGTGGTCCAAGGACCCCACAAATCAGGATAGATCAGGTATTCAGGAATTTCCTGGTAAGCTGAGGGGTCAGATAGCTTTCCTGCAACTAATTCTGGGGTGTGACCCCTCAAAATATTTACAAATATTTACTAATATTTACTAATATTTGTAAATATTTGGGCTGATTGTTTTTGCAAGAATTCGTCATGGGCAGTACCCAGGGTTCACCAAAAAACATAAAATGCCATCAAAACAACCCTGAGGGGTCACATATGGCAGGTCACAAATGCACGCTATGATACCGGGCCCTACCGATGTGGATGGTCTTCAGATATCCCAAGGTTGATCAAAACTGATCCCCAAAAGGTACAGGCTACATGTCATGTTCTCTTCATACATCCATTTCAATGCGACTGTCTGGTAAGGGAATATTTGTGCTCAGGATATGTGAGTGCATCCATCGCTGGTGCTGCCGCCCCAGGCAGTTTTATGATCAAAATACCGAAAGAAACAAGCTTTGAAACGGTTGAGAACACCTCCGTCTACAAGTATGCCCAATTTGCCATTGACCAAAGAATTGTCAGTTTCAGGTCACCCGCCACTGCCACTCCAATATATACTATGTTGTAAAGCCATCATTTATCGCATGACTTGTCAGCTAGTCCATGCTAGTCCTTTCACAAAGGTATATTCACTAACCAAAACTGGTTGTTGGTTGAACCACCCCTGTAAATAATATGCTTGTCGACCAATCCACCATTTGTCAATACCAGGGAAAAATAAACAAATGTTTAAAACCACCAACCAGAATAAGAGTTCCTGACAATGTTTGAATCAAACACTTTGAGCTGCCTAGTCCCTTCACTAGCTTAGCTCACCAACCAAAAAACCCGGCCTTTGTGCACCGTTGGGATGCTGCTCAGTGTAGGCTCTCTCTGGTCATCCACCACCGTGGCAGAACCGTACTCTCCAAACCAGTGCCTGGGCCGATGACCAGGAGCTTAGTAGGTCCTCGCTTGGGCCAAAAAAGTACATTGCTGTACAAAAATATATCATTAACAATAAATTACCAGTAATGATCCCTAAAAACTGTGCAATTAATAATTGCCAATAGTATAGTACTGTATATTTTTCATGAATAATATTGTTGAAATTTATTGTCAAGATTATATAGTGATTTTGATTAATTAATATGTGATGGTTTCTCAAAATAGGGAACCTCCCAAAATGGTTGGTTTGATACTATGAATAAGTCAATATTGGATGATTTGGGGGTCCCCTAATTTGAGAAACAACCATATTATATGCTGGCCAAAGAGTAGTTCACAATAACTAGTCATGGTTCAATCATGCTTAACTGTAGCTAATTAATACTGGTTACGTAATGGTCAATGAGTGGCTAACTAATGGTTCCTTCTGTCTCATGGTGCCAGCCGATGAAAGGATGCAATACCCAGAGATGAAACCTACTTAGCGCATTGCACCTGGAGTATCAATTGCTGAGATCTTCAAAATCACAAGAAATCTTGCTATTATACAATCGGAAAAGAGCACAAAAATCAGGGTTCAAGGGTTGTGGAGGATGCATGATTGTTACATTTGGAGGGATTCCTTTTTCGATGTTTCCGTGGGTGTGCAAGATCTCCGCAAAAAGAAAGCTGCTTTCACATGGTTTGACGCGCTTTCACAGGTCCAACAGAAGAATTCTTCTACAAATTCTACTTGCTACTGAGCCGGATTCCATAACTCCATAGCCTTCAGACAGAAAAGCTTCCACCGAATCCCGCCCTCAATCCAGCAACCGAGCCGCGCTTGGAACAAGGGATTATGACATTGGTGATCCAATGCCGCCACGGTGGCCCAGATCAGTGCACCATGGCTCACCGCGGGCATGGCAACCTCTAGTGGTTAGATTTGGTCAGCATCCTGAAAGAGAACAGCAGTGGGTTGGGTACTGGTTCAAAATGTTCAAAGTTCAAAACGGCACAAGGGGTGGCCGATATGTGGCTGATAATTTTGGCTAACAATGGTCCTTTGATTTGGCCAAGAGTCTTAAACTGTGTCCAAGACTTTGAAGCTCAAGCTGATGGGCATTGAGTTCGCTACTCTCAAACTTTGAATCCCATGGTCGGCCAACGATCTACAAACCACTGGCGCTATTGGAATGGTGCTGAGCTGCTCAGTGACTCCGGGTCTATGATGGTCTATGATTTGTTCTGAGGTAAACCTGCGGTGTCGGATACATTGGTTCCCAGTGTGGTCAGGGTTAACACATATATGGCTATTTAACCAACTAACCAACTAGACACCGCTTACGCACAACTTCACACAAGCACGCACGACTTAACACAGCTACCCACTAGGTGAACAACCCAACAGTCAGACTAGCGTCTGGTCTTTGATTCTCACAAGGGGTGCAGGGTTTTTGACCTACAGCCATATTATACCAATTGGTAAAGCGTATATGGCAGTGCGCCTGTGCCAGATACCAACGAAGAAATGCCATACACCCGCGGGGTATTGGATCCAATTATCAGCCCTTTGCCTTTCCAACAACTACAAGTATATAATTTTGGCTGGGACAAGGACTGTGCTGGTGTGGGTCTGCAAATGGGCTGCATCAGTATCTGATGTGCATGGAACTCATTAACAGTCAAGCATAAATGAATGAAAACTAATCAGGATTCCATGTTGGCAACATTATGTGATCAAGGAAATCAACTTGAAATCTGCAGATCTAGTCAGAGTCGGAGATCCCAGGAAATTGTCACGCAGTAAGCTGAGCCTCATTGGCATAAAAGGATTCAACTCTGGTCGTCTGGTCTCTTTCGGTGTTTGCTTTGACAACGCAACATTGTCAGTGGTTAGATCAGTCCCCCAAGTGGTGGAAACTGAACACGAATCCTTTGCCACGAACCAGCCTGTGCTACAAAATGCACGGCCCTTTTTGATGCGCTCCGTCTTATGGTGCAGAAGCGAGCAATAGCTGTGGGTGTCGTGAAACCGATCGATGGCTGAGGAGTGTGATTCCAGCCTTGCTTGATCCTCGTATTTCTGAAGGTATGGATCCTTCACAAGTATGTGATTCCAGCCTTGCTTGATCCAGCCTGTTGCTATAAACCTCTGTTGTATAGCATAATTAATCAACGTGGTTCATCCCAGGGTTGGTCCCAGACCCAACCAACTCCTTGAGCAACATGAACTGAATCGGGCTCAAGCTATTGATCCCCATCTCCATATGGCGGGTGCTGGTGGTCTCTTATGCAAACCAGCCTCCAAAAAGTTCATTCTTAGAGGCAAACCCCATGGCAAAGCATGGCAGCCCACTAAAGTTTGAAGTACGATGCTGACATTGACAACTCTGAGAATGCCTGGGCAGCTGAAAATCTCACACCTCTTCTGACCTGAGGGTGGCGACGAAATCCCAAGCTCTAAGGAGTGTACGAACCAGGGGTAAGAGAACCAAGACATACGTGTGACCTCATGAAGTACATGATAGGTACTTTGGATGATTCATCCTGCCAAAGGGGAGTCGGATATGAGTCTGTTTGTTTCAGGACCTCCTGCTTAGGATCATAAAACACTGATACAAGCAAATAATGCGAGTCAGCGTGCAAACGTGGAAGAAAACAGCCGAGATAGCACAGTCACCCTTGGTCTACTGAGACAAAAAAGGGTGTAGGATTTCTGTGCGTCCCACCTAAAAAAGGCAAACATGACATTTCATAGTCCAAAAAAACACTTCACATTGTGTAGGATCTTCAGTGGCGAAAAGAGGTTATATACAATCATGTAAACTTCCCCCCGAAACTGCTGACTTCCCCGAAATGGATGATTTCATGGTCTCCCCAATTGTAAGACACCCAAAAGCTTTACTTCATTAATGGGTACGTTGTAGACATGTAGAACATGTTGAACCTGTTTAAGACTGTCGTGATGCCCTTTGAACTGCTCCCCGTGATGGCCGAAAATCTGGTACCAAACCTGCGGATGCTCAAGGGATTCATGCAGCCTGACCCGGCTCCACCCGGCTGCAGCTGAGGGCGCAATCGTTGCCCTGAGATATTCAGCCCACTTCAGGGGTCTTACAATTTAACCAACGTCTTTGGACATATATTCAGACGATTCCAGATGTGTTTGTGGATCTACGATTCATACCTAGAGAAACTGCCACAACATGCCACAACATGCCACAACTCCCCAACGAGGATCAACTAGGTACGGAACGAAGGTGTCGGATCTCCCCAGCATTTTCGCAGCAGCTGAGGTTGCCACGCTGACAAGGAGATGCGTGACACCTTGCCTGGGGCCGCGTTCGAAAGCGCGCTCTGCCCGCTGCCCGGCTGCCAGCGGAACATGTTTGAGTTTGGGAAGGGTTGGGAAGGTTTGGGAAGGAAACCAACATTGAAACATCGATTTGTGGAAGAAGATGCCGCACTAAGAGTCAGGTTTACAGCCACAATCAAACTGAGCTAGGCAGGAGCTCAACGTAGGACCCACAACCACTCAGGATCTTCGCCGGCAGTCAGCAACACAAAAGGCCTATGGCGTATGATTGGCAGCAAATTGCCTTATTTTGTGGCTGCATAATCCAAAACGCAATGAAAAACTCTGATTGTTTCAAAGCGAACATACTCATCTTTCATTTCACACAAACTGTGAAGTTGTCACGTATTCAGCAAAAAAAACTGAAAGAATGTACAGTAGATGAAGAACTCTTTGGTGTTGGACCACCGCAGAAAAAGACATGATAATTATATAGTTTCCAACAGGTTGAAAGCCTCACAAATAGGCTATCTGTTGAATGCTAAGTACCAGAGGGCAGGGGTTCTAAAATATGAGTAACGCCTAGTGAGCTTCTTGTAGCTATCAATCAACCATCAAGGTAGCTTCAGGGGGTCCAATTCCTACTATGGCATCCTGACCTTATACTGTACACCCGTCTCATTGTTTTCCTGGATCCCACAAGGACCAGAGTCCATTTTTGTTAGCTGTTCTTGGGGATCCGACATGGAACAATTGTTGTGCACTGCAATTTCAGTGGGCGGGAGGAGGAAAAAGAGCCCTAAAATTAGGGCGCAGAACATCGGAAGAGATTGCCGGTTTGTTCATTGTATGGCGGTGTTCATTTGGACACGCTGAAACTGGAAGTAGAGAGGTTCAGAAATGATTCTCCGAGAATTGCTGGTTGCCCTCCTAAACAGGATCATCACTTGCAAATGATGGTTGAGCGGTGCTGTCTACGTTGGTGGACAAGCCGCTGAGCCGGAGCGTTCCCAAGCTATACATGGTGTGACTGACAATTCAGCCTTGGAGTTTGACCAGTTATATCCATTCGCAGTATGCTTAGTACCATACCTTTTGTGGTGATACTGGGAGATCCGTTGAAACTCGTGACGAGTGGTGTATTTGTCTCACGGTGACTCCTCAAGGGTGGTTGGTTGTCCCTGAGATCGCAAGAGACAGAGTTGTTGGGTTTCCGTTCGTCCCGAGGAAGGGAAGGTTTGAAGGTGCTTCATGGCCAGTACAGATAGGGCCATTCCAACCACGTAGAGACAATACCGACAACGCTGATTTCGCTGCTAGCTGAGTGGTGACTTTCAGAATGGTTTCCCATAACCAAGCACCCCTTGTTGCCATCCCCAGCACTTTTCCACCGGTCCCAAATGATCCCATGACGTCGGACAAGTCGCGGCACCAGCTGATGACTTCGATGTTAAACAAATGGCCATTTCTCTGCGCTGCAACCCCAGGCGTCCGGGCCGTCAGAACCTCCCACAACCAAAGTATCTTTGCTCAGCCAAGCCTCGGACTTCACAAATGGTCTCAGAAGTTAGGCCCTCAAACGCCGTCACATGTCGTGACATAGTCCTGTCCTGAAGTCATGAAGATGGCCAACTTCCCGAAACAGAACACAGTTCAAGCGAGGCGGAATTTTTGGCTCCACTGGCTCCACCAAAACCCATAGGCTCCTCTACCATGCCCTACCATCCCCCCCGCATCGCAGCACCACTGCCCAGTCAACCCAATGGCAAGTACCGCCCCTAGGCACCCGGCCACGCACAGGAGCTTGTTGGGCGTTGGCACCTGCTTCCCGACCTTTGGCAGCTGGGCGATCTTGCCACCAGGCAAGATGTTTGAACCAACGGGTAACCTGCAAATGCCTGCAGAATCTGGAGACATACAACAATACATGTACGAAACTATACTCTAAACACCACAAGCTCATGGTGTAGTTCACACATACAGAAATACAATAAGAATCAATAAGATACATGTACGAAACTGAACACATTAAGATACTACAAGTTCATAAAATAATTCATATACTTTCTATATCATTCTGTCATCTGTCTTCGGAAAGCACCTTACCCTTGGCCTTAACATGCCTTACAGTCATGTATCTTCATAGTCCCTTTGCTTTTGCTGCGCCCTGACCACTGGGTGAAAATCGATGTCTGCTCTGTCGGCTGCCCCAACAATTACCAAGGAGTGGAGGACGATTCTATCAAACCGTGAATCTATAACAGATTGGACAAATGATGTAGCTGCACGATCTATCTACTATGCAAATGTATTTGCAAATACCGACACTACACAAAACCTATGTACATCAGATAGTATGCCTGTGTACTTGCACGTGCATGAATGTCCATGTGTAATATGTACATATATGCGTGTCTCTTTCTGCTGTCCACCTTGCCCCCGATGGGTTGGACCATCAAGTAGCCACCAACCAATTATTAATCAACCATGAATTAGCCAGGGGCAATACTTATACAGTAACCGATATGTGGGGGAGGGAACTGATGGGGGAGGCCGCATGCGCACAAACCCTGCGTCCCTTGATCCTGGGTGCACGTGCTGGCACCGACTGCAGCGGCATTCGCAGGGATCGAGGATCCAAGATGCACCTGAGGACGCACAATCGTCCCCAGAGATAGAGCATCAGCTGAACTATGGTAATGGTCATGACTAATGCTTAGAGGTGATGGGTGACCATAAGCTGGTTGATGGTTGATCGTTGATGTTTAGTTGCTGGTTGAGTTGTTTGGTCGCCTAGCGTCCTGACTTCCGGGGATCGGTGGACTTGGCTCTGCAAAGTGTCTGTCTGTCTGACTGCCTGTCTATGCATTCCTCCACTTCTGGCAACTATCAAGACCATTGTGTAGCATGTGGGAATTATCTTACATTCATGTACTACCGACGAATGACCGGAATCTTCTAAATAGAAGAGACCCATCAAATAACTGAACCTTGACACATGGACCTTCTATAGATTGGCCAGTACATCCCAATGCGTCTGGACGCGATTATGTCATTTTACCATCGGTAAATCCACAAACACAACAGCTGAGGGCTACCAACTTGATATAACCAGCTGCTGCTGTTTAGCTGTTGTCTTTACACACGCTGTGGGTACAGTGTCGCTACCCTGTATCGCTTTTCACACCCTCCAAATGACCATTTCGTGACCAAACTGTTGGGATGCTCACGATTGGTGACCCAGGGCCCCATATCTGCAACAACGCATAGATTTGGCACCACACCAGCCTGATCTTACCAGAGAGGGATGAATGATGTAGCGCTGAAGCCCTCATGTATAGATATATATATATATATATTGAAATAGGTAAATAAATAAATAGATAAATAGATAAATGAATAAATGAATAAATGCAAATGCATATAATCACATGTACATCACTGTATATGTGCACATATTTACACGTCTGACATGTGATACTGATGCTATCAACATCAAATGATAGAATTAGGAGGGTTCAATTTATGCCGCGTAAAATTATGCCGTAAAACCCTGCTGGACCAAGTACTTTTTGTCGATGATGAGCACTAACACTTCTGGACTGGTGGACTCAAATGGGCGTTTCCAAGGGCTCTGAAACAGTCATCCGCTGCTTGGTGCTTCACCACTTTCACTCGTGCACGACTGGTGGAGCAATCACAACGACCCTGGTGGACCGTCAATCCCTTATCCCTTAAATCTTCTCTTGGCCGGCTCACAGTGGATTACCATACCAGGAGGCCATGCTGTCTGTTGGCACAACCGAATAGTCACTACGAACTTCAGAGCTTGACCACCAAACCAAACATCCGCTATCATCCCAGAACTCGGTTCAATGTTATGAATCACTACTAACCAGTATTAACGATGTCTGGCCTTTATGAACCAGCATTAAGCACTGCGAACCATATCCAACGGATATGTTGGTTTTCTCAACTCTGATAAAAGAATCGATTTCCATGATTGCTGGTTTCGTTGGTATCCCCAGAGTACGGCCCAACATGTTGCCTTCTGTGTCCTGTAGCCTGGTTGAAATGGGTCGTCGCTACTTAAGAATTACACCAATCATCATAAGTGTTCGATGCCGGGAACACCATGCTAGATATTGTTCAAGCATCATGGTGGCTATGGTTGGTACAACCACTCGTATACATGCATGGCTTCCCAACAGATCCACTTGCATCGTTGCTTTTTAGCCAACAAAGCTCGGTCACAATGCAAATCGGACCACCCCAGATTTCCCTAAACAATTATGAAGTCTGAAGTACCATTGGAAACGCACAAATGCTCTCTCCACGAGCCAGCAAGGCCCGGCAAGGCCCGGCAAAGCTGCAATTCTTCGCAGGGCATGCTACAAAAGAACCCTCACTCATGGAAATGGCAGGCTTGAAACAGGATAATGCTGTTGAATGATATGGATTTGGGGGAATTCAGCTACCGATCGAATTTCTAATAGAGATTATCATACTGGCAGTTCTAGATATCGGATATAACAACTTACTAAGGGGTGGCTACACATGCTATCATCGACGATCGATTTGACTTGCTTAGTAACAGCTATACCTGCCATACCCCAAAATTTGTGGTTTCTCTCGAATGCCATTTTGGGAGGGTTGGGGTTAACTACCTCAGCCTAACTTGCTTATGTTAATTTCACAGGTGGCCATGAAAGCCGACAGCGCCATATTAGCTCTCACTCAATACCACGATCGGCTGTCACAACATCAACAGAACTGTCATCAGTTGTTGCACAGAGTCCATCCTTTACACCATTGACCGTTGGATTTGATGTGTATTCGGTTTGCTGGATACGTGCCACATCGGCACAGACGTTGCTACAAGTAGTTGCGAGTACTACGCCACCAATATCCGTCCATTGCACTGTTGAGCAGTGGTGAAAAAGGTGTTGGTCCTCCCCTTACAAAGCTTATTTGATAGCTGCTCCCAGGTCATCAATGATGATCACGTCCCATAAAACAGGGTGGGTCATAAGCCCCAACCACCAAGAACAATTTGCTGGGCCTGGGTCGCACTGGGCAACACATCATGACAGCTCAGGGCGATCTCAGTTGAGAGCGGGATGAATGGACCTCATCAAGAATGAAGCACCAAGAACGTGATTGTAGCAGGGTCAGGGTAAGGATGGATTCTGGGGCCCTTGATGTTGACATACCCATGTGGTCACAGTCATTGGCATGCCCTTTTCTGGGTGGGATTTAATCATATTTAATCACTACAGAGAAAAGCCAGTTCTTTTCTGGCTACTGTTGCCACTGCCATGATTTACGCAGCTCTGCAGCCAAACTCGCGGGCGATGTTCATCGGGTATTCCGCATTCGGTCTGACACAACAGAATAACAACGACAAGGAGATTTCTTTGTCAAACCTTCTACTCATGACTCCCCGGTACTTTGTGTGTAGGGCGAGATATCTTTATATGATATACGTGTATCAGATCTATGTTGAGTTGGAACGTTTTAGCAAGCTAGAAGCAGCCTGACCGAAATCACATGTGTTTCGCTTGTCTTCGCAGCATCCAGCCATACGGCATTCGGATTTGCTACACAGGTTCCGCACATTTGGATGGCAATGCGTCTTGCCAGAAGGCTTCAATCGTGGCGATAACCCCCATATTGGCTGGTTTGATCCAAGGGAGCGCTTGCTACTGCTGAGGTCTGTTGAGAGTCGAGATCGGTTGAAAATCGCTGTCCCCTCATGGACTCTGGTCCCTCCAGCGAATGGCAAAATGATAATCAGATCCGATGCATGAGGGTAACCCCATCAAAAATTGACATGGAAATCCACAAGGTTTGGGGAGGTGCGATATGGCAGTCATGGTCACCTATTGTTCAAGCTTTAGATGCTGAGAATCAAAGTCCCTGAGTAAAAATGAAGGAAATGTGGAAACCAAGTGGTCCACCTGAAACGGTGAGTCCCAGACTGCTTGCAGCACAAGATGGGTTAACAAGATGCTACCATGTACCTGGTGTCTGGAAAAGGGGCGGATCCTGGACGCAAATTGACAGCACCGTCCACAAACGATCCAGGAACTCCTGCTTTTTGCAGGGACCAGGCCTCAGGCGCTTGAGTTCATTGAAAACTCACGTGGATCCTCCGCTTCTGACGGGCTTGTCATGATATTCTCGGCCGTGCGGCGTATAGGAAAGCAATGGCATTCCGGCAGACATGTGATCGCTTCAGCCCCGAGAACACGTGCCTATGAATTGCGGCTGCGGATCATCAACTGAAGGAAATCCTGAAACGGAGGTGGTACCTCTGATCCCTGCCGTTGGTAAACCCCTGAAAGATGCGGCATGACAGTGTGCATCATGACATAAACACGAATCTCTCGTCATCCCTTGCCCCTTCAGAACCAGCTGCCCCCGAAGCTATGCAAAGATGTTCAATTCTCAAGCACGGTTTCGACAAGGGGAGGTGACATGAGGCAACAGGAATCAAATACAACCGTCGTCAGCCCGTCATTAACCATCAGCAACCATTGTTAGCTACTGATTGAAGTTGCCTGGTAGAAAAATCGATTCACCATTATAATTCAACCAAATAACTATCAATGACCTTCATTGACCGTCATTAATTAACCATCAACAACTATCAAGAACAATCATGATTCACCAAAACTGGCTGAATTGTCAGCTCCCAAAACCAGCCTTCGGATGGTCAAAGAACCGAACATGCTCATGACAAGCATTGCAGGAGCGAGGCTTAGACCCATTTGGGTCATCCGCGGCAGGGGAGTTTCAAGTGGCAGTCGCAAAGGGTTCCGAAGGGGCTCGCTGCTGAAAGATGGCGCTCCATTTCCAGTGGTTAGATGAGTGGTTGATCATATATTTCTGGTTGGATGAGTTGTTCATGAATGGTTAGATGAGTGGTTAGATGAACTGTTTCCAGTGGTTAGATGAGTGGTTCATACATTTCCACAGCGATGAACTGCTGGGAATTTCGCGCATCTCGAAACCTCCGTGCCGAGATCATCTTCGCCTGGCCAGCTGCGCAACGGTGAAGCGCTACAGAACGGGGTCTGGCAGCAGTGTTCTCGCCAGTGAGGCGGTAGAACAAAACAAGTCGCTGAGGAGCGTCAAGTGATCTCTACAAATCTATGGGTGTTTCTCAAGCCATGGGGAACCCAAAATTGGTTGGTTTTTATTACTAAAAATAGTAAATAATGGATGATGCGGAGGTACCCACATTATGAGAAATCACCGTACAATATATAATCTGTAAATATCTGAACCATGTGACGTGTACTCTAAGTATATTTCACAAGTATCTTCAACACTTTCTTTGTTGCATTGATGAGTCTATCTGTGTAACGCGCGCATCATGTGCACATCTAATCACACACGCGCTCTCTCCAGCTAGCGGAGTGTGCACTGCTATGGTCCCGGTGCCCACTTGCTCCATCAGAATGCAAGGCACCGGGACCATTTCTGGGTGGTGATTTCAACCCCTACAAACACTATTTGTCAACCAACCATTTGTTAACAATCACAAGGGAAAATAAAATTGTTTTTTTTGAATCCTGGTAGTGGTAGATCAATATCAGTGAACTCCCCCCTGTTTACCTTAAATAGCTGTTGATGTATCCCAAACATAGGGGGTTCTAACAATCAATATATATGCTACCCCCCCCCACCGTTACTCACGTTTTGCGTTGAGAAGCGTGGCCCGGGCATTGGAGGATGGATTGCAGAAAGAAGTAGTCTGCAATTCAATCATTTTATTCCACTATATTTTTCTCTACTATGCTATTTTCCACTTTACTAGACTATACTATATTCTTCTCTTCTCTAATCGGCTCTATCCTAGTATGCTGCACTATATTCTGCCATACTGTATTGTACTGTACTATGCTCTACTCTGCGCTATTCCACTTTACTATACGATATTATACAATATTCTACTCTACTCTAGTCTAGTCTACTATACTCTTCTCTTTTCTCCTCTATTTTTTTTTATTCTATTATATTTAACTATACTCTACTCTACTCTACTTCACTCTACTCTACTCTACTTTACTTCATTGTATTCCACTCTATTCTATTCTGCTCTACTCTACTGCACTATACTCTTCCCTACTCTGCTCTACTCTATTCTACTCTGCTCTGCTCTGCTCTACTATATTGTACGATATAAAATTATATTATACTATACCCTCCTATTTTTTACTCTACTCTACTCTACTCTACTCTTCTCTACTCTTTTCTACTCTACTATACTCGACTCTACTCTATTCTACTTTTCTCTACTGTAG
>VSDK01006987.1:68359-143255 GCA_009767595.1 Symbiodinium kawagutii | reverse complement strand
TCTACTCTACTCTTCTCTACTCTACTCTGCTCTACTAAACTCTACTCTACTATACTCTATTTTACTCTACTGTATTATACTATACTATATTCTATTCTACTACATTCTACTCTGCTCTATTCTCCTCTTCTCTACTCTACTCTACTCTACTCTGACTAGAAGGTGGCAAAAAGTAGGTTTTGGGGGGGGCTTAGCAAAAAAAACATATATATATATCATACATGTATCAGTTGTTTTAGAAATGATGGTGCCATTGACTCCAAAGGATGGAGAGGCCATTGCGAATTTGCAGTGAATAATTGAAAATGACCAGGTTTGATGCTTTAGACAGCTGGGCAGAAGACCAAACAATGTATGCAAACTTATGGTTGCAAAGTATGTGAAGCACATGTCAGTGTATGTACGCGTATGTACGCGTACAACCCCTGAACCAAGAAACCAAGAACCAAGATTGTGCACAACTCTTGTCATGAATCTTGGTTTGGGGCAACATGCATTTATATAACCCAACACTCATCCACTATAAATTTGGTGCCATGGTTCCCACGGGACATGCCGCAAACCAAGATGTATTTTCAAAGTTCCCTGCAATCTTGGTTCTTGGTTTCTTGGTTTGGTGGCTGTACGCGTACATACGCGTACAAGCATCAAACCAAGTCTTATTTAAAACTCATCAAAATCATGTGTGCGTGCGTACGTGCATGTGTGTGTATATATATATATATATGGTACCTCCACGAAAGGTCTGCAAAAAACAGGCATTACAATCCATTTCAAAAAATCAACAAAAACCCCGCAAATAGCAGCAAAATCACACTTCAACCAAGAAAAACGTGAGTAATGGAGGGGGGGGGCACCATATATATATATATATGTATATATTTATATATATATATGGATCTGACACTGCTGATCCTTTTACGATAAGTCGACTACGGCTTTCCCCGTGACCACAGTTATTGTCTCAACTACCATCATTTCTGCGCTGCCACAGCTGCCACCCTTCTCCTCCCACCCCCAAAGCCATCCTACCCAGCTACCACCAGAAAACAACCACTCCACTCGACAAGGACTCCCACCCATGCCAGGGACACAAGTTGAACAGTTTCCCAAACAAGTTTGCAAGTTGCAGTCAGAATTTCCTCAATATATAGACCAGCTGGTAGAATTCCTATTTACAATGATCAAACAGGGATGGCCCATTGGCAAGTGCTTAGTTGGCGCACCGCTTTTGGAAAAGCGCGACCCATGGGACCAGCAGTCCAGGAAATGTGACTCACTGGTGAATGTCTCACTGTTTCGGTGCAAGAGTCGCTGGCGTGAGTTCATTTTTTGCGGTGGATATGTTGGTCCAAAATGCTTGTGAAAACAAGCACATCATGTAGATGATGCATGATGATGCGGGGTGTATTGAAAGAAACATGCCACGGATACAGAATCTCTTGGAAACAATGAAGCAAAGCATGTACGCGGGGAAGCTACCTCAAGTCAATTGCATGGATGTTCCACATCTCATATACTGCGATTTTAATCCAATGCACTATAGCGGCTGCTTAGAGAGTTGACATAAGTAGGCAATCCATGGCAATCCCTTCTCGCTAACACTAAACCTGGAAGTGCTGGTTTAGCACATAGAAGGAGAGAGACACACATACCAAAACATTTTTGTATCATTTCACACGGAACCTGGGGGTCTAACATAAGGGGGATGGCCAGACCCAGGCCTAGGTGTCTGTCGTGGCATCCTCGTTCTCCATCCACCTTTTGAACTTCCTGGGTGGCGATTTCTTCAGGTAGCAATGGTGCATGCCGAGGGGTTTGAATTTTGCATGTGATGATTACCTCTGGCAAACGAATTTGGACGTCAAAAGTAGGTCGCACGACTCCCTCCCGAAGCGACGAGAACTTTCTCTGGTGGGTGAGTCAAGCTGCCTTCTGCCACGAAGCTATCTTTCTTGCTCATGATACTTTGCTGCCAATAGGCATTTGCAACACACTGCAACGTTCAAATCAGAGGTTCTCCTGGCCCTTTCCTGGGCCTTTCCTGTGGCCACTCCAAGAAACTCCCCAAGAAGTCCCTACAATGAACAGCCCAACGCTGACGACTCGATGGATTGGTGCCTCCTTCCCCGTGCCCCCCCTCAGTGCCAGGCGGGTAGTGATTTTGGAACGCGCCACCTGGGATCATTTTTGATACGAACTCCATGGAGTTTCTCAAGTCATACTGTTGATGGAGGAAATCCTGCACCAGCTGGTTGGTTGCTTACCATATTATTTATAGTGTTTAAACCATTCCAGGTGGTGCAGGATTTCCTCCATCAACAGTAGGTGTACCCCCTGTTATCATCCGAACGATCTGAACAGTTCAGTAAAGTCAACCGAATTTCATCGGTTCCCTGTTCCTTCGAACCCCCCAAATAAATATGTGGCTGTGGGTCGAAACCCTTAGTCCCCCTGGTTCCCCCATCATTAACCACTGTTTTCCCATTACTATTGTTGGTTGTTGTTCCCAGTAGTTGATAGATTAATATTGACCCATGCCTTTCACCCTTCACGCACTGGTGCCAGGGCAGTGACAAGCTGGTCATGCTTTTGGCATGACCCTTGCAGTATGGGGACCAACCTTTTCTTGAAACTGGAATCAACACCAAGGGTGGGAACCCAACTCACCCCAGCTCCCAATCAATGTGTATATTTTGATAAACATGTAGGTTTACTCTTACATACACATACACATACAAATATACATATACATATACTCATACACATACATATACCTATACCTATACATTTACATGTACATACACACATACATATACACTTACATTTACATATACATATACATGTACATGTACATATACACATACACATACATATACATATACATGTACACATACACATACATATACCTATACGTATACAAAAACATGTACATATACTTACTCATTTACATTTACATATACATATACATATACATATACATATACACATACATATACATATACATATACACTTACATATACATATACACATACACATACATATACACATACATGTACACATACACTTACATATACACTTACATATGCATATACACATGCATATATGTACATGTATACATTTACATTTACATAATCGTATACATATACGTATGCTTATACGTATACATATAAATGTACATGTAAATATGCATAGAACCATTCATGTTTCTAGATGACAATAAGAAAAGATGCACATTACAAATATCATATCATTTTATGTGAGATGCGTATGTATCAGCGTATATGTACATGTGTATCTGAGTGCCTTCTAGTGACAGCCACGTTTAAAATGGCCAGTAGTCTTCAATGGTAAGGGTAATCCCCCTGATGGCTGCGCCAGCAAAGCACTGGGATGGTCTTTGGAATGCTTGCTTGCTGCTTGGTAAATGCTTGGCTAACGCTTGGTAAATGCTTGGTAAATGCTGGGCTAATGTTTGGCTAATGTTTGGTGAATGTTTGGCTAATGTTTGGCTAATGTTTGGGGAATGTTTGGCGAATGTTTGGTGAATGTTTGGGGAATGTTTGGCGAATGTTTGGTGAATGTTTGGGGAATGTTTGGCGAATGTTTGGTGAATGTTTGGGGAATGTTTGGCGAATGTTTGGTGAATGTTTGGGGAATGTTTGGCGAATGTTTGGTGAATGTTTGGGGAATGTTTGGCGAATGTTTGGTGAATGTTTGGGGAATGTTTGGCGAATGTTTGGTGAATGTTTGGGGAATGTTTGGCGAATGTTTGGTGAATGTTTGGGGAATGTTTGGCGAATGTTTGGTGAATGTTTGGGGAATGTTTGGCGAATGTTTGGTGAATGTTTGGGGAATGTTTGGCGAATGTTTGGTGAATGTTTGGGGAATGTTTGGCGAATGTTTGGTGAATGTTTGGGGAATGTTTGGCGAATGTTTGGTGAATGTTTGGGGAATGTTTGGCGAATGTTTGGTGAATGTTTGGGGAATGTTTGGCGAATGTTTGGTGAATGTTTGGGGAATGTTTGGCGAATGTTTGGTGAATGTTTGGGGAATGTTTGGCGAATGTTTGGTGAATGTTTGGGGAATGTTTGGCGAATGTTTGGTGAATGTTTGGGGAATGTTTGGCGAATGTTTGGTGAATGTTTGGGGAATGTTTGGCGAATGTTTGGTGAATGTTTGGGGAATGTTTGGCGAATGTTTGGTGAATGTTTGGGGAATGTTTGGCGAATGTTTGGTGAATGTTTGGGGAATGTTTGGCGAATGTTTGGTGAATGTTTGGGGAATGTTTGGCGAATGTTTGGTGAATGTTTGGGGAATGTTTGGCGAATGTTTGGTGAATGTTTGGGGAATGTTTGGCGAATGTTTGGTGAATGTTTGGGGAATGTTTGGCGAATGTTTGGTGAATGTTTGGGGAATGTTTGGCGAATGTTTGGTGAATGTTTGGGGAATGTTTGGCGAATGTTTGGTGAATGTTTGGGGAATGTTTGGCGAATGTTTGGTGAATGTTTGGGGAATGTTTGGCGAATGTTTGGTGAATGTTTGGGGAATGTTTGGCGAATGTTTGGTGAATGTTTGGGGAATGTTTGGCGAATGTTTGGTGAATGTTTGGGGAATGTTTGGCGAATGTTTGGTGAATGTTTGGGGAATGTTTGGCGAATGTTTGGTGAATGTTTGGGGAATGTTTGGCGAATGTTTGGTGAATGTTTGGGGAATGTTTGGCGAATGTTTGGTGAATGTTTGGGGAATGTTTGGCGAATGTTTGGTGAATGTTTGGGGAATGTTTGGCGAATGTTTGGTGAATGTTTGGGGAATGTTTGGCGAATGTTTGGTGAATGTTTGGGGAATGTTTGGCGAATGTTTGGTGAATGTTTGGGGAATGTTTGGCGAATGTTTGGTGAATGTTTGGGGAATGTTTGGCGAATGTTTGGTGAATGTTTGGGGAATGTTTGGCGAATGTTTGGTGAATGTTTGGGGAATGTTTGGCGAATGTTTGGTGAATGTTTGGGGAATGTTTGGCGAATGTTTGGTGAATGTTTGGGGAATGTTTGGCGAATGTTTGGTGAATGTTTGGGGAATGTTTGGCGAATGTTTGGTGAATGTTTGGGGAATGTTTGGCGAATGTTTGGTGAATGTTTGGGGAATGTTTGGCGAATGTTTGGTGAATGTTTGGGGAATGTTTGGCGAATGTTTGGTGAATGTTTGGGGAATGTTTGGCGAATGTTTGGTGAATGTTTGGGGAATGTTTGGCGAATGTTTGGTGAATGTTTGGGGAATGTTTGGCGAATGTTTGGTGAATGTTTGGGGAATGTTTGGCGAATGTTTGGTGAATGTTTGGGGAATGTTTGGCGAATGTTTGGTGAATGTTTGGGGAATGTTTGGCGAATGTTTGGTGAATGTTTGGGGAATGTTTGGCGAATGTTTGGTGAATGTTTGGGGAATGTTTGGCGAATGTTTGGTGAATGTTTGGGGAATGTTTGGCGAATGTTTGGTGAATGTTTGGGGAATGTTTGGCGAATGTTTGGTGAATGTTTGGGGAATGTTTGGCGAATGTTTGGTGAATGTTTGGGGAATGTTTGGCGAATGTTTGGTGAATGTTTGGGGAATGTTTGGCGAATGTTTGGTGAATGTTTGGGGAATGTTTGGCGAATGTTTGGTGAATGTTTGGGGAATGTTTGGCGAATGTTTGGTGAATGTTTGGGGAATGTTTGGCGAATGTTTGGTGAATGTTTGGGGAATGTTTGGCGAATGTTTGGTGAATGTTTGGGGAATGTTTGGCGAATGTTTGGTGAATGTTTGGGGAATGTTTGGCGAATGTTTGGTGAATGTTTGGGGAATGTTTGGCGAATGTTTGGTGAATGTTTGGGGAATGTTTGGCGAATGTTTGGTGAATGTTTGGGGAATGTTTGGCGAATGTTTGGTGAATGTTTGGGGAATGTTTGGCGAATGTTTGGTGAATGTTTGGGGAATGTTTGGCGAATGTTTGGTGAATGTTTGGGGAATGTTTGGCGAATGTTTGGTGAATGTTTGGGGAATGTTTGGCGAATGTTTGGTGAATGTTTGGGGAATGTTTGGCGAATGTTTGGTGAATGTTTGGGGAATGTTTGGCGAATGTTTGGTGAATGTTTGGGGAATGTTTGGCGAATGTTTGGTGAATGTTTGGGGAATGTTTGGCGAATGTTTGGTGAATGTTTGGGGAATGTTTGGCGAATGTTTGGTGAATGTTTGGGGAATGTTTGGCGAATGTTTGGTGAATGTTTGGGGAATGTTTGGCGAATGTTTGGTGAATGTTTGGGGAATGTTTGGCGAATGTTTGGTGAATGTTTGGGGAATGTTTGGCGAATGTTTGGTGAATGTTTGGGGAATGTTTGGCGAATGTTTGGTGAATGTTTGGGGAATGTTTGGCGAATGTTTGGTGAATGTTTGGGGAATGTTTGGCGAATGTTTGGTGAATGTTTGGGGAATGTTTGGCGAATGTTTGGTGAATGTTTGGGGAATGTTTGGCGAATGTTTGGTGAATGTTTGGGGAATGTTTGGCGAATGTTTGGTGAATGTTTGGGGAATGTTTGGCGAATGTTTGGTGAATGTTTGGGGAATGTTTGGCGAATGTTTGGTGAATGTTTGGGGAATGTTTGGCGAATGTTTGGTGAATGTTTGGGGAATGCTTGGTGAATGTTTGGTGAATGTTTGGTGAATGTTTGGTGAATGTTTGGTAGATGGTTTGCAGCGGGTGGTTAGACATCATTTCTGTTGCATGGTCGCGTCCAGGGAAGCGCCCTGTGGCCCGGATGGAAGATCCACCATGAGATTCATATGGCGAGCGCCAGGTCAAGCAGTTAACCAACCAATGGCTGGTTATAATGGTTAATAATAGGGGATAACAACTAGCAACTATAGGGGATGATGACTAACCAACCAGCTATATATGGCTATGGGTCAATACTAACCAACCAATTTCATGGTGGATAATAACCAACAAACTATGGTGGGAAAACCAGCTGGTTAGTGATGGGGAACCATGGGGACTAAGGGTGAACTGACCCATAGCCATATGGCTGGTGTTTAGCTACTGCAAATGCTGATTTCTAATTATTGTTGACCATTGTTTAACTATAGGAAATGCTGGTTTTTAGCCTCCCTGTATCCAAAAGATTCATGGTCAGGTTTTTGATTTGTGACCACTGCTATTGTCACGGGAGGTACTAGAGACATACATGTTGCCACTTACACGAAGCGATGGGGCACAAAGCACAAGGATGCACTACTGGCTCAAGAATTCTTACCTCCAAGCCTTGATAAGAGTCAGCGACTGGTTCATGATGTCACCACCAACCACATCTACACATTAAGCATGCATGTGAATACACAAGTACGAATCGACTCGAATGTATATAATATTAAATATATGTATCTTAATATGTGTATGTAAAAATATATGTGTATATATATATAAATATGTACATTTGGAAATACAAAAATAGATATAATATATGTAAAGATGAGAATATAAATATATTTTTGCTTAATACATATATATATATTGAAAAATCAGTTTACCTTTGAAAACAAAAATATATATATTTATTTATTTATTTGTGAATCTGACACCTATATCTATACAGCGATATCAGAGTCTTTACATGTATAAAAATATGTATGTAACATCACTATACCATAATATTACCATCTAATTCTATATATAAATTTGGCTATTTTCTATGTGCAATATACATGTCGATAGGGGTGAAATCCTCGTGCCATGGCACCGACAATCGTCAGCATGATGGCGACCAGGACAACGCCTGCCTCAGTGACATGACAGCACTGGGGCCCCATGGAACCCCACGAGCAATGAGCTACCCCCGTTTGGAGGATAAGACTTTTTTTTGTACATGATGGTACAGGATGGTAACTCTCAAACAATTGAAGATTCATTCTTTATATATAGGCAAAGAAATGGAGAGGAACCAGAAAAAGCAAGGTGGCACCATTCTTTCAAAACAATGCATGGTGATTCATCAAAATGATCTGCAGGAATGATGGAAAACCATGATGGAAGGTCAATGAAAAGTATCACATATTCAAAAATATGGTGCATGCATCTGTAAGGCGTCGAGAGCGTTCAACGCCACGTTTTTTTAAGGTTCAATACGCAATGCTTCAAAACCCACGCGCCGTTGATTTTTTAGCATTCTCATACCATGTTCATGTTGTGAGTTCATTGGCAGGGCCAGTGAATTTGAGGCCTATGATCGGAGTTCGAGTTGGTTTTATGTTGAAACTGTTCATCTCTCCGTGCAAACGTTCGGCAAGCATTGTTTAACTTTTCTTACAGGCTCAACATATCTTACACCAGGATGGTTCACATGACGAAAGTGCAAGCGAACGTTAACATGCCCCACCCCACACCAACCCTTCCGTCACGTAGCATCAACTTCATGTCGAAAGTGCAAGCGAATGTTAACATGCCCCACCCCACCCCAACCCTTCCGTGACATAGCATCGACTTCATGACCCCAGAAACCAGGATGAACAAAAACACAAAACCCTCCCGACGCCGCGCTGGCACCAAAAACATGATACGCATACACGCGGAGACCATTTGAGGGCATCTTTGGATAATTTTCAGGAACTCAAGAATCAGCCAACGATCGCCTGTGGGGATGACGATGACAACCCCTAAACATCGTAGAGAGCTGTTGATTTGCGATACGGAAAGGTGTCATGGTAAGGATATCCCACCCAAAACGGTGAGTTTCCGATGATGGTATGCGAGCAGGCACCTACAAGAAACCAAAAGGGCATCCCCAACAATTTCCTGAGCCATCTAAAAATAATAAAAATGCTGGATGGCTATGTTGATGCCGTCTTCATGGGAGCTGCTTGGGAGCGCAATGCCACTAGAACTCAACCATCTTTTTGGTGGCACCCCTTCGGTTTGTACCATGTGAGGATGATTGGCACACCGCATTATGCTTGCTCCACATTTCGACACTCTCCAAGAATCAAACAACAATGGATAGGCATTCAGTTTTTGGTTTAGGGGTATACGGGATACAATGTCTATTCCCAAGGTATAAGAACAGCTGGTCAATACACCATGAATGATCAAGTTACACCGTTGGTTGGTGATTGCAGTGACTTCAACTACAAACATTTTCAAGAAGGCAGTGAGTCCATTGGCTATTTATCTCATGGAGCAATGAGCAAAAAACATGACTGAAACATACTGAAACAACATGAAGCAATCAGCCAAATAAGTCAGCTTGTTACTCCAGGATTGCGAAATTGTTCCATCTCACAATGGCAGGCTGAGCCCTCAAAAAGTCCAAAAAAATTACACGACTGGGATGTCACTTGAGATGTCACTTGGGATGTCACGAGTGGGATGTCAACGTTGGACACCGAAGCAACAAACCATGATTCGACTTCAAAAACGAGGCATTTTGCAACAAACAGCCAGGCGGCCAGGGCCGGGCGAAGGGTCAGCATGACCGGCTCACTCGGCTTCCAAGGATTTCTGTGACGCGAAATTCGGTATGTGAGTCCCATTCGAAGTACATTTTAACTGTAGCTCCAGGTGAATAAACCATCAGTAGCTATCAGTAGCTGGTGATTCTCCATCAACTATAGCTACTCTGATGGTGAATCACCAGCTACTGATAGGAGGTTTATCGGCTGATTCAACCATAGCTACTCTGATGGTTTAACCAAGTAACTATGGTTGATTAACGGCTGGATCTCTCAACTACTCAGCTTCTGCATCGCTACCCTTCCAGGTGCAAGACCTGCAGTGCTGCCCAGTGGCATAGAACGTCACCACCGCAATAATTCGACCAGGGGTGGTGGTCGGAAAGTCGTCTCCTGGCAACGGCACAGGAGGCACTACAGACCAATCACTTGGGTTTCTTGTTCTGTGTAACAGATCGTCTCATTCTTGTGAGGAAAAATCTCGCGGTGCTGATGTCATAGGCATGGTGCTAGACAGTGGTAAGCCTACTGGCGTGTCATGTTCTCCCTTTGGCAGCTGATGGGTCAATGTCATGACCACAGCACACGGCTTGAAACCATTAGAGGATGCTACAGGCAAGCGAACGGCACTTCCCCCTTCGCAAAACTCCGCAAGACGGCCGGGCACGCCATATCCAACGGTGGTTGCAGTGGTGAAGAACCACCAAAAGGAATGAATGATCGACCTGCCAGCCAACAGGTAGGGCAAATCTTTTGACTGCCAAACTTGCTCTGCAGAAATGACAACAAGAAACATGTGGTTTTCTTTCCCATCCCAGGCCTGAAAGGTGACAATTCCATCTCATACCCCATCTTGCTCGGCCTGTGCAGCAACAGTCAGGGTGTCAAACACACAGTGGTTCCTTTGACAAATCCTTGACTGGCTACATCTAGAAACGCTGCCCTTTTGGCTTGATGTTTCAAAAACCATGATTTCAAGTGCTAGTTCGGACTGAAACACAGAGGGAGGATGGATTTCTCCGCAAGTGTTTGGCACTCGAAAATGGCCGGTGTTCCTTCCCGAAACTTCATTTTGGATGTGGTTACTAGCATCCCCCTTGATATATCTTGATATGATATTCCGGACAAGATGACCCCATGGTTCTGGACCCCTTTCAGCTCATGGTGATTCTCTCACCGGCCCTGACCATCGGTCTGGGCACAGGTTGCCGGTGAAACTGCGGTAAACGCAACCAGTTGGTTGTGGAAACAGGTCAATTTGGACCAATTTGGATCAATCAATTTCCATCAATCTGGATCACAAACTGGTGGTGTTTTAGGTGACCCTTTCAGATAAAGCAGTGATATGGGTGCTTCAGTGGAGGTGCCCCTAAGCCTCCAAAAAAATGATCGCCTGGTACGGATACTGATTGAGGTGCGCTCAGTATAAACTTGACATTGGATATTTGCGACCCAAAATCAGCAACTCCTCGTTCTCCTCAACGGGTAGACCAAAAATTGGGAGCCACAATGTAGTCAATTCAATAAGAAAAGCTTTGTCCGGTGTACCCCCAAAACCGGCGGCTTCCATAGTGACAGATCTATTATTGGGAAGGGGCTCATAGGTACCACTATGGCTATGGACTCAAAGCCTGGCACTTCACCTACGGAGTTGGTTCAACGCACCGGTGACCCAAACGATGTTCGACAGTAGCGCCCGGCGTTGGGTCAAACCCCCGGGCGCCTGATGTATGCTCCATAGGGATGCCTAACCGGTCGGCGAGTGGTCGCAGTGCATAGTATCTGACAGGAAAATATGCCAACGAAGTCTGTGTCTGTCAACGCAGCAGTATGCGTAATTACATATGTTAATTACATATGTTGTACAGCAGTGTATATGTGTGTGAAACTGTCAGCAGTATTGTACATGATCAAGATGTATAAAATATGTGCGGGTGTGTGCGTACTCAATATATGTACAACTGCAAAATTGAGTAGTACAGTTGTAGAATGCATATTTGACATAGAAAATTCTATCTGCGATAATCTGAGCACATGCACATATGGATGTCGCTGTGGCATCAAATATCATTAATTACGTCTTTTTTCAACCGAAGGGGAAATGTATATTTCCCCGTCAGCCTCGACTGCAGGTACCTGTTCCACTTCCAGAGGGGGTCCAAGAAAAAATATTGAGTATACCCTTTACTCATGTTTATATACCGTCGTCAAATGTTTTAAGAATGACTCCAGCATATATATATATATACACACACACGTATTTATTGATTTATTTGTTTATTGATTCCAATAAAAAACTATATATACATTTAAATACATAATTATACATATATGTATATACTTCTTCAAATGAGACTCTCAAGTGACTCTTAAGCATGGCCTTTGGCTGGGCGCAATGGCGAGTCCCTCCACAACGCACAACTGTTGAATATGATACATTTGGAGAAGCGGTGCGAACAGCAAAACATCTTCCAAAAGTTCCCGAAGTCAGCGCATATCTCGTAGAAAATCATGACAAACATATGGCAATTGCGTGAAAATTGCCTAGTTCAATCAACATCTACATAAGTTAGATGGTCATTGGCAGAGTGCTGATCCACATTCAACAGCTGAAAGGGCAGCCTGTCCCGCTACATTTGCTTCCCACGTCTGCAGCGCTGGGGGCCCCACGTGTCCCGAAAATGCTCCACCGAATAATGGGTCCCTTCCGCAAAGTAGATGCAAGACCTTAGCAGCCGCTGATGAAATCTCCAGACTTGAGACGTTGACAAGCCATTCTGGGGAAATACAAATACATGTATGTTCTATTTATGTGTTTATTTATTGGGTGTATACATATATATCATTCATATGTATATATGACATGATATGGAGTCTTCGGATGTTCAATCATCCATGTGTATCCACGTGCCTGCTGTCTATATATACACATATATACGTTGGATTACTATCCACATATATGTATTGTAATATCCGTCAAGTATGTGTATGTAGAGTCAACATTATCACGTTTATATGGCTGTGGGTCAAAACCCCGTACCCCTGGTTCCCCTATCATTAACCATTGTTTACCTTATTGTTGTTGGTCATTATCCACTATTACTGGTTGGTTAATATTGACCCATAGCCATATGTATATACAGTATATGTTTTTAATGTTTGACATTTCGTTGAAGAGCCACCAGTTTCGGCTGGATGATCTTCGTCCCGAAGCCGTTGGATCCATTTCATCTTGATCCACCAAAGTGCTTCTCCAATGCAATCAATGACTCAACATCATCACCATCGTCACCATCATCACCATCATAACCATCATCACCATCATCATCATCATCACCATCATCATCACCATCATCATCACCATCATCATCATCATCATCATCATCATCATCATCATCATCATCATCACCATCATCATCAGCAGCAGCAGCATTGACTAATCACCCTTATCATCAGCATGGACTAATCAGCATCATCTTCATATTCCAGCTGCGAAAACCTTGAGTGGGCTGTGCCCCTGGCGCAAAGAGGACACACACCAGCACGGTGAGCGAGAACACCGACAGAATTCCTCGGTCGGGACCACAAACAAAGCACCGGCAGCCGCCCAACTCCGTCCACCAGCGATAGCGATGTTGCGGTTGAGAATTGCGGATCAACCATAGTAGCTGTTGGTTTGATTTGGGCTGATCTCTACGTGAGCTATGGTCACTATCTGCTTGACTAGCTCAGTTGGGATGTGTAGGGACACGTGAGGCTTGGGTCGTTGGACAAGCTCAGTTTTTGTGGTTTCATGTACCTCCGTTTGTTTCGTGAGAACTGCTAGCAGAGTGGAAATACCTATCCTCTCGGATATAGAAATTTCTGGGAGATCAGGCGTTGTCATGAGATGCCGTGGAAACTGCAGAATTGGACATGTACTTTCACGATAAGTTTGGGGTATCCTATATTTCGGAACAAGTCTGTAAGTTTGTGGCTTTAAAGAGATTGTGCTGTGTCGGCTATGCAATATTGGAATTGCTGATGACCGTGTATTATCCGTGGTCCATTGAGAGTCGATATGGGATAGTATGGACTGATCAACCAGAATCATGGAAAAGCTCATTCACCAACCAGTCACAGAATGATCAGAATGCCAAAAGTGCTGGAAATTGATGATCAGTGAAAACGCACAGGAGGTTGGTTCCTGTACATATGGTGCAAGTGTCCCACCGACCAGCCCGCTTGCATACACCGTTGGCATAGTCATATAATCTGTACATATGGCTGTGGGTCAAAACCCCGTACCCCTGGTTCCCCTATCATTAACCATTGTTTCCCATTACTATTGTTGGTCATTTTCAACCATTATTGGTTGGTTAACATTGACCCATAGCCATATAATCTGTACATATCGATATGCTAACACACTGTACATATCAATATGTGTTACCATATCGATATGTGTTACCTCACTTAAGCTTTGCAGACGAGTCTCCAGGCAAAGCATCCTTCACAATATCCACAATCCTCCGCAGCGTCCGGGTGGCGTTGAAGGAAATGGAATAAACCAACATGATAAAACTCTTGTCATGACATGATGAACCCATACATGTTTAATTAAGGCATTTTACACAATATACTAAAGCTATTGGAACCAAGTGTTCAGTTTGGTGTCATGGTTGCTGTAAGCCGCCAATTGAACCAACCAACAGTAGTCGATTAGCTATTATAAGCACCATGTGATCGGTTTGCGCACCAATGAGATGGTGCACCCCAATTGTGTACCCGTTACATGTAACGGGTAGCATGGTAGCCACGTGACATGACAGTGTCCCGCTATCGATGACAATGGCATCATTGCGGGAGCCACAAGCAGCTCGCCCAAATAAAATGCTCAAGGTTCACGGCGGCATCTGTGTTGCTATAACCATCTCAGGTGGTTCAATGGTGGTTGGTGATCCCAAAACGATCATCAACTGATCATCATCATTGGTCACAGATCCCGAAGCACATAGTCACTAACACACATATATCACTGTGGCGGGATGAAGTTAGAAGTACTATTCAGTATCATTGTGCACAGTTTAGGATCCATCAAACTCACCAACACTATCACACAGTACTCAGAATTAGGCACCCAAGGCACCCAAGCATTTGGGAGACCTTGGAAGCCCACCTTCCCATTGATTGGGAAGCCCATCAACTTCGGGAACGGTTGATTCCCATCGTGCAACGGATCTGTTTCCCACACCTTGTCTTCCTCAGTGCCCGGATTTGAAAGTTAGTGACCTGGAAAATTATGCAAGAATTCATGGTGGGTCAATACAGAGCTCCAATTCTTTAACACTGATCCAGGTCCCAACTGCCCGTGCCAGGGCACATGTCTACGCAATTTCGCATCTTGGGCGACTTGAGTAGACGGAAAATCCGAATCAAACGGAGTACACCTGCAGGTTGGGAAGTGAGCGGCTTGGTCTAATCAAAGACACCTTGTGCCTTGTACCCAAAAAAAGACTTTGATCAACACATCCTATGAAGGATTTCACGACTCTCAAAATGGCTGCACCCTTGGCATCACACAAAACAGGCAGAAAACCTGAGGTGCCAATGCAACAAACATAGAAGTGGAGTAAGTTTGAGGGCGAATCCGGAGTCGACGTTGCTTCTTAGAGCTTGTCATCTTGATAAAGAAACAGAAACCATCTGCGATTGACGGTCCTCATGTCACTTCATATGCCGCTTCCACTAGTATGGCTTCAGCTCATGTGGGGGTTTATACATGCTACATAAAACCTACTAAAGGCTATGAAACACCTGGAGAAGACTGACAAAACTACTTCAACCCAACCGTGAGAAATACCACCGGTAACCCTGCAGCAAAGTTGCCCTGCCACCCAAACTATATAATTGCTGCTTCCCAGGTCACGCCATTGTCATGTGGAGCCCATCCATCGCTAGCAAAAATAGAGAATGCTTGAAAAAAGTGCCCAGCAAAATGGTGATTATTGTTGGTTTTCTCCAGCTTGTTGATGCTTGTGACACACTGGTGTCCTTGGCTAGCATAAACTAGAGAATGCTAGAAAAAACGTGAAAACACTGAAAACAAATCCGGCTACACCACAGGCCCCAAAAAGTGGATCTTTTGAAATTAATCATTTATTGTAGGGGGAAAACTCAACTCTGCCAATTTTTTGGGAGGATAGTATGGTGCGCATGATGTTCTACCTCTATTGACGCGACCGTGTTTTAGACAGCATACAAGAGTCCTGCAAGAGACAGGCTCACCTGTCCGAGGGAGCCAATTGTGCAGTCGCGATCGGTCCAAAAGCCCCAGTTTCTGTGTTGATTTGAACGAGCAGATCTGCAGCTTTTGGGAAAGATCCATGCAGTCCATGCCTACTTGGCATGAAACGAACTGTCCATCCCAAGCTCGTGGTTTCCATATAGCCATCCCTGGGACATCACGCCCAGTGCGAATCCCAGGCACGAATCACGGCAGAGCTTCCCAACTGCAAGCCCGCCATCTCCAAATAAAAAGGTACCTAGGCCACCCAGCGGACGAGCCTTTGACCCAGCTGTTGACTACCCCTGGATGACCCTTGGACCCTTGGCGGGCATACTTGGCATAGCCATGCATCCAGATAGTGCTGACACCAAGAAAACACGGCCAGGGATCCCGAGGATGCCAGCAACAACAATGGAGGTATTGCTCAGCAGTACGAATTCGGATAGGACTCATTGGTATTCTCGCAGGAGTCATAGTGTGATTGCCAACCTCAACCGTGATATAGCCAGCAAATGCCGGCAACAACACTCAGGAGAATTCCAGTGACATCACCATTAATGATGGCCAGAAGCTGCAGTCTGATTTATAGCAAACAACAATGGGCACCTAGTGTCACCAACAATGATATCTGAATGTACACTGAATATAGCGAAGAATGGTAGGGATGTGAGCAACAACGGTGGGGACATACTGCAACAAACCATACTGAAGATTGAACCTCCCGTACTAGTTATTTGTTGTACAACCTGTATGCCATTGACAAGTATATGTTTGATAAACAGCAGGATACCACGAAGCATCAATGGAACAACAGCAACAACAACAACGACAACAACAACAACAACAAGAACAACAATGGCAACTACTAATAATAAGATGTAATGAATAACAATTACCACTAGCGCTACCCAACTACCACTACTAATACCACTACCGCTACCACTACTGCTCATCCACCCCTGCTACCACTAGTACAACTGCTGCAACTGCAACCACACACCCCCGCACTACCAACACTGCGCACCCACATACACATACTACATGCACTACACATACGATGTGGACCACACAGACATACAACGTAGGCAAACTAGAGAGCCGTCCAGCCAACATTGCCATGGGGCCATTGAGGATCTAAGCTACAAACTCGCGAACCCCCCAACAGGGATTGCCGACGCCTACAGCATCCTACAGCCGTACAAAATGAGGGATGGATAGGGATGGTGCTTTGCTCTAAATGAAGCTTACTTCCAGCCCCCTGGATAGCCAGTTGATTGAAGTTTATTCCATCATTGCTGGTGCACCAATCACCAAGCTACACAAGCCTTGTCTTGGTAATCCAGTGATCCCCTGAGGTCATCAAACATGTCATGGGTCCCGGTGCCGGGGATGACCTGTACGTGCCCAACAGACCTCAGAGTTCCTGGTCACCAAGATGCGACCGCACAAAGGTCAACCAGGTTGAGCCACTGAGTCACATATCCTGAAAGCAATGGCTGTCTCAACGAACGTCCTTTTTGTTCGATCACCTTCCAGTTTCGGCCCATGTTCACAACTGCTGACGACTTGAGATAGTCTAGAGTCTAGATCCATAGAGGTACACAACCAAAGCTTGTTGAAGAGTCGTTTGTCAAGATCCTCAGCGATCCATTGGGTTCGCGTGAAAGCTAAGGCGGAAAGTGGAGGGAACTTGTGAGGGAAGCGGGGCCTTGTGCGGAGCCTCAGCTCATCCACACCCAATCGCTGCTGTTTCCGGCAGGACTCAATCCCCAACCACAATCAGCTCGTCCCACCGTCGCATGGATATTTATTGAGAGCTGGCACCATGGGGAAAAACTTCGACCCAAAACATCACCCATGGGCAAATATGATTTTTGCACATTCACGTTCATTCTGATAAATTACGACAGTGCTTTGCGACTAGATTCCGCAACGAATCCACTTCGAACGGCTCAATTCTTCAGAAAATGCGAAAGTAGACAACGTGCAATTCAACAATGTGAAGATGATCTTCTTTAGAACTGGCATGGCCAATGTCCAAAAGATGAATGTGAAGCAGGTCAAAGTCTGGGGCCTGCAATTGTTCAACACTCGTCGATGGTCTGGCCACTGAATATATCAAGATTGTCTATATTGCACTGCCACCTTCCCACATTTCCCACGTGTCCTTTCCAGTTTTGAAGCTATTGGCATCTAAAAATGTCCCCTCCAGCCTTAACGTTCTCCCCACCACATAAAGTGCCACTGCAATGGAGCATGTTGTACAAGGTCGAGATGGCTTGGACAAGTTGCGAAAACACTGGCTATACGCAGTGATTTATGGTTTAGGGTTTTAGGGTTTTGGTTTTAGGGTTTTAGGGTTTGAGGTTTAGGGTTTGATAACTCAGAAGTCAAAAAACAATGGCCCTGTGCAGGAATTTGAGCGTTGGGAAATGTTCTCAGACCCATGCGGGGCAAACCCTAAGGCTCGGGTGAACATGTCGAAACTGGTGAAAGCCTAAAATTGCATTTTTTCAGCTTTGAGAAATCGCGCCAGAAAAACTGGTGAAAGCCTAAAAATGCAAATTTCTGCTGGAGTGATTTCTCAGTTTTGAAATTGCATCGGTTCACAGCACGTTGGCAGTCGCAGCCTCTAAGCTGTGCGGTGTCCAGGTATCACTCGTGAGCAGACAGAGAAGCAGTGGAGAACCATTGCTGGCTGTGGATTTCTGGTTGGGGATGAATTCAACCAACCTCAAAAACATTTGTCAATCAAAGTAACATGCCAATTAAAAAGGAAACTAGTTCCTAAAAAAACATAAAAAGAGGGAAAATTGTTTCTAAAAATGACTAAAGCCACCTACCAGATTTCTATCCGCAGACAGTGAGGAACCCCAGTGACGACTCTCCAGTCGAACACTGTCTTTTTCTGACATTGGGGATGTCCAAAAAGTGTGTAGCGATTCGGTCAACTGCAACTCTGGAAGTCTGGGAGTGCCCAGATTGAAGTGTGGACCGGACCCATTCAAACTGAACATGTTTGCCCTTTGATCATAGCGAATGCATCAACTATCTTGTCAAGAGCCATCGGCGGATTTTACATCCGAACTTCCTTCTCACCTTTGCGCCGTTTTTGACTAAGTCAGTGGATGGGCTGAAGAGATCAAGGCACAACACAGACTTAGTCTTCAAGGCTTCAATTAATCAACTATCATTAGACATGACGCCGAGTGTCTGAACGTTGCTTTCCACCCAGAAATGTAGGTCTCGCCTACATACTGGACCTTGGCCCAGAGATGTCGCGACGCATGGAGACATGGCTGGAAGGCGTCAGCTAACTCAATGCGAACAAACAACTACGGGTGCCCAAATACCGAGGACATCCCAGGACTCTTTGTCCGTTAGGGCTTTGCATGTGGGCATTTGGCAGCAACAGCACCCCCCGCCACTATTGGATGATAGGATTTGATCATACTTGATCATCGTTCAACCTTTCAACGCTGTTTTAAGGGTCGGCAATGATCTCTCATCCCTTCACTTCTGCTCAGGGCTTGCCGCCCAATGTTGCTGAGGCACGCCAAGCTCGTGAGCTTCCATACTGTTGGCGGTAGCAACGCGAAGCAAATAGTCAATGGTGAAAATGATGATGGAAACCTGAGAAGTGCAACGCAGTAGCAACGTTTCCAGCATCTGATAGACATCTTCTGCTGAATATTCACGATGATGATTCATGATGATTCTCAAAATTGCCTTAGATTATATAACGCATGATCAACTTCTGATCAATCTGTATCGACACTCAATTGCAGCATGGGGGTGATCATGGGTCATCACGGGTGAGGGCTTGTCAACACGATCGCTGGCTGAGAAGTGTGATTCACTGGCTGATTGTTGGTGATTGGTGGTATGTTCAATAATTTGAAACAAGTAAGATCAAGATCAGGAATGGATATATAGTTGATATTGATGGTGTATGTAAAGGTCGTTGATAGCCACTTCGGAAATATTGATCCCTGCAGGTTCACCCTCATCAGTCTGAATACTTCAAGCTGAGGTGAACTCGGTGTACCCCAGAGCTGGGCCAGCAATCACAAGCTGTGCTACCTCCTGGATGTGGTTCCGCCGGCGCTGCCACGAAGCGATTGGTTTCCCAGTATGTGCCATCCCGAGTTCTTGTTTATACAAATCAGATTTGGGAGACCAGTTGTGTTTTGAAACGGGAAATTGGGCAATACACTGGTGAAATCGTTTGGATAAATGTATCGCTCACAGCTGGGCGTGCCAAGTTGGGATAAATGAAACCATCAGTTTCGGTGGTAAATCAACCATGATAGACATGTGTTTTGTCCCTATGCGCAAACTGTTTTTTGGAGTTTACCCTTTGACTATGCAAAGAGTTGCATCTCTTGTCAAACAGCAAAGGGTAAATCTCGGCGCTGTATGGGGTGGGCCCCAGCCCCTCATTTGAAGCATGGTCGTTCCAGTGTCTATGATCCATCGATTGCCATTTTGGATGATCATCCAGGAATCATCCCTGGATGATAACTAGTAAGTAACTAGTAGCCAAGAACATGTTCACCGGTCAAGCATATCAGAACGATTCCTCTCTCTCCTTCTGCGAGGCCACCTATAGAATGTAAAGGCTGATCAGCCAGCTTCAAGATCACTCTTGATCGTCTCAAACAAAGTTCTGGACCTGATTCCCACGACACACAAACCACGTGTTGATGTGTTGGTCCGACGTGGGGTCCACATTCGGCAAAGCTCCGGGCAAAGACACTAGTGCTGAGCCAAGAAACAAACTCGATGTAATAAAACCTCGGTCACCCAGTTCAGTCCCAGTGATGTTCCCCTACTGCCCTTTCGGTGCACAAACTTCTTCATTGCTCCCAGTGAAACCCATACGGCCAGACGGTCAGTTTATTCGCCGTAGATAAAAGCCCTGATGAATCCTGGTGAGAAACAATAGAACAACCAGAGCACTAAGATCAGATCCCAAGCTGCCGAAGAAAGAGGGTGGGCAAAAACACACGGACAGACAAACAGACAGACAAACAGACAGACAGACAGACAAACAGATAGATAGATAGGTTTACTCTTTGGGAACCTCTGCTTGTAATTCGTGCTTCTTCATGCTTAAGCAAATGTGAATTTGGACGTCCAGCAACCTATACTCGCAAAACTTTTCTCCAAGGTACGAGTTCAAATGCGACTACTGTTTGGAACCATGCCTCCACTTATGTCATGCCATAGACACCTTTGGCACTTTTTCAGACTCCCGAATTGCTTCTGAGAACCTTTGCTTTGGAGATACCGTTCTGCTTGGAAGCTCTGCTTCAATGGCAGTGGGTCAAAACCCAGTACCCCTGGTTCCCCATCATTATCCATTGTTTCCCCTATAGTTTTGCTGGTTATTATCCACCATTAGTGGTTGGTTAACTGCTTGACCCATAGCCAAATCTTGCTACCTGTAACTTGGCGAATTCTATACGTGGATCCATGCAGAACTATTTCAGTCGTGTCCACCTGTTGGAAATTGCAGCTCGTTGATGGCCCCCGGCTGCTGGATTACAGTCGTCGCAACAGGGCACCAGCAGAAATTCAGCCCACCGCTGTCATTGATCATCATGCTTAATAAACACTTGTCAATGTAGAAGTGTAAACAACCAAATATTGATCCAACCAAATATTAGCCATTGTAGAATCATGGATAACAACCGATAAACAACCAGTTGTATTGGGGTATGATCCTTTCTTATCCTTTCTTGATGTTCAGTCTAATCATCAGAATCGCCTGGTAAAGACCCTGGGAAAGCAGGACACACTCAATCAATTCACGTCCGCCACTGCCAAGCAGCGTGTCGGAGGGTCTAGGGCGACAGTTTTCAACGGTCAGCGCCAATTGACCTGGCAGCCCGGCTTTGCAACGAAAATGGATCTTGTTGAGCTGTGTGTGTGTGTGAAGTAGATAAAAACGGACGTTCCAGACAACTTATCTGTAAAGTGGGGACTTTCCAGACACAACGACGAAAGAATTAGAGCACCTCGTAGATAGGAATGTAGAGCTGTGTGTAAAGGAGATACAGCCCCAGCACAACCAAACAGGATGGCACCATGAAATGCTGGTCTAGAGTCCAGTAATTGTAAAAAAGGAATAAAAAGGATCTGTTTTCATACAGGAAACTACCAGTCTGTCACCGGTGCTTGCCATCCCCAAACCGTGCACATGAACCTGCCGTGATGAGAACATATGCATTGCACGCAGCATGACGCCGATTAATTGGATTACAATGCCAGTCAAGAGCTAGTTAGCAGCTAGCTTGAGGTCATCCTCTTTCAATGACAAATGAAAGTGATAGAAGTACAGTAAGGGATGAACATGTGTTGTGCGGGACTGAAATGTCAATGTGCAACACAGCACAAAAACACTCAGGTTTCTACAAGAATGCAACCGTGAAAAAACTCTTGAGATGTTTCTGGCTGGATGAAGAAAGAACCCTTTACTTATGCCTTCGACCTCGAACCACCATCAAAATGTCCTGCGTATTGCTAGTCTGAAGGCGAAACACACCTGGGGCTCCAGAGTACCAGTTGCCCAAGTTCTGGTTCATTGAGTATGTAAGCAGGAACTCATTCAATCGTCAGGGGCTTATATAATACATGTGATAAATCCATCTTTGTATCCCTCTATTGTGTACAGCACATTTGGCGATATGTACGGTAGACATATCTGAATTTTTAGAAATTTGAACCATTAGGATTATCCTCGAATAACCATTTATTTGGTTATTCGAAAATTGAATACTTGGTGGTTGTTTTGATATACTAATTAATTACAGTAATTAGAACCATTCAATACTCAACCACCATTCAATATCATTCCTATCGTTCCATAACCATGATCAAATGTTCGATAACCATTTCTATAGCTGTTCACAGCTGGCTTCAGTTGGATGGTATACAAAAATCTACTATCTACATCTATCTACTATCTGATAATAGTATCTATAATTTCTATCATGCCTAAACCACTGGTGGTTTAAGAACCCGTGCATCGTTGCAGCAGCGCGCCCATGGCGTACATTCCTCCGGCGTCGTGCTGAACTCGGGCATGGACTCCATCAACATGGTGACCTGCAGCCGCGTCGTCAGCGGGGCGTGGTTGTCGTGGCTAACAGTGGATACTCATGGTGGTTAGTTAGTGCAGTAGTGGATGGCGGTGAGTGGTGTCTAGTGTCGGTTTAGTGTTGGTTTATGGTGGTTTATAGTGGCTTATGGTGGTTTACTTAGTGGTGTTTCTTAGTGGTGTTTAGCGCTGGTTTATGGTGGTTTCAAGCAATTGGAACCCCAACTTCGCCCAAATTTTGGTGATGACTACACCGAAAAAATGCTGGCGGGTGTGTCAAGCACCATCATCCCTCTCCCACTTGCATATACTTATCATGTTACATCTAGTTGATCAACAACAAATAGGGTGGTTCAATTCACCCACAAAATATGTGGCTGCTAGGCTGGTACAGTAAGTCACCCGGGCACCGCACCGCTGTGAGGAGGATCACGGAGGTCAGAAGGAACGAGGCCCACCTGGTTGGGTGTTGCTGGGCTGTCAGTTGGAGGGTGAGCCTGGTTGGTGGTTGAACCAGGTCGAATCTTTAGAACCTATGGGTTGGTTGGGTTGAATCTGATTAGTGCTTGGTGGACCATGTTGAAACTTGCTTGGTGGTGCAACCTAAAGTGGACCCATGGCTACGGAATCAAGAAGCATATCACAGTACAACCCCCCCGACATTTCCAGACTTGGTGGGCCATCTGCCATGCTATTGCTGTATCGCTAGAATGGCCGATATCGCGCCATTTAATGTTGTCATCAACCTGTTTCCATTTATGCAGCACCACCCATCTTCCAATTTGCAATTTGGCGATCGGGCGAAAACCCTGAGCCTTGAGACGAGAATTCTGGTGATTGGACAGTTCATCTACCCGTGGTGGGCTCACCCCATGACATACCCTGGCCAAGTAACTTGGAAGTGAACAAAAAACATCTGCACTTCTGGGTATCTTTTTCTTGCTGGGAACTTGGATTTCTTACTTCCAGATTAGTTTGCCAAAGGTTGACCTGGTGGGACCAGATTTGGAGGAGGGAGTGATTATCAGGCTTCAGCGGTTCCAGTCCCAACCCTGGAGTTGAGGGAGGAAACTTGGAGGATTTTATAGGATTGTGACCATCAGCCATGCCTGCCATATAGCATGAAAGAATATGAAATGTCAACCAACCATTTCTTAATAACTACAAGTAGGAAAATCATCAAAACATGCTTGAAACCACCAACCAGATATGGCAGTGGGTCAAAACCCTTAGTCCCCCTGGTTCCCCTATCATTAGCCATCGTTTTCCCTATGAAATTGTTGGTCATTCTCCCCCACTATTGGTTGGTCAACTGCTTGACCCATAGCCATCTGCTGCCAACGGTGCTAGAAACCCACGGTGACCCATCGACGGCATCTGGGTCGCCGTACTGAGCCGCGCAGCTGGATGACGGATCGCTCAGCAACTTGAAGATCCTCCTGGGACAGGTGGCCACATGGCTGTGGGTCAATATTAACCATTAATCATAGGGAAAATGATAGGTTGGTTGGTTGGTTATTAGGGTTGTAATAGGGGATAGTAACCAAAAAAATTCATAGGGAAACCAACCAATTTCATGGGATAACAGCAATAATAATAACACCAATTAACCATTAATTGGTTGGTTCACCTATTCACCAAAAAAAAATAGGGGATAAGTTCACCGACCAATTTCATAGGGAAAGCAATGGCTAATGATAGGGGAACCAGGGGGACTAAGGGTGAACTGACCCACTGCCACATGGCGGCTAGAGCCATTGGATAAAGCCTTGGCGATGCTCGATCCGTTGGTTGGTTGAAACTGATGGTTGAGCCATTGGATTTTTTGCTGGTTGAAAATCATGGGTCTTCAATAAACACGAGTTCAACATCCACGTGCTCTCCTGCAAAGCGCTTCGCAGCATGTGCCACCGGCAGCTGCTCCCCAAGGATCTCTTTCGAAGATATCCAGAAGTAGGTAGTTACAAACATGATGGGTATGGGTGTCCCCTAGAATTCGGAACTTCCAAAACAACCGCGGGTCTCCATGGTTCATGGTGGTTTCGTCCAAGGCCATGCCCGGGCCATAGAGTTTCGCTGGGAGCAAAGCCTGTTTTTTGGCACAGCTGCTCACCACCATGGCATCTTTGGCCCAGTTGAACAGGACTGGTTCCAGCGGCAGCAAGTCCAGTTGGAGACTGAAATCCCCTGTTGCAAGCTGGGACAACGTCACAAGTCTGCCAGCAAATGGCTGGCAATACCCCGTAATTACCCCTGGTGAACATTTGATGAATGAACAAACTAGTCTAACCCTTGGGATTCACCTTCCCTTTTATTGGATTTCATTGGTGATATTGACCCATAGCAAGATCAGATTCACTGATTTGAAGCTTCCAAGGGGAGGCTCAAATGCTCAAATGGTTTGCTGAGTTTGCTGACAGCTGGACTCACGTTTCCGCTGGATCATTAGCGCTTGCTAGGCACACTTGCCATCCTTTCGTGCCCCAAGGCATCCCAGTTTTTCACTGCGATGGAAGCTCTTCACATCAGCCGACGGTTCCCAAGACCAACGTTTTTCCAACAGCCGCATGGGTGCACAGCACGGAGTCCATGGCCAGTTTGATGTCGGTCTGATCCATCTGGCCAAACCTGACAACTGGCTGATCACCATACTGACCCATTATTGCCATTGGCAGAGGCTAAAAATGGCCTGGTAATGCTTCATGATGGATGGAAAATAGTACATGATGGAAAATGCTAAAATGATGGTAATTTGTTCTTGCTAACTTGCTACACGGGTTGACAATTAGAGATCTAAAATCATACCCCCGGGTCTACCAAAAAATTACCGCTGTTCTTTCCCCAGCTACGGGATGAGTAGGGATTGCTGTTGTGGATCTCACATTGTTTGATAAAAAGTGCCCGGGCTTCCTGCAACAAACTCCGATGAACTATGTCCAGTACCCCACCAACCTTTTGTCAAGTCAACAGTTCCTTGCTCAGTTGAAAGAAGATATACAACAACCTGCCTTGAGGCTCCTAGCTACTTGACCATCACTGAATTTTTCGGTCGGATCATGTACTGGCCATCCAACCTCATATGTGTCCCGTTGCATAAGACCCTTGGATCTCCTGGGCGCATCCATGTCCTCGTTGCTGCCCGGCTGCTGAGGGGAGATTTCACGCATCAGCATGTGCGATCCCGAGGCAGAGAACAGCACGTCCTGGGCACCACCAGGGTGCTCTAAACATTGGAGGTTCGAAAGGTCGGTTCGTTACGTTCGTTAGTTGGTTCGGGGTAGTTGATGTTGGTTGGTTAAAGTTGGTTGGCCTACAATCCCACCAAAGTGGTGTATAAACATGTTGAAATGTCCTGTAATTAAACATGTACATATGCACATATGATTTCTACATGTACATAGATTCACCTGTACATAGATTTACATGCACATTTGATTTCTACATATGGCATGGTGATATTTGACCTTTTCATGTGCAAACAGGCTATGTACTATAGTGCATGATACCTGCGAATGTGGAACCATTATCTTCATACTGTACCTTCAGGGTATGCATGAAAGTATTTAAAAGCGTGCATAATGTGCACAAAAGGCATACTCAACATCAGAACCTATGTGTTTGTACATATGTACATACAGTCTATGCCAAGTCCCCTTATCATGGTTGCCTATATTTTAAGTGTACATTGCTTATTTCCCAATGTGGATGATTATTGTTTGGCTACTAGTTGGCTAGTTGAATAGTCAACGAACCAATTAATCAAAGTGAGTCAGTGAGTCAGTTTCGGTAGTAAGTCCATTGTTTAGATAATTATTCAGTTCCCTGGCCAGATTTTTTTTCAGATAGTTGTGAGTGAATTCGGCATTCATCTCGCTGGTTCATGAGTTAGTTCAGCTGACTTTTGGCATTTCTCCTATGATCGTTGGTTAACTAGTGTATGTCATCAAAACCCGGAAGATGATAAGCCATCAGAGGGTTTCTCAAAATGGGGGACCCCCAAATCATCCACTATTAATCATGTGTAGAAATAAAACCAAGTATTCTTTGGGTTCCCCATATTGAGAAACACCCATCATGCCCCAAAAAAACGTTCTCATCCCCCAAAAAGAAGCACGGTTGAAGCCTTGACACGTTGTTACGCCACTTCTCCCCGCCGAGTTTCGCAGTTCTCCGTCTGCACCCTGGACCAACACACGCTGCTGACCGCTCCGCCGTGCGGCCGCGAACGGCACAGCACGGTGCTGGATGCCTCAGGCGCGCGGCCGCGCAGGTCCATCACAGTGATGCGACCATCCTCCAGTCCTGCATCGATGTAGCTGAAGATGTTCAGGGTCATGGTCATGGTCATCAGCGGCAGCAGCATCATCAACCATCATCATCATCATCACCATCAACTATCAACCATCAACCATCAACCATCAACCATCATCATCATCATCATCATCATCATCATCATCATCATCATGAATTGGTTGCCAGACTTGGTACACTTCATTGGTTTTGCTTGTTGGCTGATATTGATTAGGGTGCGTTTTTACCCCAGATAGCTGACAAGCTATAAGGGGTTCTTACTTCTCCATGGTAGGGCCTCGAATCGGCGTTTTTTTTGCCGCTGCTCTGCCGCTGCTCATACTTGTCTCCCTTTGTCTCGCCTTTGTCTCCCGCTGGAATGCTTCACTGCCAGACTCGCCCTCACAAAGTGTAGCTCCTAAGACTAAGACCCAAAAATTTCAGAACATCATATGCTAGAAGACTGAATGACTTTAGGACCCGGCCGCAGCTTGCAGTTGGCGATGATCCATCGTTCGAGCCCTTTTTGCCGAAACGATGATGCAGTCATCATCATCCTCGGGCATGGGGGCTGGGGAAAGATGTGAATAATCATTTGCGTATACCTGCCTTCGGTTGACCAGCTGCTGATGCCACTCGTTGCGTCCCTGCAAGGCAAAAATAAGGAAGCCAAATTGTGTGTACAACTTGAAAACCCATAGCCACTGATGTTCCCATCATTAAAACGAGAGAATCCGCCTGTTGGGGCAACGGAGGGCGCACGATCCGGGCCTGCAAGATGATAGATTTATCTATGAAGAAAGAAACGCAACCGTAAGATACCTCACCTGTGGAGCATCCGCGTCGATAGCGGGGCGGCGTGGAGCCGACTCGAATACCTGTTACAAACATTGGTCTCTGGATGCTAAACATTTAAACCGCATGCCTGAACCCACCTGGCGGGCAGCTGCGGCGGCCTTCGGCGTTGCCGATTCAAGTGCCGCGGCTTTTTCCGCGTCTTTCTTGACCTTAGAACAAGTCTGGAAGAGCGAAGGTACTGAAGTATCAACTACGCGGCTCATTGAATGACTAAGGTGTCAGCCGCTGGCTGGTTACCAGTCCTGTCAATAAATTGGATCAAGGATTAACTAACCTATCAAAATCTGAAAGGAATTGAGCATCGAGCAATCCATGGTTTCCAGGGCCCTTATTCTTCTGCTGCCATCGGGCAACCATGGTCCTCAAGTTCCATGCTTCAACCCAAGAAGAGTTGGCAAATTGAGCATGAGTGAAACTCATCGTTGCATTCAATCATAGTCATCTAGCGAAACTGTATCAACAGCGGTGAACACTGAAGCATCATCACAACATCATCCACTTATCAGTCATGAAATGTGCGGTACGGAACATTTCAACCACACAGTCATTACCAAATCGCGATCTGTAGTGTAAACCACGCTTGCACCAAAGCGATGACTGTAGGCCTCCGACCGCAATGCTTCCGCTTCGGTGACTGGAGGCTGATCTCATCGCGGGGGCGTTGTGGCTCGTGATAGGTTCACCAGGTCAGTTTGAAGCCCATGGAACTGCACACATCACTGACCGTTGTTGAAGCCTCCCTGATTCGGGGGCCGCACGTTGCAGCTTGTCCTCTCTGTGACGACAGCAGATCTCACTACCTGAGGAAAATGAACTTAGCAACTGAAGAAGCGACTTAACAACCTTTTTGGAACCTTTTGAACAGCCAAACCTTTTTAGATGAGCGATCAGTTGGATGTGTTGATAGCACCCGCTTGTCTCCCTTTGTCTTTCATTTGTCTCCCCTTTGTCTCCCCTTTGTCTCCCCTTTGTCTCCCCTTTGTCTCCCCTTTGTCTTTCATTTGTCTCCCCTTTGTCTCCCCTTTGTCTTTCCTTTGTCTCCCTTGTGGCTCTGGATCGGCGCTTTGTTTGCCGCTGCTCTGCCGCTGCTCTCATGCTTGTCTCCCTTTGTCTCCCCTTTGTCTAGCCTTTGTCTCCCCTTTGTCTCCCCTTTGTCTCTCCTTTGTCTCCCCTTTGTCTCTCCTTTGTCTCCCCTTTGTCTCCCCGATCCATGAGAAAATACTTTGCAGGGCGGGATAGAAATACACAACCTAAGATCTATGAAAATATTACTGTAAACAAACCATGCAATTCAAAACGCAGGTTTATGGTACACACGCCGGAAATCTTTGTGCACAATGCGCCCGCTATCTGGGGTCTATGCTGGTGTAATTTTTGCTTTGCTTCGGTGTGCGTGTTTCTTGTTTGCTGTTGGATCTGAAATTGCGTTCCGTGCATTTTGTTTGGAGCTGAAATCTAGCCCCACTCGTGCTGAACTCGCAGCATGTTTCAAGCGGTCTACGGTATACATCTTTTTGCTACTTCATTCCATGATTTTCACAGTCTGAAGCCTGAACACACAGCTTTGCGGGGGCTCGGAATTTACCCTCTTGATAAATTATGTAGCGAATTCTTTTGTTCCTGCCGTTCACAAAACTCTTCGATTTTTTGACCTGATACACTCCTATAGATGTACCCCCAACCATACACCGACATGTACATGGTGCTTCCTCCAAACCTTCGGGCGGCACTTTCGATCTGGGGGTCTATGTATAAGTATCGTTATACATTGGGTGTCATTGTTGGGTGCCACTGGGTGTCACTGGGTGTCACTGGATGCCACTGGATGTCACTGGGTGTCACTGGGTGTCACTGGGTGTCACCGGGTGTCTGATTCTCTGTAAATGTTGATAGTCTTGATGATGACTACTCTTAGTGGTAGCATTACGATAATAAGGATGTGAACGGAAATGGTGGGATGGTGATGTGGGATGGTGATGTGGGATGGTGATGAAGACGCTAAGGACGGTCTTGCCAGTCACGCTCAAGGCCGGCTATCAAATACATGAATTCATGGGAGTGAGCAAGCGCTCAAAACCATAGAATAGCATATAGACATTCTCGTTTCTTAGAGATTACAATGTAATTCTGCTTTCTTAAGACATTATTGATTATAATGCAAGAAAGAATAGAGTAGCACTTGCAGATCTTATGATTTCCGGCATGGCATTGCCGTAAAAAATGTCCTGCTGCCAACATGTTGCCATCTGCAGAGAAGGCCATGGTGGTCACGGCAGCATCCGAGGATTCTTGGCGGAAGATGCGCGTAGGCAACGCCGATGCTAGGTCCCAGAAGACGAAACCTGAGCCCGGACTGCTGTCGAGCCTTGAAATTGGAAACCTGCACTGATAAAGGGCTGATGAGGGGCTGCACCCCACCATAGGGCTGATAAAATGACGGAAAGTAGTCTGTATCAAGCTTGGGGATTAGCAGGGAAGTTTGATGACTGGAGAAGAGAGAAAGGATGAGACAGGACTGCCAGTGTTCATGTGTATGTAAAGGGGGGCCCCCTCAAACGGGGCCCCCCCTGAGCAGAACCTCGATTCCAAAACACACCTGGATTCTTAATAAGCACTAATGAGCTTTAATGGTGTGATCAGTAGAAGGAAACACTGTGTTCTGAAACTATTTCCCGATTTCTTCACATCACAGCTACTGGACTAGAAAGACATGATCAAATAGCTAGAGAATTCAGCTGTCAGTATTTCAAGATTTGGCCCTTCCCCATGACTCTTCCACTCATCACTGAGGGAAGACCACCCCGTCTCGAGAGACATTCAAGTAGCTAGAGAATTCCGTTGTCAGTATTTCAAGATTGGGTCCTTCACTATGACTCTTCACCTCTTACATTGCAGGGAAGTCCAAGTTTCTTCCAGAAATGGTAAGCCCATTTGAGGCAGAAATATCGGGCATGTCACTGACTCGGGTCCGCCAGGCACCATGTTGGACATCCAAGCAAATTGAGTCTGCCAACGTCTGCTCTCCATCACCTTTGATTCTTGACGTGGTGGTTTCTCGAAATAGGGGTACCCCCCAATTATCCAATATCCACAAATTAGAGTGACAAACGACCCATTTTTGAGGTCCCCTATGGCTATCCTTGCAACAAAGCTGTCTACCGTCCCTTGGAATGGCTGAAAATGATGTCCTCTGGATAGCTGACCGATCTCGGCGCCAAGCAGCTGTCGCAATGGGCTACAACCACCCTCCGTCCATCAGGTTGAACCCTGCGGCGCTGTGCTGGACCAGGAAAGGACCCTATGAGTACCACCATGCACCACCATGATGTGCCTGGTTGGTGATTAAAGGTCACATCCGATTCAGGCGCCTTGTGGTTTTGTGGCTTCTGGTCTGGTTTTGGAACCCTATTGCTATTTGCAGTGCAGTGAGGGGACCCAATCTTTCTTTTCTTTCTTCTCCTTCTTCTCCTTCTTCTTCTCGCAACATTTCCCTAAAGTTGCGAAAACCTATAGAACTTCGCGTTTCCAGAACCGTTCGGAAGTGTAAGCGCGACTTCAACCACAAAGGATTCACTGTGTGGGACGCACCATTCTTCCGTGCCTGCACAAAGCTTTTTGCATCGAGCGCTGACATATTTTGGCTTCATCGAACATTAATCGTTACGTTTGGGCCACGGTCCCTCCCCCGAAGGTATGACTGCAATCCCAAAAAAGCTGAATTCATCCGCCTCAAAGCCTGAACTTCAGGTCCAGCTGCACCATACACTCCTCAGCCACGGCACCGACAGTGGCCTCACATGGTACCTTGCCGCCTTCCCGAAGCCTCGACGTGATCATGCTCGATGATTGGGTAGATGAGCACGACATCAGTGTTTCTTGTAGCCACATAATATTGTGTATATGTATGTATATATACTATAGTCAATCATTGTGCACAGCCAGATTGCACCATTCACTTATGATCATGTATGTTACAATCAACTTTCGATCAACTAATCGTAGTCTGATTATAGATAATTATATAACTAATCATATATAGAGATTATGATCAACTTTCGATCAACTAATCACAGTCCAAGTATAGATAGAGTTGATTGAAAGTTGATGGTTTGAAACTTTACCGCCAGGATTTGGCAATTCTCAAACTACCGCAGCTACCGCCTCTGCTCAACGGCCAAGCCACTCACCGGTGTCGCCTTCTTGGAACCTCGTGCTGCGCTCCACAGCAGGGCCTCGCCGTCCTGAAGCCACCGTGCCCACGGTGCTGCGAAGGCTGGTGCCGAGGTGGAACCGTAACCAGGCAGCAGGGATTCGATCATTAGTTCACCATTCGTTCACCAACCATCAACTCCATAAGTTCACCAACCATCAACTCCATTAGTTCACCAATGATTACCTCCACCGTTAGCATTCTGTTCGTTCGCCAATGACTAACTCCAGTGGTTCACCATTGAAGTTCACCATTGATTCACCATCATTTGCTCACCAACATTTATTCACCATCAATCCAGTCTATCGTTTCTTTGCTGATCTGAAAGTCTGAGCCAGAGTCAGTCATGTGGGTCCCGATGCAGCAACGCCAATCCCAAGCCAATGAGTTTCAGAAAAGCCCTCGTTGGCAGCCATCATTTACATTCATTTGCAATGAATGGCCATTATCTGCCAACATTAGTGGTGATCAAGCGACGCTTGCCTCAATCATCCTTAATCAATAGCCAGCAATCATCCCAAGCCATCATCGGCCAACATTGTCCACCATGAATAGCTACTAGTAAACTCAATAAACATCATTAACAGCTATCAGATCATTCAATACGGCCGAAACATCTGATCCCAATCGGACCTTACCCGTGGACACGAAGTAGCGCCCCAATGGCGCCCAATCCAAACACCAAACAGGATCGACCTGTCCTTGGGTCACGACGTCCGTTGCTGTGCTCGGAAAAGGCAGCTGTTGAAGTGAACAAAATGCAGCTCACAAAAAAGTAAACAAAAAAAAGTTTCAGAAAAGAGAAGAACTCGCAACCCTAACAACAACCCTGACAACAACCACGGCAACAGCGACAATGATAGCGAAGACGATGGTGATGACGGCGTCCAGGACAAGGACAGCAAGGACCAACGACAAACAACCAGCAAGCAACAGCGGTAACAAGAATGAGGACAACCAACAACAACAACAACAACAACAACAACAACAACAACAACAACAACAACAACAACAACAACAACACGGCGGCAACGACGACAACGACGACAACGACGACAACGACAACGACAACGACAACGACAACGACAACGACAACGACAACGACAACGCAACACCAACAACAACACCAACACCAACAACAACACCACCAACAACGACAACGACAACGACAACGACAACGACAACGACCACAACAACGACAACTGCTGATGAGCACAAGAACGACAACAACAACAACAACAACAACAACAACAACAACACCAGCAGCCGCAGCAGCAGCAGCAGCAGCAGAAGCAACAGCATCAACAACAACAAAACAAGCCACCAAACGATAGAACAAACAAAAAAGGAAGATGGACATATCTCAAAGAATATCGCCAACAATCGATCGGATACAATAAATCATATTCTTCCAGAAGAAGCTGAAGAACAATCACGTGTACCCCTCTGACGTGACATGGTGACATGGATCCAGCGGTGTTGAATTTTGGATTTTTGGCCATCACAGCGACCGATTCTTGATTTTGGCAAATACGGAGTCATACGAAAATCATCAGAGACAATCACCCACTATAGCAAATGGCAAACAACATCAAAAAAAACTATGTATAGATCTACTGTTTGATGTGTATGCATGTATATATGTCTATGTGTTTATGTATATGTACATGTATGTTGTTCAACACGGGACTGCAACTGCGCCCCTTGGTTAACCTCGACTGGCCAGCGATCAAGCAGCGGAAGGTCGACGTTAAGGTGTTGGTGCCAACACTCCATAGCCTCGGCCATGCGGAAGGTTCTCCACCATCGATCCTCATTGTTAGCCATCAACGGTTGTCACTAACCAAAATATCCATCATCTATCAGCAATCATAAATCGTTGCCATCATCAATCATCATCAATCATCAATCATCAATCATCAATCATCAATCATCAATCATCAATCATCAATCATCCATCATCATCATCATCATCATCATCATCATCATCATCCTCATCCTCATCCTCATCCTCATCATCATCATCATCATCATCATCATCAACCGTCTTCAATCACCATCCTCATCATCATCATCATCAACAACATCATCATCATCATCATTGATATTAGATCTCCGGTTCAAAGCGATTGGGATTTTGAATAATTTCAATATTCTGCACTCCTCTACACTGCTACCGTGGCAGGTCAGAGCGAACCATGACAACGATGGCATGCAAATTCCAACTCCAATCAAAACACAAGATCTCTACAACAAACTATAGAGGATAATGGAGGTCCATTTGACCCCCAAGGAACAAAATGAAATATGCACTCAGTAAACACCGGGCTCTCTTTGCAGACTGAAACCTGTACATGGCACATGAAATGCAGGAGAAAATGAGAAGGAAACGGCAAGGAAAATGTCTCGGAATGATGAGAATGAAAAGACCATATACATCAAGAAAGGACCGAAACCAGCCGCGCGGTCACAATGAAGGTAGTGCCACACAGCAAGCTAAGCACGGCCAGTCTGTAAATGGAAATTAGATAATGATTGCCCTATGCACGACATGAAAAATGATGAAAAATGATCCACATCCGAATGGTGCATTGCTAGAAATTCCCGTCATCAAATTCTACTTCCCCATGTCGAACCTCCTTGAGGGATCTTTTTCTTCGGACCTTCAGCTGGGACCATCCTCACATCATGACGGACGCTGTTGCGTCTGTGGGACTGAATGCATCCATCTTGCCCTCCACTGAGCAGCATCTCCTGAGATTGATCTTAGCACCCCTGCGATGTTCAGCCAGCAGTGCATGTTAGATTCCTTTTCCTCCCAAGTTATGCAGTACAAAAGCTACTCTCACAATGTGCTTATCAACTTATTGCCTTTAATTGCTCCTTTCATCTCTCAGTTCTTGGGGGTAAATGTGACAAGATGCATCCCGAACGGCCGAGTGAGAACCCCCAATGTCCGTTACCAACCATAATCAAAAAGGAACCGCGTGCAAAAGGCTCTCTGGCGAGTTGGCAAAGCAAAGAGCAAATCAAAGCAGGATATCAAAGTTGCTGCATGTTACACATAAGCATCAAGGCGGTACCAAGATTGTCAACCCCCACTACTGGATATGTATCATATGCTATGTGTTTCACGCCCAGATTGAGTTGTGTACATGACGGGTTTAACATGTATGGATAATACATATAAATTATATGATATCTTTCACATTTTTTCCATAAATGATAATGGATACAGAAACAATTGGATGATTCCCACTGAAATGGTCTGGTCAGATGCACGCATAGCCATTGAACCATAGATTTAAGAGTACCACGCAATTTTAATTGGATGCTCGCAACTTCCTCCGCTGAAAGCAAGTAGAAGGGCAGCCATTGAACTTCCTGTTTGATGCAAAATAAGTTTACGACTCTACGCCAATATTCCAAGATGATGTATTTGCGATTTTCCGTTAAGAATGAGTACCCCTACGGCCTCCCAGTAAAGATCCTTTGCGGAAGGAAGCCGGCAAGTGAAGATCTGCTGTTCGGAGATATTCACCAACAACCCTCCAGAATGTGGGCACCAGCTATTGCAACTAACATCGGATGAACATGGGGGGGTTGGTATCAACCTAGTGAAGTTGTATTTCCAGTGGAAATTCCAACCCCTATGGCCCACCATGGCCCACCATGGCCCACCATGGCCCACCATGGCCCACCAACCACCCGTTGATTTCTAACGTTTTGAGGCCCACCATGGCCCACCTCAGAGCCCCGGAGCCAAGCGTCTGAGTTTGGGGAGAAAGTCGTCGATAGCACACGGCCACCATGGCACCCCAAGCGCTGCCCTGGCGGATTGATCTGGTCGCTTCGGTGGGCCCCCAACCACCTAGGTTAGTTGGTTTATTTGCGTAACTTACACTGGGGTGATTTCTAGCAGTTACAGGGGTGAACTCACCCAACGCCTATAACTGGCCCACCTTGTATTTCATGGGGATTTCTCTCAGAATTCGTTGGATTTCTGGGTCCCAATCTGGAGTCCAAGTGTTGCCACGAAGGAGTGGAATGAACTTCTCCAGGACGTGACGCCCCAATCGAAAATACTGATGCAATGGTTCCTGCTGTGCTGAGGGGCATGGAAACAACCTTGAGGAAGCCAATCACCCCAAACGTGGTTGAGGTGATAAAGTAGAAAATACTCGAAATACTGGTGACATATCTGCAACCCATCAACCAGAACAGCAAGGCTCAATGTGAATCTCCGATTCAGAAACCCCAAATAGATCCAAATAAACCCCTTTGTGGTCGTGATTCCAGGCTTTTTGCGAGGTACAACATGGTACAGCCATCTCAGCCTGAGAATCCGCACAAATACACATTCCAATCCAATGGCATGTAGATTCCAATGGTAAACCAAGCAGTCTCAGAGGCTCTGGTTCAATCAGCTTGGATCAGCGTCGCAAATGCAATACCATTGGGCAGCCGAGCCAACCACCTGCCCTGCCGGGGAAACCCCACCTTCGAGTTTGGCCATTGAGGTCCCAGGCAAGAGCGTATCCACTCGGAAGATCCTCCACTGCTGAGGCTGAAACTACGGGAGCATCCAAGGGGTGGTCTCGGCTCTGGCTCCAAAAGATCAACAGAGTGGTGTGTAACTAATTGAATTAGGCTATAACTAGGCTTCACTAATCAACAATTCAGTTCTAATTCTTCATTTGGCTATGGGTCAAAACCCTTAGTCCCCCTGGTTCCCCCATCATTCACCATTGTTTTCCCTATTATGACTGGTTGTTATCCCCATAGCCATTTTTTGATTCAACCGACGAGTCTTTCCCAACTTTCTTGAACTGAGGGTGTACACCGCGATCGCAATTTCTGCAGGCCTGACGTCACGATCGCATCCAGCCGCACACATGCGTTGATCGTCCGAGATGCTTCCCGCGTAAATCGGGACATCCGGAGCATCGATCACCAGAGATACGATGGAAGCTCGACGCTTCAACTGATCCTTGGGATGTGCTAGGCTTTGCAGGGCCGCGTTGTAGATTTTGGGCTATATGATTCGTGTAGTTTTCTAGTTGGCCTGTCTCTGTGTTGGTTAATGTTGGTTGCCTTACACAGGGCATCTTGCCGTCTGTAGATCTTTCTCCACGTTTGGTGTGACTCGTCCAGGCGTCTCTTAATTCGCTACCCCCAACATTTAAACTCGCACCAAAAAAGGCTTCCCTATTCTCTACCAGTGTGTGTGTGTGTATGTGTGTGCGCGCTGGTTTGGGCCAGACGGGGACAACAACATCAATAACAACCATCGCGATCAACCCACCAACCAACCCAAACACCAACTCCAACACAGAAGAGATTACAAAACTTACGCTACAAATGCTGAATCCACAGGCCAGAAGCCTGCTGTGCTCGCGGCTGTTCAGGTAGCGGCACTATCTTTGAAGATGTCGCTTTTCCTGAGCTCAGGCACTGTCATTGACAGCAGGTAAATATAACAACAATAAGCCATATAGTACTCAGACTACGCCCCCAACCGTCCTTGGGCTCTCACAACAGTTAACTACTACACTGTTGACCCAAGATTGAACCGACGATGACAACGGCGCTTGATGGTGGCGTTCAGTGCTTCGTTAGCATCTCTTGAATGGATCTGGGTGTCTCCAAGAGGCCGCTTGAGTTGTCGCGCAAGGGTTGGGATGGAGTGGGGCCGGATCTAACTGGTGCTGTCATACCAACACCTGCTTATTGGTAGGCCATACCATTTCAAATGGTTGGTATATCCCTATTTGCATTGAAAGCTTCATTTGAATTGATAGCTTCGTCTCGCATATCTATAGCCTTGTTGCTGTGCATATCCGTTGGGCTGTATCTCAGTTTGTGGGCAAATGTTCACCTGTCCCTCTTTGATCCTTTTTATTGGCGCATGGTATTGACCTTTACCAGTGTTTCCCATCACTGGACTACCTATTTAAGATAATCGGAAGTTCTGTTGGCAGGTACCTCCCATGGTGATGAAAATATTCCGGGCTTTCCCATTCTTGCGCATCGATTTTTCTCGGCTATTGGTGGTTCTGATTTGCTCTTCTTGATCAGTATCGGCCGTTGCTCAGTATTAGAAAACATTATCAGTCGCCATTAACACGCTCGACCTCGCTGACTCACCCGTACTCAGACTCAATCATTCTTAATATCCAAGGCCAAATATTGTTAAGCACCAGGAAGCACCAGCAACTAATTGTTAACTGGGATTAGCCAGTATTAATCATTCTCAGCGATCGCCATGATCAGCCATCATCAACCCTCGGCATCAGTGACCACCGTCAAACCACCAGTGACCAGTACTTACCATTAATAACCAGTACCAACCATTCTGAACCATTACGACCCATTGCTGACCATTACTAACCACTTGTATCCATTGACCATTGCCATCCACGTTCGAAGTGTCTCTTCTTGGATTTATCATCTGCCATCACGATGTGAGCGGTCTCGCAGAAGGCAGCTGAGCTTGTCAGATGCTGCTCATTGCGGCGCTTGACCACGCGAACGGTATCAAAGAAGGCGTCCAGTAAAGTGGCCCTGAGTTGGATGGTGCTTGAAAGCTGCTCAATAATTCTTAGTGGTGGCTGATCATGGGTGACAACAATTGCATAGGGGAACAATATATAGAAATGGTTGCTAATGACGGATCCCTCGTAATAGGATGCTTGTTGGCGCTTGATGGTTGCTGAGTGTGGCTGGTGATGCTTAATCGTGGTTGAATGATGATTGATAATAGTGGGGAATTGGGCAATTCTGAGGCTTGATAATGGTAAGGGGGTCATCCGCGCGCACAAAGAAGGTCATCCGCGCACACGGAAACAGGGTCATCCGCGCACAAAGAAAGAGGGTCATCCGGATACAGAAAGAGGATCGTCTGCGCACACAGGGAATTCCACACTTTAGGGTTTACATTGGGGACAGGGGACAGGGGAACATGGGGTTTAGGGAGACATGGGGCTTGTGCACACAGAAAAATAGTGAGAGAGAGAGAGAGGGTCCACCGCCCACACACGGAATTCCACCCTTTAGGGTTTACTGGGGACAGGGGACCTGGGGGGATGGGGGCATGGGGAGATGGGGACATCGGGTTTAGGGGGACATGGGGCTTGTGCATGGCATGGCTGTCAGGGGACATGGCGCTTGTGCATGGGATCGCTTTCGGGGGGACATGGGGCTTGCGTATGGGATCGCTGTCGGGGGGGACATGGGGATTGTGCGTGGGATGGCTGCCCCTGTAGGGTTTACATTGGGGACAAGAGAGACGACAACACACGCAACATGCAAAGACAACGGGGATATGCGTGGAAGACGCAAAACCACAGTGCACACCGCGGCCATCCAAACCTCATGGACTGTCTGCACCGGGCAGGGATGCACCCCTGTCTCTATGCAGGGATCATCCGTTGCCCGCGTGCGCAGATGACACATTTTGTGCGTGCACTCACAAATGACCCCATTCTCGCGTGCACAGATGATCCCCTTTCCCTTGATAATGGTTCATGATGAGAACCAGAAACTCATCAAAACTAGCAACAAACAAATTGTGAATGAATGTCAATCATGGCCGATAAGCAACAGTACGGCAAGATCGATTCCATCCCCTGAAAACATCCACGAAGGCCCTCTACCCTGTATTGGACAGCCCATGCTGTGCCAGCCAGATGGCTCTGGTTTCCTCAAATGATCCTGACACATCCTGACACAGGGGGAAGGCTGTGGGTCGTTGAAAATCACACTGCTTAGCTTCATTGTTTCTGGCCTCTGCCCATACTTGGTCCATTGTTGTGGGCTGAACCCACAACAAAAGCATGAACATCAATCCAACCGAAGTAAGAGTTCACAAGCATCAACCCCCAGGCACTACACTAGTCCAAGCACTTCAAAACAGGATGACCGATGCACTGGGCTTTTGCTGAATGGACAACAGCGAATACGGAGGATGCTCCTCCTGGTGACGCTACTATAGCTTCAGAAGACCAGAGTTGGCCAGCACAATGAAATGCAGCCCCGCTGCACGTAACTTCACAATCACCATGTTTCTACAGCGGTTAAAACCTGCCATTTCGCCCTACTTACCATGGTCTACTATAATGACATCCCACTTGTAAAGAAATTCAATACTAACAGGTTGACTTTCAGCAGCATTTCATTTCAGTAACTTAACTACTCTGCCTTCCTCCCATGTTTTCCAACGTTGCTGAGAACCCCTCTACTTCACCAAACGGCAGCTGGAGCAATGCAACAACACCCTGTGATCCAGCTGAGTGCAGCAGTGATCCAGGAATCCAGCCACGGACGGCGAACCAAGCGAGCCAAGCTGCATGTCTGGGCGACCCAAGTAGCTCAACAGCAGGTGATGGGACAACTCCGACATGAAGACTTCGTCCGCTAACGCCGTCGTCTTGACTCGCCGACGATCTGGACCAGGGACACAGGGAAGGGGACGCTGAAATCACCAACGAATCTCCAGTTGGAAAGGCCACAAGTCACGTCAATGATCATCACCCATGTGCACTAATGATAAGCATCAGGAATCATCTCATTAACCTGCTCATCAACTCTATTAACTATTGCCATAGATGACCCTGCCACAATTTGGCATCAAACTAAGATCATTCTACAACTAGGTCTGCTCTCCCAAGAGCTGCGTAGAAGACCCAGTCCATTGGGAATAGCCAAATGAAGCACTTGCCGAAGGATGGATGCTGGTCTATTGCAGGGTATCTAGGTCTACGACACTTTTCACTTTCCCCGAAGCCCAAGTCAAATGCACATATGATCAAATTAATCAACCAACCAACTATTAATAACTAGGGAAAATAAAAAATGCTGTTCCAACCACCAGCAAAACAAATCGCTGTTCCGCATGCCCACCGAAGAACTATGGCTCTCAACACCTGCGTTTCAGCGGTTTCAGCGGCTCAAAGAGCGCCCCGTTTGTTGATGGCACTCAGCGGCCCGAAAATTTCCAGTTTGAGGTGTGACTGGTTTGAGGTTATAACTAGGGTAACTACCAGTTATGGTAGATGTAACTATATATAGTTAAATGGCTTATTAATCAACTTATAACCAGGGGGGCCCACCTTGTAGCTCTCGGATTCCTGCCACTACGGAGCATTGGCAGCTCAAAGTCATAGTCATACTGATCAGCCAAGTACTATAAAGATTCCCATCGAAGATCCGGAAATCCGGCCTAAATCAAACAAGCTCTTGAAAGCTGTATGTATCTCCGCATTTCTTGTTCATCTTCTAACGCTGCCACGACTGTTCTGCGGCTCCCCAAAAAATTGTGGTGCGCCAAATGATCAATGCGAGAGGAATAACCATGCCGTAGGTGTCATAGTAATCTCCGTTCATCATCAAGTACAAATGGCTTCATGGAAAAAAAATCATTTTAAACCAAACAAAACACACATGCCAACAACAACAACAACAACAACAACAACAACAACAACAACTGCTGATGAGCACAAGAACGACAACAAGAAGAGTCCACCATGGCTGTGGCCTCTCCGCAAGAGGTCCTCATACCTGGCTTTGAAGCGCTTGGCACCTCATTGCCGCATGTAGTTGGGCCCATGGCAGCGCGCCAGAAACATGTGTTAGCAACCAACTGCTAAGGACCATGTCTCGGTCTATGTCGACACACCTTGACACAGCACATGTGAACAACACCTTCGGAGCTGGGAAAGAAGTGAAGTGTCATTGGATTGTGGTTTTGAAGCTTCCCACATTTGGGGAAATCAAAAGACATCGAACTGGGGCAAGAGCATTTTGCAGGTGTCAGAATGTACCAGATTCCTTGGAGAACCACTTGGAAACAAAGAAAATGCTTTCAGATTTTCCACGCAGGATTTTCAATCAGTCCCTTAATTTTGAACATTTTGAAAGCATCCCTGGCGAACAAATGGCAAACCCGCTTTTGTTGTCTGTCACCAAAGAGTGGTTCAAGGAATGGCTTGCTACTGTCTAGAATCTAGAATCCATGCTCTCAGGGGGCCTGACCAATACTCGGAAAGTTCTTGGCGGAATTAAACTGATCTTATTAGGGCATAATATACTAAGCTTGATTTGGCATTTAAATGGCTTTACTAGCTGATATTTCGCCATACTTTTTTTTTCGCGATGCAAACATGTCAGAAGATCATGTCAGACCCATCTGTTTCATAGCATGATTTTTGGTCCAAACACATGTAAATAGATGCCCCAGCACATCCTCAACCGGACAAACCTCTGTGTTGACTCACTGCAGCCAAGCAACCGCGTTCGCCTTCCTCAGAGTATGTCTCTAGATGTGACGTTTAGCCCTGAGAACCACGACCAGTATGAGGGTCCTTGAGCATACCCAAAAGGTGCAGAGAACAATCATCATACCCCCTACCATTGGATATCAAGCCCCCCCGTTGAAAATCCTAATTTTATGGATTCACTGCTAAACCAAGATTTCTCCGTTTGGATAGAGCATTAGCGGAATGGATTGGATACCGAACAGGCACGATAAAGCCAACACACCGAGCTTCACAGACTGACGATGACATTGTTGTCCAGTCGGCAATATGTCGTTGGCGATTGAAACCATCACCCAAAAGGTTGAGAGTGTCTGTGTGCATAATGAATTCAATAAAATATGCTCTTGGATCAGCCTTCTGCAAGATTGAATTGCAGCTTCATTTCAGGTTGGATTGGACCTGGGAATAGACCTGGGACTTTCTTGTCCCTAGTTTGGCGTGCGCATTCGCTGGTTTTTTCTATTTACTCCAACCACAGTGCCCTTCGGCCTGCTTGCTTGGACGAACCAAACCATCACGTGCTTTCATTTATGCTAAGCCATATGGAATTTGCGACCACAAAAAGCAAACCCAAGGACCAAAGTCGTGAGAAATAGTGCAGCTATGCAGGCCAAAAAACGGAAACTGTACTTTTATCAGAAGCCTAGACATACTCAAGACCAGCAGTTTTGCCAATAAGAATGCCAAGCAGCACCCAGGGTGCAAACTGCTCCTCCACAGAAATATACCAAAGAAAATAATGCACACAAATGAATCAACAAAATTCTAGGCAGAAAATACAGATTCTATACATACATTCAGATCGGATCACATTGGAGACATATAAATCTGCTTATGTAGAACTACAAATGCAAAAGTGCATGAGAACAGCACAAAGAAAAGTACCTGCAGCACAATGTGTTCTCAGATTCCAAGTCCCTGGAAGCCCGACTGAATCCCAGCATCCACGCGCGCGAGCTCGCGAGAGACGTAGGTGGCCAATGGTCCGAGAGCGGACAGGAGCTCATCCAGCACAGGTGGAACCTCGAGCTGCCCAACTATGCTAAGGTTTGGCAAGGTTAAGACGGCTTTCCGTTGCGTCGTGTGCAGTCGCGTTTCTCATGAACCATGATGCACCTAGTCCATCATAGTCCTTCATAGTCCTTCAAAGTACCGATGGCTTGCTGGTTGGGAAGGGAAGCAAAGTAGGCAGATTGACGACTGGGTAAAGGCATAAAGTATTTGTGACAAACTTGAAGAACGGGGCCATAGACATGGTGGTTTCTCAAAATAGGGCCCCAGTCATCATCCAAGAAATATCAAGAAATTAATCATGTTGAGTAATAAACTCCAACCGCTAGTATTGTCCAAGAAATGAATATCATGAGCAAGAAACTCCAACCAAACCAACCATAGCTTTGGGAGATCCCCTATGTTAAGCAACCCGAAGCGCGATGGCTTCGTCGAACTCGCTAGAGAATTTGGAGATCTGAGCGCCTTCGGTCCACCTACAAGAAGCATGACTCGGTCTGCAGCCCCAGGAGCAGTGGAAGTGGCCCACTGTGCTAATCTTTGAAAGGCTCTGCAGCGATGATGCACTTTCAGAGTGACATCACCTGGTCACGAGATCAACGGATCGGTTTCAACATGTTTCACCTCCCAAAAATCTGGTCAAGTTGGGATCATCCCAGGGATGAACGATCTGAGAGAAACGATGAACCTGTCATTTCCAACAGCTCAGTCGTTGATCCAAGTGTCCATAGGGGACCAGTCTTTCGACTCAAACGTCTCTGAAATCAGCTGTGACTTGTTGGACGCACAGCAAAACCAACTCATCCACCGAAAAATCAACAGATCTGCCATGGCAGATCGGTCCGAGTGGCCCCCAGCGTCCTTGATGCTGTAGCCCCGGTTCCGCAGAAAGGCCATGGCAGCGCGTTCCAAGTTCAGCTGCTCCTGGGCACAAATTGCAAGGGTTGGAATACTAGTTGTATGGTGGTTTCTCAAAATGGGGGTGCGCCAAAAATGGTTGGTGTTTTATTCTGAATGACTAATATTGGATGATTGGGGGGTACCCCTATTTTGAAAAAAACACCCATACGAACGGTTTGTTACAATGCTTAATGACTTGTAAGCGTGATCACTGTTAGGTGGTGGTGCCTATCCTCCCAATTGGTTAAAACCGCATGTCATACATAATTGTGAGGGACGTCCACAACCTATGGATGACATGGGCGTTTCTCAAAATAAAGAACTCCCCAGGCATCATCCATATTCCCCTTTTTGAGAAATCCCGATATTCCAGGGGTGAATCATGGAAGGGGAGCAACCCACGAACTAAAATCATGAGCTTTGGGTACATTGAATCCACATCGTGGTTCCTAAGGGGAAGGATCCCATGGTACAAGGCTTCGCCACTTGGCGCAGGTCGCCATCGCAGCGGTCCACCCTCAACTCGTCCAGCTGCCGGTACTGGGGCACTTCAGGTGCCCCTCTCGAAACAGCGAGATTTTTGGGCATCAACAACCATGGGAAACCACGGGAAACCATGGGTAACCACGGGTAACCACGGGAAATCTGGGGAAATCTTGGGAAACCAAGAACTTGGGGAGCAACCACCATGGGACCATGGGTCGGCGCTTCGCGAAGCCCCCACTGAAGCCGGTAGCAGCTCAGTGATGGGCAATATATAAACCCGACAAATCGATTAAATGATATAGCAATATCTATCAACAAATCGATAGATATCACTATAATCTATATATCTATATCACAAATGAATCACCTACTGGCAATAGTGATATGTTTCATATCCCAACCATGAGATGGTTCACAAATGACTTCAAGAATCATCAGTCATAATGCTTGTGACTGGAGCGAAATGGCTTAACCAACGGACCTACTTGCTTCAGTGCTACTTTATAGAGACATCATGCCGAAGAGAGTTGGTATTAAAGACAAATGTTGTATAGCCCGTCATGGCCCTTCCTGCGATATCACATGTTCAAGGACCTTTGATCTGACTGCCTTATAACTCAAAGATGCCGAATGAAATGCATATCATGTATTGGTTGATGACTAAGTATGCCACATTGACTGTTCTTAACCAGCTGGCTGCGCCCTTGTATTGCTTGTTCCAGGCGGCTTCCTCTTGCTGTTCCGGAAGACTCTCACCTCGCAGTGTTCACCGGCTCTGGATTGTTTGCATCCTGCTTGGTAATGGCCAATGGAGGCTAAAAATAACTCCTGATGGTCACTGATGGATAGTGGCAAATCATGTCAATCATGGTTCATAACTCCTAATAGTGGTGAACTAAGACAATACGGGTTGATAACGGTTCATACCCCTGGATATGATGAAGCGTTGTTGATATTGCAACTGGCCAATCCTGAGGGATACCCAGAAGAACCAACTAACTGACTCCTGGTTACACCGCGTTTATCGTCCCCCAGGATTCCCCTTCACTCCTCGACCGATTGAGAAGCCCAATGGTTCACACAAATCAGCGACCGAGGCTGTTCAGCGCGTTGTGTCTGCGGAAAATAGGCTTCACTCAGAATCATTCAGGGTGCTCTGCACCACTAGGGGACCGGTGTGTTGAAGTAACATTATCAGCAGCATCATCAAACCCATTCAAATCCAAGTTGTCAAAAACCATTCAGGTCAAATTCTTGTGGTGAAGACCCGCTGTCTCTGAAATTCCGAAATACAATAACTAAACCCAAGACTGAAAACATAAACCCCTGAAACTCCTAAACCCTAAAAAAGGCCGCAACATACAGTGTGAGTGCATATTTTCAGTAACCTTTCAATCACTAAGCCTTCTAATATGTTTGGGTTGAATTTTCCATCACTAAGCCTTCTACGTTTGCAGAAATTCTGACCTCTCAAAGAGCTGTTGAACAGTGGGCAGACGCCCCATGGAGGTGGTCTGCGACATCATGATGGGGGATCTCTCGTCTACGGCCATGCCACATGGAGGTTTATGATTCCCAAGTGTTTCTAGTGCAGAGTAGCACGCACAAATTTGAGTACCTCCAATTTTAAAGATTAGCACCAAATCATGTTGAGAACGATTTGTGACTCGCTTACTGTGCATGTGGTCTCTCCTCATCACTGGTTCCCATGGTCAAGAATGACTTTTCTGCACTTCTTAATAAGTTCTTAAGGGCAAGAATAACATCAACGGATCGCCTTCAGTAGGTGAAACCACAAGTTGCATGACGACACAATCTTTCAACTGACCTATTTGGCTGAACTTTTCACCAGGCTATCCCTGTTCACGTGCCACATCAGTCAAGAAAAGGTCCAGCTGGTATGATTAATCATAGGGCATAGAATCCAGCTGGTATGATTGCGCATTGCTGTTGATTCGACCAGGTTCGAAGAAGGGATACCAGTTGGACCAAAGATTCAACCATGAGTGGCTCATTTAGTGGCTCATCCGAGTCAATAGCTGTCGGTCAGATCCTGGCTTTTGACCAACTCACCTGGTGTTAGAAACAATCTCTGCACCTTGTATCATCAATATGCATGTAAATATACGGCCTATAAACATATATAATTCATATATATATAATTATATATAGCACTCGTCAGTTTCTTTGTGACTCGAATGATTCAACAAGTGAGCCTTCAACCAGTAGAAGACCATCGTTACTACCAAGTCCTAGCACACCGGAAGTTGCTACCCCTGCTGCCGGGTCGGGAGAAGGATATCAAGCACCAAAAATATGGAGCTGTGCTTAGCCTTCTAAGCCTGGCAACAAATCAATATGGTGGTGGGATGCTGCGGGTACCCTGGTACTCCTGCTGTTGAAAGCTTCACCTGCCCCTATCTGGGTGTTAAAATCGATTCATCCCCATGGCCCCTTCTTTCAAAAGTTCAAATCGATTCATCTTCCTTGGTCAAAATCGAGTATCCCCATGAATGTTGCTATCCAAGCCACCACACCAGGCCCCTCCTTGACACCAAGGTGCTGGGCGGTTGTGCTGGTGGCACTTCACTGGGCGGCGACGCACGACCCGCTGCTTCGCTTGGTCGCATCCTGGTGAGTTGCAGGCACGGCTTCACATGTGCTGACTATCTCATGGCTCATCGATATAAACCATGGTGATGTGGTGGTTTCTCAAAATGGGGGACCCCCAAACAAATGGTTGGTCTACTGCTATAAATGGCTCAGAAAGGATGATTTGGGGATAGCCCTATTTCGAGGAACCACCATATAAACCATGGTGATAGAAATGGTGATATAAATGGGGATAATAACGATGAATAAATATGGTTTACTATATATAGTAGTGAATGCTCGTCTACCAACCTTTTATCTTTTACTTTTTACTTTTTGCCTTTAGCAAGGGTCCAACTGCCAACTAGAGTTGGTTAACCAACCATTTGATAATATTTACGAGGGATAGTTAAAAATGTTTGAATCCACCAACCAGTAAACCATGATGTATTGTAATGTGAAACCACCTCCTGTAGTTGTGAGCAATGGATGAACCAAATAGTTGGAGTTGTTGACAATGGTTCTGGGATGTTCTCGGCATCAGCGACACCACAAGAATTCGCAATCGGTGGTTGACAGCATGAGCTGTCATCATGAAATCCGGAACAGTGTACTTGGCGTATCCGCGGTTGTCTGCAGGCAGTAGACCCCTGAATGGACGTTGTCATGACAGTTAAAAAGTAGGGCTTCTGGCCCTGATGATTACATGCTTACTATAGATACCCGGAATCGAAGTCGTTCCCTTACCATCCACGTATCAATCAGCAGGTACTCTGGGATTGTACGACCTACAGTACATACCCAATATCATACGCAAATAAGCCATATATGCATATGAATCCCCATACCAAAGGGACCAAAGGTGTGGTGTCCTCAACCAATGTGAGTTACAGCTCGCCAAAGCCCATGAGCGTAAGACATGTCTACGTAGACTATACGTATTCCTACTAGTTGACCTACAAATCTAGTGAATCCCACAGCGATGTCACTAATTGGTCTACAATGGCAGAGCTACTGGTTAAGAACAAAACGAGCAGCATGTCAGAGAGTTGCTGCTTTGCCTGAGGTCTGACAATATCCAGAGGGTACATCAGACATTCTCATCCGGAAACTCACCATGTCATGAAATGTTGTGGAAAAACAATCCATCGAAAAATTAGGAAAGGACAAGGATTTCTTGTTGCTGCCAACTTTCCCTTTTAAAACTCTATGAGTCTATGATTGCTATTACTTTGGGAAAATAATCCAACTATTCCCAACTATTCTTACTAGGCCCTCCCTTGCTTAGCCAACTACCGAAGCCTTACTATGGAGAAGGGCCAGGCTGCCAGGCTGGGCCCGGCTCAGAGCTCCTTCGGCTTGGGCCGCCCTCATCGTCGGAATCCAAAACGATGTGATTCTTTCGCTTCTCCTCCTGAGGTAAGCCATGTGAACTCATGGTTTGCTACCAACAAGAGTGGTGAAGTATGGTCATTAGTCTTATTAGTGGTTAATGATTTGTTAGAACCAACACGATTGTTTAAATTGGTTGATAATGCTTAACACATACTGGTTAATAGTGGCTAACGATGGTGAATAGTAAATAGTGGTTAATGATGGTTATTAGTGGTTAATAATGGTAAATAACGGCCAGGAAAATGATTGATTCTGAGATGTTCTCATACATGTTGGGAGAGATGAAAAACACCAGTTCTGGACAGAACCATGTGTTCCAGCTGAAGGAAATCCAGTTCCAAGTGATAAGTGGCAGGTTTCATGAAATGTTTGCTGGTAAGACCTTGTAAGTCTACGAGTCAATGGGTCAACAGTTCGGACATCAACAAGCTCGAGCCCCAGGTCAGGTCTGAAGCATGGTCAGCCGTGGAGACAGAGCACCATGCTTCAAGTTGTGCCTTACAAATCTTACAATTTCTATATCATTTGTTCAAATGATTCCGCCACAGGGTTGATCATTGGCCACCAAAATGTGTATGTAGAAAATTGAAATAGCGAGAACACCTTGGCTGTACAGGCTATCCATTGTTTGGCAGGTCCCAACATAGAAGTGCCTGCGTTTCAGAGGCCATCCTTCGTTGACCCAAGCCCAAATTCCAGCCACTGATACGTGGCTCGAGGCCAGGTATATTGCCAATCTCTCAACTGCATGGTGTTTTTTTCACCACACGGTGGTTTCTCAAAATAGGGGACCCCAAAATCATCCACTATTAATCATTTATAGTAATACACCAGCCATTTTTGGGGATCCCTATTTTGAGAAACACCCACACATGTACACTTCTTTTGGACAAAGCATCGAGACTAATTAGTGTATACCGCCACAGTGTCTTTCCAGTGGGGCCCTGCGTGGGACACTCTTGCGTGTATGTGTATAGTTATGTGTGTGTGTATGTATCCATGTATGAATATATGAACATGTATGAATGCATACATGTACGTGTGTGCGTGTGAGTATGCATCTACGGAGGCAGGGAAATAGGTGAATTGAACAGAAAAGTCTCACTGCCGAGATGTTGGCCACCCATTTGCTGTAGTTCATTCCATTGTTCATCAGCTTTCATGCTTCATCATGGCTCAGAATGGTCACTTATCTGGTTGGTGGTGGAACCACCCCTATGAAAAATACCATGGTTCAACCATGGTCAACCAACCAGCTAGGCCCAGGCCCCTCTCGTCATCCCCAGGCCTTTGGGGACATCTCCCCAGGCGCTCTGCGGAGCAAACTCGTCTTGGGTGCAGACTCCATGGCGGAGGGCGGGCTGTGTGGTCCCCTGGTGGGCTCCTGGTGCCTCGTTGCTGGTGGTGTCTGGGTCCCACTACCAGCGATGCCGCTGCGGTGTCCATGGTTGAAGGTCATGTGCTGTGCATCATTTCTCTGGCTGTCCCAGAAATCTGGTGGCATGGCGGCACCCATCTTCGCTGGGGAACTGAAATGACTGCTAGCTTGTTGAAAGAAGAGGCCACCCACTTCCGAGATTTTCAGGTCATGGGATAGCACTGGTGGTTGGCTCAGTCCGCTCTTATGTGTGTATGTGGTGATTTCTCAAAGTAAGAGACCCTAAAGTGGTTGTTTATTGCTTGATATTCAGCAACACCCATGTGAAATCATATGAGCATGTAGGGCCTTGCTCCTCTTCCCTTGGTCAAGCTGCAAAGCTTCGCGGGCCAACAGCCGCGGCTGAAGCGGATGATACAATGGCCCCTCCCACAAGGAGAAGCACAGGAAGACAAGCAACGGATGTGACCAACTGACAAGGGAGATGCCGACACACTCCCAGGAATCGATCGTTAGCTGGTCATTCGATTCACTGGAAAAAGGGGTCCTAAGTGAGAGCATTCTTTGGAGAATGCATTACTCTGTCACTTAGTCAAAAACCGACCTGCTTGCTCCTCTCCAGTTGGTGCAACCTATCTTTACTTACAACATGATTTCACTCCAGATGTTCTGCATCAGCCACATTCCGGGTTTACATCAGCCAGGAACACTTGGATGACCCATCATCTGTCACAGCGTTCAAAAGTCAGCCTGGATGGTCTGTGAACAGTGGTCCATGAATGTTGATGGTAGAGTAAGTGGCAAAACAAGTAGTAAAACCTACGTAAACATACTTCAACCACGCCCGCTAGCTGCAAAGAAGCTACACTGTTGAGGCTGTCCTTTCAGACAGCTCATGTCTGCCCATACCTCTACATCTGAATGAACCACCAGTGGTTGCGGCTGGTTTGTAGGCATAGTCACTGGGATTCTGTCACAATCGTGTGACGACCTTGGGGCATCCAATTCCCAACTACCATAGTCCCACAGCATCAATTCACCAAGTACAATGATCTGGTTGTTTGCGCCACAAAAAATGTTTGCCGACCTGTTTCAATGAAATATGATTGAACCCACTAACGCGCAACCATCAAGATGGGTCGAAGCCTGGCGCACCAGACTGCAAAGGTGTCGCGCACCATGTCCCAAGACAACAGCACCAATTGACTAGCCCCCCCACTGTCAAGCCGCTCACAGAAACTCGAGTTTAGACGAGTTTAGTAGAAAATCTAAACCCCTTGCGGGGCCACGTTTGGTCTGACATGATCAGGTTGGACCCGGGTCCTTGAAAAGCCTTTCCTCGTCAGGCGGGAGTCGGATCTCTTCAGCTCGTAGAACATGCTTATCCTGGCGTCTGCAACACTCCAAGTCTGCGAAAACCCAAAAAATTTGTTGGTTTGCCGATGGAAATACTGGGTTCGGGGCTTCTTCGCTGGTGAAGCGGCCAGAACTGAAACCAAAACTGGTGTGACACTTGGTTTTTCCCTGGACATGTCGTGACATGTCCACCACTCACCCAGGGAAAAAGACAAACTGCAAAACTGGCAAACGGACAGTGCCGAAGGTGATAGACTTCAACCTGAAAACTTGGGTTTTCGGACAACTGGGCTCCTAAGATGGGTTTCTTGAAATTGGGGGTAGCCCCAAAATAGATGGTTTATTACTATAAATGATTAAGAATGGATGATTTCCCTATTTTGAGAAACCACCAGATTACCTGTGGGACCTCCATCTAGGGGTTTGCTATACAAGGTCTATGGATTGGATGTTCACTTCTTGTCGTGATGTGGCTCATCTGACCACCCAGCTCATGAATGATGATGGTCATTTTTTGCAGAGAAACAAGTGAATTGGGAGTGTAGTGTCCTGCCGTGTTTTCATAAAATGTTCTTGCTACATGTGTGTTGTCAAAACAAAAGTTCCTGGGGTAGGTACGATCGCCAAGCGCCCACCAGCCGCGATCCCAAAGGTAACAATGCGAAAGGCTTTTGTCTTTTCGGTATACAAATTTGCAGGACAAGCCTGTACAGTGACTACATTGACAGGTTCGTCAATCGCCCCACAATTGCGGATCAATCGCAGATTTTCCGATCAAATCCAAAGCGCATCTACAAACAGATTCGCATTGCAGCTGCTGTCTGACTTCGAAATCTGAAGCTGATACTCTTGTATATTGTTGAGCTTGCTACATGTGTGATTTTCTCTCATATGCACAGTGGATGGCTGCATCAGTCTCAAAACATTCGCCGATAAGTCGCGATGCAGTGTTTCACAATTGCGGATGTCATGTACAGCCATGTTGCCAATTGGAATGGCATCACATCACGCGCCCCGTCGAACAACCCTTTACGCGGAAACTCTGTGGCTTGATACATGGAGAAAGGAGCAGAATAGAGCTACTCTGTAGCTCCTGTTGTTGCTATTGCTTTCCCATGAGTCCTTCCCATGACAAGTTGACCATGGTTCCTTATTGTTCACCATTTGGCCCTGCCCCAAAATCATCGCCAGCTGGCTCGCGTTCAGTTCAGTTAACCATGACTGGCTTTTTGGATCTGGAAATGAGGTAGTTAGTGATACCAAAAACCCAACTAAAAGGTGATACTCCAACAAAGTGAATCATACTGGCAACACTCATTGGTTCGGTTCATAGGAAAATTCACTTCATGGGTTCTGATCCCGATCCCTCTTGTACCAAGTAGATCCAAGTAGTGCAGCCTCATCGTAGCTCGCCGCTCTGGCAGGACCGGCCTCTTCGCATGTTGATGGGACATCAAGGTCTCCTGTGCTACCTGCGGCATGGAACTCCCATGCCAAAGCTGGAAAACTCCGAGCACCGTGTTGTTTCGATCAGACCATCTGCCATCTTGCCAGCCACTGTTCGAGTAAGACCTATATTGGGGTACCACAAGGATCACGTGCCACAATCTGTTTCTTACTGAGATCAATTAATGCTTGGGGTACTCTCACTCACGCACTAAGCCCATGAGAACCGCACCTGGAGGGTTTCTTCCCCGTGAGTGGCCCCAGCTCCACGTTGAGCTTCCAGGTGATGATTGTTAGTACCATCAGCCACCAAAGGTGACCAACCAATGTTGATTCTGAGGTTTTTGGGTTATGGGACCTGACATAAAACCAATGATGAGCCATGGTCAAAACTCCATGGAGAAGGTATGCTCATCCACCAACAATCGCCATTCATCATGGCTACGAGAGATCCCTATTCACTAGTTGGACGGATTTCCCGTTGAAAATGATCAATCATCAGTCTTCCAAGCATCGTGGCACACGGCTCACAGAGTGCCCAAACCGTGTGTGACCTACAAAAATTGCCACATGATAGAATGCTTTCCGACCAGCTGGCTCAGCTGAATTTCCCCGCACCAGAAATGGCTGATGATGAACCAAAACAAGCAGGATCACAAAGAAACCGACTTTTTTTGACTGGGACTGCGCGTTGCTGCAAGCGGCCTTTCTCTTGAATTCCTATGGTAGTCACCTCCGAATGTCAACCAGTAGTTCCTCATGCTGGTTGTTAACCTTCCTCGGCAACCGATCGCCTCCAAGAGTTTGGGTGCATTTTTGTGTTTCCTGGCGGCGGAGGCACTGCTTACCCCAGGCTCATCACCATGGCATTGGCGTTCCCAGGTGCGCTCTCTACATGTTCCCAGCCTAAACTTGCGGTCAAGGGAGATGGAAACATGTGGAAAATCCACCATTTCATAAGTTATAAGAAATTCCAGTCAATCATAACCAACCACAAAGGAAATCATAAAGTAAGCTTGAGTAAGCCAGTATCAAGGTACGAATGAAGGAGATAGAAAAAAGATATTTAAAAAAAACTATGTAAAGTAAAGCCATCCACCAGTGACGCCATGGATGTCAGGTCCAAATGAAAAAAATATGTTGATGAAGTTTGACCATATGGGTGTTTCTCAAAATAGGGGTACCCCCTAATCATCCATTGCTAGTCATTTATAGCAATGAATCAACCATTTTTAGGGTACCCATATTTTGAGAAACCACCTTATGAAAATTGGAGATGGGAACAAATACCTTCGGCGGCTTGACTCAATGGTTGATTCTCAATCATGATTCAGTATCAATGACCAAGTTATCAAGCATATGATTTATTAACTATTGATTCCATGACAAACATCAAGCATGTGACTCACTAACTAATGATTCTGAAAAAACGCTACTACCCACTACTTATGAACTACTACTTAATTAATTACTAAGTATTGATTCTCAGAGAAATGACTTTCGAACCAATGAAGACCCCAGGAACCACCGGAACCCATGAACCGCCCACGTTTCTCAGGCCCTGCCTGTCCAAATATCTGGCATAGGCCGCTTCAAAGTTGGAGCTCAGCACACCTCAGCTGCGTGAGTCGGCGGAAGTGAAGGGCGCAAGTCGATGCCAGGGATAGTACCAGTTGCTCAAGTGGTGGTTTACAAGCCACTTGAGTGAAGTGATAGATACCAGTGAAGTGATTTATAGCCTCCTCAGTACCAGTGAAGTGATAGATACCAGTAAAGTGATTTATAGCCTCCTCAGAACCAGTGAAGTGATAGATACCTGTGATTGAGGTGGTTCGGTAGTGTTTGGTGTGGTTTATTTTCGCCACTTGAAGCCATACCTCACTGTAGTTGCATTACTGGTTCACATGTGGAGATTTCTATAACCTAACCTTTATCGGTTTTCCTTTTTATGCTGGCTCGAAACGCATTGGCTACCAGATGCTACCATCATAATTCCCCAAAGTAATCAAGCAACGCAGGTTTCGGCGAATTTGTCTCTGGATGTGAAATGCAAGAGGCTTTGCCAGAATTGCAGTTTGTCCCCAACTGTAATAAACAATAGAAACGAGATGAAACGAGGCTCAATTTCTGCAGAAGTTCCTGTGGTGTCCTAGTCTTTGAGAACCTGCAGGACCTATCTCCACAGGACCTGCTGAGTGTGAAACCTCTCTCTCACCCCAACAACACTACACCATGATATCTGGTTGCACCCTGACCTATCCATAGATATGTATGCGCGTTGTGCATGTATGCACGCGGTTCTTGGCCTTCATCATGTTCAAAAAATTCAACATAAAATCATTCAATGCTGTTGTTGGGTCCCTTCGACCTTGCAAGCGTAATCGAAGACATCTGAGTGTCCCAAGCCAATCGGCAGCGCCAAGAAAATGATGCCTCTCGCCCCGGTGATCTCTTGATGCCCCTCTCCAAAGGTGGAAACTCTTCTGAACCCAAAATCAACCTCTCAGTTGAGACGTGACGAAGTCACTAGTCATGTCTCTATTGTGGTCATGTACAGTACTGCAAGATTGCTCAGAAAACCCAGTGAATCGACAGCCGCTCATTACGCAAAAACAAACCATCAGCATATTATATTAGGATAGCGTCAGCATAGGCAAATCCAGTTGAGTAATGGTCAAACCGAACGGATTCTGCAAGAAATTCACTCAGTTTGACCACGATCACTTTGGGTCGATGTGGATCCCATTTGAGCAATGGTTATTGTTGTTTGATAGTGAAATCAAAGTTGGTCGGTCATTGATTCTCGATTAATTTCCCAACAACGGTCAGTGTTGATTGTCATTGAATCATAAATCCGTCAGTTTCCAACCATTAGAATGCGCTTGCTAAACCCATCAATCATCAACCATCACAACACGGCTACTACCCATTACCAAATTTCGATTGAAATGATATGGGTGTTTCTCAAATACCCTCAAGTCATCCGTTACAAACCATTTGTAAGTCATGAACGCACCAGTTCGGAGGTACCCCTATTTTGAGAAACCCCCATATCCAACGTAACTATCCATTGATCCACCCTGCAAGCAGCATCGCACCTATGTAGAAGCAAAGAACCCCCAGTGCTCGTCCCAGGTGGCTGGTTGGGGCCATATCGCCATAACCCACCTGGCAGCTCTATCGCTCGTTGCCCCTTCTTCCAGGTGCCCACCAAACGGATCAGCCTCTCTTGGTTGGTCGAGGGGTACCACCATTGATAAACCCATCTTGAACCAAAGTTCCCTGAGTTTCGTTGAGACAGGTTGGAAGGTTGAAACAGGGCACATATCAGATCCTGTGGAAAGCAAGCTTCGAAACACCTTCAAATCTAGAGTTCCAAGGAGGCTGGAAACTGAACCACCGGAGGATGGCACGTGTTGCCATCCACAGATCTGCGACTTCCTCCGTGCCGCCTGTCAAACTCCATTGTTGTTGGGTCATGGAACCAGTTTCGACCACCGATGGTTGGATTGGTCTTGCCAAAGGCGCTACGGCTCTCAGTTCGTGGGGCACTAAACCTTCAGTTCGAACGGGATGCTTCTGGGGCAGTGGTCGGTATATCCCCACGATTGCTGCCTATGCCCTGCTGTCAACCAGCTTGTCGGTGGTGGATCGACCACCATCAAGCAGGATGTGCAGTCATTGATAGACCAAGCTTCCCAATTTTCGGGCTGACTAGTCTCTACTACCGACCATCATTAATCATCAATAAACCGCCATCAACCAGGATCAGCCATCAACTAACCCTCAACTCACCATCAACTCACCATCAGTTCATTCATCAGTTCATTCATCAGTTCATTCATCAGTTCATTCATCCGTTCATTCATCCGTTCATTCATCCCTTCATTCATCCCTTCATCAGTTCATTAACCAATCAGTTCATGAATAAACTCTGACAGTCACCATGCCCATCGTGGCACCCCCATCATCCCCGGTCGGTCCCGTGCCGTGGTGGTCGTTGTGAAGACCCACCAGAGCGCCACAGGAATCGACCGAAAGGGGGTCAAGATGTCTTGGCCTGGCACCGGCCAAGCACACCGCGGTTGGTTCACCAACCGGGGAAACCACCAGGCTATGGGTCAAGCAGTTAACCAACCAACTAATGGGGGATAACCACCAACAAAACAAGGGAAAACAATGGTCAATGGTGGGGAACCAGGGGTACGGGGTTTTGACCCACGGGCACCACCAGTCAACACCACTGGTGGAGTGACACCGGGACCAACTACATTGGACTCAATGTTTCACCATAGACCCCATCACGCCGTACTGACCAAAAGTAAACACTCGTGACCATTGACCATGGTCAATGATTATTTTTGAATTAGCAACCGGTTTTGGTGAATATGTGTTCCTAGCTATTGATTCAGTACACTTATTGAATGATCCCTTGAAATGATTCATTCCTAATTATTGGTTGACCGTTGTGAAACCAGAAGTCATCTGAAGTCTATCAATTCGCAAACCTCTGCTTCTCACCCCGAAATTCATCTGGAATTTGCAAGTGTTGCACCCGAAAAATGCAGGTCAAGACCTAGCATGAACTAGCTTGGCTTTCGGTGGCCTCTGGTACGACATTGCTCATGCATACTTTTTTCCAAACCTCGAAATAGATCAAGACCGGCTTGTGAAGCATGCAGAAGTACCCTCAAAGCCAGCAATGGATTGGCTATAGCCCACGCATGTCTTGCACCAACCAACCGTGCTAAGCTTTGCCATTGACAAACCACTGCAGTTGGGGCCCCATTGACCAGCCACAAATCCAACAATTAAGCAGCCATGAGCCCTCTGCGGAGAACAGTGGCGCTACTTCGCTTGCCCCCAAAATGTTTGGTCGTCGCTGTCCGCTGCTGAGTGGCCATCTGTATCCTTTCGGACAAATACGCCTGAGCAGTGCCCAGAAGACGAAAGGATGATCCTGGTTGCTGTAAACTGTTCCGAATGGTCAATCTGTATTGATCAGCCTTTGCTATAGTTTGAAAGTTAGGAATGGATGGCTACTAATCTTTCTTGATCGCTGATTGTCCTACAGCAATTGTAAATAGTAGCTATTAACTGTTGACGCTGGTGAACCAATCGCTGCAAACTCTTCACAAAGTACTCATTGACGTAGTCAATAGTGGTAATTAGTCAAGAACAATGTGTTGTGGCTGCTAACATCGCTGCTGACACTGGTGAATATTACTGGATGATTAATTTCATTCATAACAATTCACTATAATACCTCATAGCAATGGCGCAGCACACCCAACCAACAACCCATATCTGTTGTTTGGATTGGTTCTCGTGGCTCAGCTGAAGGGTTGAACTTTCGCTTAGCTGGGGCCCGCGAAGAGACCGTGGTTGACTGTTGCGTGGTTTTGTGGGCTGAAATATGGTGCTTTCTCAAAATAGGGATACCCTCAAAATGGTTGGTTTATTGCTATAAATGATTAATGATGGATGATTTAGGGGTACCCCTATTTTGAGAAACCACCATATCATTGGTAACTGATGACCTGGAACCTGCCGGACAAGCAGTTCAAGAGTAAAAACACGCTCGGTATCATGGTCCCGAGGTTTTAAGCCACCAGTACTTGATGACACGCCTTGTGACACGATGTAGTTGACAAGCAATCAAAAAATATCAAGAATCAATCATCGATAAATGACCTGCTGAAATCTACCGACTCCAACAATCAGAACCCGACAGTTTACTGCTTGATCCATTTTTTCGAAGGCATTTTCCTGACTCTCCATGACTTCCTGGTGCATCCCCGCCGGCACAGTGCCTGTGGGAAAGCTGCTGTTGGTGAACTGTGGGTCCACAGAGTATTCGGAACCTGGACACAGCACCCACCTTTCTTGGCACCTCATGGGCTGAGTTCATCCCCTCCAAAAAGACATTTATGGTCAGAAACTGATTCTCAGCAAACGCTGATTCCTCCTATTGCTCCTCCTGACTCATCATTTTTCTTCAACTCAGTCAGCGACATTCAGCGAGTACACGAAACTAAACGAGTCAATCAAATCACCAGAAACGGGATTGTCGGCAGCCAGTTCGGCTTCAGCTGATCAGTGTCACACCTTCGAAGTAGAACATGGCTGACGCAAAGATGATGCCAAAAATGATGTTGAAGAACCTCAGCACTCCAGCCAATCATTTGAAAATGGTTGGCCACTCATGGTGTTATGAGTGGCTTTGAATACTGTGGTGAAATATCTGGTCAGTGTGATGCTGTCTTTCTGCATCCGCGACAGCACATGATCCTCATTGCTTTCAGAACTTGGTGGCCACTCACGGTCACTTCCTCTCACTGGTTTCTTGTCTGGTGATTCCCTTCCCGGTGTTTCCCCGGTCCCTGAAACTTGGGGATTCATAGCCGAAGTGGCCAGGGTGTCTTACGCCGAGTTGCATGAGAATGGCCAGTGGCAGTCCACTTTCCACCATGGCCTTCGCTGCCAGTGACAGATCCAAATCCTTTGAGAGCTCCGATATGGCTTTCGGATTTCTCCGGTGAACCAGAAGAGAACAGGATGGTCTATGATCCTTGGGGTGTTCAGATTCCCCATTTGGGTTGGACACCCGGTATTGACGAATATCCCAGAAGACTAGAACGTGGGGATCACAAGCTAATTTGGAGTTAGTCATTGACCCTTTTGAAGTGGATCCTCGGCAGTTTCACGTGAAGCACCCAACTGACTTCATGAGAATTCCCATCAAAGCTGGGCCAGTTTCATAGTGACGAGACCCCCACTACTCGGAAAGTACACCACCCACACCTACATCCACCTACTGTACCAGCAGATTGGGTTCGCCAAGAGCAGCCTGGCTCTTGGCCAGATCCACCAGTCCATGGGGCGGTGGCAACCATTACTTCTTTGGGAGCTCCAAATGATTTGGAGCTCCGGTCCCATCCGGTCCCTTGATCTTTCCGCCACATGAGAAGCCCTAGATGTCGCTAGATGACACTTGGATTTCCAGTCTCTCAGGTGCTTTCCGAAAGAAAGTGGCACTTCTCGTTTGATACGTCAAGGGCAAACTTTAGAAAACAAGTTTCTCCGTTTGATAGATTTTGGAAGCAAACTATGTTTGTTCATGTTCCATCTTGGTACCTGAGCATGAACGCAGCACCCCAAACAGCTTACCCTTCCTCAGTGGTGCTCATCGACCCGGTCTTCCACGTCTCCTCGCCTCTACGCACAACTGGATGCCTGGATGGTGCTTGGCCAACCTGCAAGGCTGAGCGCGGGGATGTCCGAAAGGAGGGGATTGCCATGCCTGGCTGTGAACTTCTACAAAGGGATTGCCGAGGTTTCAGGCAAAGCGACACCTTCCCAATCTTCCCAGGCAATGGATTTGGAGTTTCTGCACCGCCTTCATAGACCCTGACCAGGTCGGGTTGACCATATCCGGTCAAATATGATCCATGCAGGTGTAGGTCGAGCCTCAAATTACCTCATCAACTGTCAAAGTGATGGCAGGCTTTACTTTGCCTTGCTGGTTGTTAAAACGTTTGGCTGATCATTGGCAACAAACTCGTGGATAATAATTCAGTATTAAGGGCCCCTTCACCAGAAATACCCTGCTCACTATCCTCAGCCAAGATCATGTTCAGTAGAAAAAAACATTGAAAGGGCACACCCTTTATGAACCCCCTCCTCATCAACAACGATCAACCCTGAACCCTAATAGCCACGAATCAACCATTGCCAACCATACGAACCATGATTCACACTTCTTGATTGTTATTAACCATGACCCAACCATCAACAGCAGCGACGATTCACATCAGTGTGCTCCATAACATCAGCCATGACCCAACCCGATGAGCAGCCCCATGGACACCGACCCCCCTGGATCTGCCCTGGGTCGCCAGGCTTCAAGAGCCGCACTACGCGCATGAGCCGCAGCACTCTGAAGGCCACAACAGCATCGCCCAGGATGAGACCCAAGTAGTAGGGCACCTGGGTCCGTCGCTGTCGCACCCCGGACATCGATGCGCGTTTTGGGATCTCCAAATTGGATACACGAAGATTGGTGATCTAACATGGCAGAAAATCACCCCATTTCCAGTAGGGAAGTAATCTACAAATCGTGGATTATCCATTGCGAACTGTTAGATTGTTAGATGACCAAAGTGTATCATTTGCATGTCAATCATTGTCATTTATTGCCTGCACTACACAGAACATCCTTCGTTTGGACATCATGTCCGAACATCTACCTATACGGACTCGTATGGATGGAACAAACTCTGGTGGGTCCGAATCAAGAATGGAGGAATGGTCAGAGTCCAAAACTTGTGGGTGAACAGTGTGATCAATAGTCACCCCTGTGTGCCCCCAGCTCTTGCGCACGGCTGGGAGTACCCTGCTAGGGAGTAAGTTAAGCTTATCAACCACAAAAGCCTGAGACAAACAAGAGGAAACAACAATGGCCAGCTGCAACCAACAACAAACAAAAGTGCTTGACAGTGCTCAACTCTGGCAACAGGACGCAAAATGATCAACCAGTATCAAAACAGTTCAAGGATAAAGTGGCTATGAAGAACAGACAAAGAGGTGGCCGGGGACCGCAAAAGAAGGGAACGCATAGGGATATCCAAACCTAGGCTGGCAGTTCCAACAGGCACACTGTTTAGCTTGCCATGGCCTAGAGGCCCACAATTTGGTGACTAGTATCGCCAAACCAAACACAAAAGGTGGTACTGCCCCTTCATGAGAAATTACTTGTCACCACGGAGACAATGTATGTCTCTCTGTCTCATCTCGCTGGCAAAGTTTGTGCTTGATGTTTGAAGCCAGAGCCGGGTGCATGCTGTCACACTTTTTGATGTTTGCTCCTGTAAAACAGAAACATCAGGGATACTGGGGAATATCTAGTTATAGAAGATTCATATTGACCTTCCATATTTGTTGATAAATCACCGACTATTTATCCTCACTGGTGGTGGTTCTCAGCAAATGGATCTCCCCTGATCGCATCATTGTAGATGCTGAATCTCATCATTTGAGCGGTTAAAAAAAGCCACAGGGTCATCATTGTTGATGTCTCATCAGATGTGTTTGAGGACCTGAGGGTTGCTATAATTTCACATTGTTATAAGTCACCATTTTGGACACGCTTATTCACAGCAACGGCTGATCAACTGTTACTGTCTCCATTTCATTCTCAACTTTCATTGGGTACCAATGACTTTGGCAGGTCCTGACTCAGCCAAGGACACCAAAAGAATAGGAAATCTTGATGCAGGGGCAAGCATCCCAAAGGACTATGCCACTGCTGGTTCTATGCCATGGTATGCCATGGCTCTGTCACAACGTCCCTTGTTGCTGGCATGGCACCACCGTCGCCAGGTCAATCAAATTCATCCCAGTGCGGGCCTGGAGGATGGCAACGATGTATGATACCTTTGTTGGTGTCCATGTTTGTAGCAGATGTATATGCGCATTTTTGTGCATACATGTTTGCTTATGTATGAGTATACATATGTTTAAAAACATGTTGTATGTATATATATATACGTATTTGTAAATCTATATTGTGTACATCATGTGCACTAGATTATTTAGATGTGTACAGAAATATGTGCGAGCACACATGTTTTCCTAGCTGTGTGTGTGTGTGCATCCATGAAAGGTCAAGATGGCTCGGAGAAGTTGCTTAAACACTAGCAATACGCAGTGATCTATGGTTTAGGGTTTTGGGGTTTTGCTTTTAGTGTTTTCGGGTTTTGGTTTTAGGGTTTTAGGGTTTTAGATGTTGGTTTTAGGGTTTTAGGGTTGAAGGTTTAGGGTTTGATAACTCAGAAGCTTAAAAACAATGGCCCTACGCAGAAATTTGAGCGTTGGGAAATGTTCTCAGTCAAGCACGTGCAAACGTGGGGTTTGCAGCGAACATGTTCACAAAATCTCGAATGATTTGGACCGTCGTGCATGTCAGCATCTAACATTGAATTGAGGCCAGGGGTAGGTGACGAAAGCTAGCATGGCAACTGACCTGACTGGAAGAACAAACAAAGATAAAGTGTGCATTCATTTTTGTTGAAGAAAACCGTAACCGTAGCGCAACAGAAACGGCCCAGGGGGGAATTCAGCCTAGCCAGGGGGGCAATATTTGAATTATTCAATTGTTTCTGACTTTCGGAGGTCCTGTCCCTGCCAATTACTTGCTAAAGCAAGAGCAACATCAGCTAGCTGACGCTAGCTTTTGCAATAATGCAAGATTCATGAGATCAATGTAACGTTACTTCGACCTCTGACTACAGTTCCAACCTGTTGGGTGCAACGTGAGTAACTGTCGAAAGCGATCTCATCCCAATCACCAAGGTCCGGGCATATCTTAGAACACGCGCCAGTCCTTGGAAGAAGTGAGATGATTCACTGATGATGAAGATGATCCTGAGGATCACGATGTGATCTGATGTGATGTGATATGATGTGATGTGATATGATGTGACGTGGTATGATGTGGACCGATGTCATGTGATGTGATGGGATGATGTGATGCGATGAAATGTGTGATGTGATGTGATGTGATCTGATGTGATGTGATGTGATCTGATGTGATGTGATCTGATGTGACTTGATGTGATGTGGTTTGGTGTAGTGTAGTGTCGTGTAATGGAATGCAATGCAACACAATGCAAGGTAATGTATTGCTATTTATCTATGTAAGTTATATGCGTAACGTAGCGCAACGTAATGCAATGCAATGTACATACAGTAAGGTCGCATGAGGTGATGCTACGTAATCTAATTTTAATCTAATGTAAGCTCATGTTACGTAGGTGCGTGTGCATGTGTGCATGTATGCAGGTTTGCACGTACTGTCTGCATGTGTGCATGGATGCAGGTCTGCATGTATGCATGTGTGTGTGTGTGTATGTCTCTATGTCTGTATGTGCGTTTGAGTGTATCTGTGGATGTGCATATGTGCATTTAGATAACGGAGATAATATGTATATATATATATATATATTATATTATACACATATGTATAAATATAAAAGTCTGAAATGGTGGAGCAATTGAACTCTTAATTATTCATGTTTTTCGTGGTTTGCTTCTTGCTGCTGATGGATTCTCAATGCTGGGCCCAGTCTGGATCAACAACCCACTTGTCACATTGAGGAGTCGTCGATTTTCTGAGGGAGTGCTAGGTCATGAGAATCGCTCCTCACTGGTTACAACAGGGTTATCACCCCAGCTGCTGATTTTGCAAGCGTTGTCATCCACCACAACATGATGTCAGTCAACCATTCTTCGCTTGCAACTGCGAACGTAAAAAGACCTGGCATTGAGTGTTGTACGGGAACGCTGCAAAACAGAAAAGTGCCTCACCCTGCTTGTTGGCTGTTTCTCTAACATTAAAAGGAAAGTTCAATGATCAGAACCAAACCATGCCAATGAAAGCACCTTTTTCCTGAAGTATCATCGGTTTTGACGTATCACTGGCCTGGTTGACTGGCAAATTGCAGGGAATCTTTACCGCCACGTGTAAACGGTCTCCTCAATCAAGTCTGGAAATGTCTTAAGCCCTCCTTTCTCCCGCCCAAAAAAAGAACGGCCGCAAAACACCGGTTTGGAACGTCTATGAAGCTTCCCTTCGCACTCCACCGAAGCATTTGAAAGATATGGCTATGGGTCATCATGCAACTGCCCAGAAATTAGGTCCAATGACTCCATAGATATCCATAGTATATGGGATGCAAAATGGTTGGTTATTATCCCCATTAGTTGGTTGATTAGTATTGACCCATAGCCATATTAGGTCCAATGAATCCATGGATGCAACTGCCCAGAAATGGTGGGCCAGCTGTTGATGCGAGCGCTGCGCCAAGGGTCCATGGACTCCGAACCGGGGTTCGGTGCAGGAGGTGAATATCCTGGATGGCACACGGGCACAACAGCCTCCCACTTCGAAGTGTTGAGCCATCTAGGTCTGGTGATGTTTTTTGACTCTGGTGATTCCCTATCAGAAATATCTTATAACATCTTATGATTCATGAATCATAGTTGCACTCGAGCCAACGAACTTAAGAGGGACGCCCACCTTCTCGGACGAGGTATGGAAAGGGCTTGGAGAAGAAAAACATCAAATAGCGAAAGGAGCCATGCTGTGAATCCCAAGTTTTCATTCCCTTTGTTTCTACCATGGCAGATGTTTCGCTCCAGGATCTCCAGGTGTTTTTTCCGACTCTCGTTGATAGTTGTCAACCCCCAAAGAGAAGTAGCACAGTGCGTTCCGCTTGGTGTTTCAAGAGACGTCGGAACATGTGTGAAGCGGATCTCGTGGGTCCAGTTGCTGTGTTCATCTTGGTCCTGGGGAATGAGTCATTGTTACCCTGTCCGACTGTCTCAAGGTATAGCCTAGTGGCATCATCCTTTTTCTTTCAGCTCAGTACAACAATACCTTTCTCATATCCCATGTCGCGTACCCCGCAGTCATCCCAAAAAAGTCTGTGAAACCAGTAAGCGTCAGTAATCATGGTTGGTCATCAACCATGGCCATACCAACCCCTCTTCAGGGTGAGCAAAATCCCTTGGGCACTGCTGTCAATTCCAAGAAGCCGAAGCGAATACTCCAACGTGAAGATCACGATGCAAATCGCCTGGTTTTCCAGAAAGCGGCAAGTACTCGAGACTGGAACCACCGCAAAGAGCGGGCTGGCTCATGTACGAGTACGGCATACAAATGTACATGTACACATAAATGTACACACCAAACAATTATGTAGATATGCGTATATGTGTGTGCTTGTCACTACTGCCCGGGATTCTAATTACATATGGTTTCATTACAAATTGGCGCATAAGAACGGGTCACAGTGTGTGATCAGCCATGGGCAACTACCCCTTCTCCACAACCGGATGAGAACCTGCACGGAGGTTCCAGTGCACCAGGTCTGGTGCAAGCCGTTGTTACGCCTAACCTTTCGATGAAATCAACCATTAACCATGAGATGAAGATCAATATGGTGGTTTCTTGAAATAGGGAGCCCCAAGAATGGTTGGTTTATTACTCTAAATGGTGAAACAAGGATGATTTGGGGGTACCCCTATTTTGAGAAACCACCATATGATCAATGAACTGTTGACCATCATCAACCTGAACCACCCAGGAAAATTCAGCTCCAGCTTGCAGTTTATCCGGTTGAATTTCACTCCCAGCGCAGCCGTTTCCGTGGCGACCTCGATGTAACTGAAGAAACTCATGGGTACCTTCGCCAGGTGAAGAGGCAGATTGGGAATGATGGACTGTCAGCAACTGGATGATTTCTGTGGAACAAGTTACTGAGGATTTCAGTACTCGGAACACAAATGTCAGCAAAACCAATTCGGAAATTAGCGGCGAATCATTTGCTTGCGACGGAAAGGCATGAAACAAATACACCGATTCATGTATTCAAATATTCATATGATCATATACAACGATAAACTACCAGTTCCCGTTCGGGAACCTGTAAAATACAAATGAAAATAAACATCCCTTCTCCAGAACAAGAGCCAACCACTTTGGCGTATGAGCTTGGGAACTCCCGCTAAGAAGCCACTGTGACGTTCTTCAGGTGGCAGAACCGAACCCATCAACATTGGCGGCAGCTATCTCTGCAGACCGTTCTGGTTTGGACACTTCAGAGAGTCTCTCTCTTTGCGTTTGTGGTTTTAAGCTGCACATGTTTATATATACATTTATATACATATATATATATATTTATTTATTTACATATATATATACATAGATATACAAATACACATAAATATCATATATATACATATAAATATATATATATATGCATTTACATCAATATCCAGTACTGTACTGTGACTCTCTCTCTCTACACATATTATATATATATGTATAAATATGTTTATATCTATACATATATGTATTATTATACATGTATATATATATATATATATCTATCTATCTATCTATCTATCTATTTAGACATGGATAGATTTAGATATGGATATGTTGTGCTGCAAGAAATGTTCACCACAAGAAGACACACATCCAAGGGAGCCAATCCAGTCTCAGCAAGCACATTGTCATCAACTTACCCCCAGGCCAGGTTGGCGCACAGGCTCACAGGCTTCAGTGGTTAAGGCCCTGCCACTGGTGTAGAGTTCTTGACCTCAACAGTGCGCTCCAAGAAATGGCTGGTGATATACCAACAAATATGGTGAAAGGGAGGGTTTCCTATAGATTGCCCAACAGAGTGAGTCTCGAGAATAAAAATCTGGGACGCTATTCAATCAACCGTAATGACGTGGATTGCCGGTTCCACACCCACTTCATCGCTACCGGCACAACATTGTAGGGGATGTAACAATTACAGCTGTGATGATTGTCTTAATGCCAGTTTAACCTGACAAGAGCTGCCTGTTTGTGCAACTACCTAGTTGGAAGTACTGCTGTACTTGTGACTGACTATGTTTATCTATCCATGGATGTAATCATAATTTGATTGGGATGTAAAGTTAACAACTTGGGGGTTTTGAGTACAATTTAATCAGCCCCTCTCCTTCGGAGAATGGTGACCTGACTTAACTTGGACCCTGCCGGACCTACAGCGCTGAGGTTGCTATAACCCTTGTCTGGTCCGGTGGCCTGCTGGCAACCAATTCGGATAAACATGAATATCTTCACAGATATGGCGAAAGTGTCTGTACATCTGTATATATATGTAAATTCTGGAGGCTCGTGCATCTCATGCATATCACGTTTTCGCGCAGTTTGTGCAGAGGAAGAGAGAAAGGGAAAAGGATGGAAAAAGCCAGAAAGAAAGAAGAGAGATGAAGAGAGAAAGAGACAGGTCGATAGAAACAAAGAAGAGAGAGAGAGAGAGAAGCACACACCCACAGAGAATGTGAGAGAGAGAGAGGGAGAGAGAGGGAGAGAGAAGGAGAGTGAGAGCAAAAAAAGAACTTCTGCCTATTTGTGACCTCCGCCGGCGTCCCCGGAGTCCCTTTCGAGTCCCTTTCGAGTCCCTTTCGAGTCCCTGGCACAGTGCAGGGCGTTCCTGAAACTCTGGCAAGGACTCAAAGACAAACGCCGCGGTGCCTGGGCTACGCCGATTCCAATGATCGCTTTGATCCTTTTTTTTGGTGGATCCATGGATGAAAAATCATCATAAAAATTGGGATCACTAAAATAATCTGATCATTAAAACTGTTTATCCATGGATTCCATGAAAATGTGGAACGGCAAGATGATATTGTGATCCATGGATTCCATAGCCAATGCTGTGAAAGCTTGTGAGAAGAGATCGTAAGAAAGGTCTTGAATGGTTGACAATCGTCATTCTAACAGTGATGATAGCAATTACAACAAGTATGGAATGAAGATGAATGAAGATCATCAAAATAAATAATGACACTCCGTTCATCTCCGTTCGATGTACGCAGGCAATCAACATCTGGTTTTTATGACCCAAGGAAACCGCAACGCGAGGGTGTCCATACATCACACACGAAAACCCAGGTTTCAGATCGAAAATGATGCGCTTCTGGGATGATTTCCCCGGCATACCACCCTACCCGAGATGAAGGTTAGCTGCCATAGAGCTGCTTGTTTTGATGGACTCCGGGTCCCTTCCTGCCATAGCTTCCCTTCTATTTATTGTGTTCCGCGCAGATGCCTGACACAGCCACTTTTTTAATATCCATGTTTTGCAAGTTGGGAAGCTGGAAAAGTCATAACTTCTCGGGGAGTGGGAAAAGGCAGTACTGTTATTTAAAGAGACTTGGGGATCACACGTAAACTGAGTGGTCACAAATGGTGGTTCCAGGGTAACTATATCAAGGAATGGCTTAACCACCACCTTGGGGCTGAAAACCAGTGGCTTCCCTCTAAAAAATGGATGATGGCTGGTGATAAATCACCATGGATATGCCAGTACGAGATTGCCAGTGTTCCTGCTACTTGTTGAGCCCTACAGTAATTTGTTAAGCCACGACTTTCCATTGCACCGATGTCCTTCAGCTTCGCCAAAGTCGCTCACCACGATCGTTGTCACCATGAAAGCTGAGATGGCAGTTCCCAGTCCATAGTTCTCCGAGCTTTCCAGCCTGGGCTGGGCGTTGGGACATTGCTGTGACTCCAAGTCGTTACAGGTGGCCTTGCGAGTTCTGACTGCGCAACTGGGAACTAGGGATCCGTGGCACCCGCGCAGACATGGTAACCACTTACTGGGCAGGGTGGACTCAGTCCGTGGTCTTGGAGAGTGCCAAGCACTAGGAAGGGATTTCTGATTGATTGGGAGCCATCCTCCTATTTGGCTGTGGGTCAGTTCACCCCGTACCCCTGGTTCCCCTATCATTAACCATTGTTTCCCTTATTATTGGTTGGTTGTTAACCCCAATTGTTGGTTGGTTCATATTGACCCATTGCCATTTATTCTAGTGATCCCACCAGAAACTGCATTCGCCGGCGGGTGTCATTTGTGGATGGCAGTACTGATCTCTCAGAGTCGTTGCAGTCGTGGACAGCGAAGCAGCTGTGTTGTCGAGTCATGCGTCGTGAATCAGCACCAGATACTGACGGTGGCCCTGGGTTTGTCCAAGCCCTGCGTTGTTTTTCCTCAAAATAATCCGGGCAATTATATATCTATGATCCAGACATTTGCACGTAGCTACTGTATACGCAACTAATATGTACAATAATAACAATAATAACAATAACCCTACCATAGTTAGAATTTGGACTCCCTAGTCCTTACCCTGGGCTCCCCGGGCAGCAAGAACAAACGTCGGGCGAAAGATCCATCCTCCTGGGGATGTGGGACCTGCTGTGGGACCTGACCTCTGGGTGGCACCTGCCATCGTTCCAGCCCTTTAAGCCTCCACAACCTGGATGTATGTGAAAACATGTGCATGCAGATGGGTTTCTATACATGATGGTGCGTTTGTGCGCAAATAAAAGAATATACATGTACATATGCATGCATACATGGGAAAAGAGTCCACAAAACATCGATTGGAAGCACATTGGAGGCAGAAAGAATGCAGACACGCCCAGAAAGAACATCGAAGAAATCAGGAAAGTATTTGGGTGTTTCTCAAGTCATAGGGGTACCCCCAAGTCATCCTTTAATAGTCATTTGTTAGTAATAAACCCAACATTTTTTTTGGGATCCCTATTTTGAGAAACCACCATTTCTACACTTGCATTTCCCTTGCCAGGAAATCTACACATGACCATCACTTGAATCGTACTTGCATGGCAGAAACATGCCTTCGAACCCTTGAGATCCTGGTATCTATACAGACGACATGCACAACAAATGTACATGTCATATTTACATAATGTATATGAAACGTGTGCATCCATGTTAGACCTATATATGTGATCTATATATTGAATATTGAATATATGTATGTTCCGATACATTGAATGCAGTAGCTCTTCCCAGTTTGGTGTTCCCGGACTCCTGTGAAGGGATGCAGCTGGTGACCTTGGGTCGATCAGACTCATGCGCCTGCCGGTGGTGCAGGATGCTGCGGATGGGCTCACTGCTTGGACTCCCATGGATGGATTCCCCCATGGATGGATCCCCCGCAGGGTGTTTCCTCACCAACACTGCGCCTTGCTTTGTGTGCATCGATGGTGTACAGTAGCACTGTGGATATACTCAGTTTGCCTACTTGCTAAAACTCAACATCTTCAGGGAACCGCCCCTTTGACAACACATCATCCCGCCGCTGCGACACATGGTCCAGGCCTCCTCCTTCTTCTTATTCGCCTGCCAGCGCCGAGAAAGTCATACCCCCACCAGTCCAACCTGACTTCCTCAAGCTCCTGATCTTTAAAGCTGGTGTTTGACAGTTGCTGGTGAGTAAGCTGCTTAAACTCATGGATATGGTCAATGAACATGGTCATGATTGATAATTGATAATGATTACTAAGCCAGTAGGGATCAACTAACACAATCATCAATTGTTTAAATCAAATAAAAGGGGTTACTGCAAATATGATTAGATTAACAGCTGGATCTGACAATCACCTGTTTCTCATGCCTCGGCTGTACTTGCTGGACAGCCCGGCTTGACCAGCTGGAAAAGCACCAGCTGCCAGGTGAACAGACTGATCTTTTTGGCAGCGCTAGCAAAACGCTTGCGTGAAAGGTTTCACTGTGATCGATGGAATCCTCATTGTCATCCCATCAGCCATTGAACTGTACAAGTATCATATGTCAGCCATTGAAGATCCCCAAGATATCTGTGATCGTGTACTGTAGTCCCAATTCTTGGTGGGCAGCATGAAAGTTTGACTGTCATCCGTATTCCACACTCTGTGGACTGTTTTCACCGCCACTTGCAATCACTTGCCTCATGAATCTTCTGGATCTTTTTGAGTCGAGAGTAGGCCTTGTCACGGTGGCGGTGCAGTAAAATGTCTCGTTCTTCGGCAGCCAAACCGTTGCGAAGATGGACCCAAACCCAATAGGATACAAGCAGCACATCGCAACACTCGCTCAAAGTAGAATGATGGTGAGTCATCTTGGCATCATCTTTGTGTTAGCAAAAACCTGCTGCGATCTATGTGACGTAAGCAACAAGAGTAGCCATCTTGAACAAAACACTGAACTGGAGTCATCCTTTGGGCGGGTCGGTATCATTTTCTTCCATTCCATTGAGGTTCCTCATATTTGGTGGTACCAAATATCGCCACATGGAATTCATGCAAATCTGCTGCAGCGTTCCCCACCCCCTGCTCACCCCGCAGGGGGATGATCTATGTATGTCTGTATGTATGTATTGTATCGTATCGCGTAAAAGGATCGGTGCATCAGGGTTCGGCGTCTGACCGTTGGGACATGTTGGGACCAGTAATCAGCGTTGGTTGCTTGTCTTTCCGGTGATCATGAAGGGAATTCTTCTGACAACCGATGCAATCAAATAAAGCAAGCAAACCATCGTAATGATGGCGCACAAAGAGGACTTGGAACGCAATGCCCTCGGTTTTGTAACCTGCTTCCTGAAACACTTGAGCATTTTCTACCACTGTGTTGCTGCTGTAGCTTTTGCAAATTCGCTTGGCTTGTGGATGTCCAGTGTGACATGCGACATGACTGGCGGATGTCGTCTAGGGTGACGTGCGGCTTGTGGCTTGAATCTCCAAGTTCAACGTTGATGCCCGGAGCAAACCTCCACAGCCCCGACCTGCTCCCACTGCTCTTCGTGTCTCATCGACCAATTGTTCAAACCTCAGCGACGCAGCAAGGGGGGCCACCCGGCAACTTTTCAGACCAGTTTGCAGCTTTTACGTTCCTGTAGAATTCTTTGCATTGCTTTAAGCAGCTCAACTACCCAAAAATGATTGTTCACATCATCTAGATTAACACCTAATGCTCTAAACACCTAATCTTGTTGATTCTGATGATCCTCTAAACACCTAGCTCTCAATACTTTTTCTCTCCCCCCCCGACTTCAAGCTTCCTCAGTATCCCTAGCTGCTGGCTCCACCGGTACCAGCTTCGGCGTATGCGCGCTGCCATGATAAAGTACTGCTCTTCCAACACGGATGGGTCAATATTAAGTGTTCCAAAAAATGGGGGTAGATTAACATCCCAACAAAATTACTCTGGTAATTTTGCGATGTTCACCAGGGATACCGCACATTGACTCACAGCCATATTTACGCATGGTATGGTTGGTTTCCAACCACACATGGACAAACTGCTCCACCACATAGACATCGCAGCATGATCAAAGCATCTTGTCACAATTGCCTCGTGGCTTGACCAAAAAAGTCACATGTTACTGGCCGTGTCAATAGTAATTCCTCAGATTGAAAGTGAACGGTTGAAACCACAAAGCACTTGATATCCAAAGCATTTCAAAGCCGCAAAATCTTGGGATTTTACATCAATAAACTGGTAGATTCAAAATCCCGAGGGATTTCCACTCAATTTGCGAAGCCTGGAAAATTGTCATCTTTCAATCATCGGAATGGTTGAGATCTTGCACCGCCAGGATTCGCCAAGATTGGGTGGTATTGACTACTGTAATGATCAACCATTAGTGACAAAAGGGTATGTGCCAAGCCATAGGGTACCCAATCAGCCACCAAAAAATGATCATTTTACTAGGAAACCACTGGTTTTGGGGGTGCCAATATTTTGGCACATAGCCAAATATTAACCACTATCAGCCATCAATAAGCATGTTGATTTGTTGCAGCTTATTTGCCATCATGTATCAGCTTATTTGCCACTAAGAACGGTTCTTAGTTGTTCATTGCGCATCATCAGTGGCTGTCAATCCATTCGTGGTTCGTGTTTAATTAATCAGTATCAGCTGGCTATTAATTGGCTATCAGTGAACCATTCTTGCTTGGTTCCTAATCAGTATGAGCTGGTTGTGAAACGTTCTCACTTGGTTATTTACCATCCTTACTTATTTTCAACTTTTATCAGGGTAATCAGTAAACGGATGGAATTGATTTAACATGATTCAACCCTCACTTGGTTCCTAGCCATCCCTAGTTGCTATTAATTGATCAATGCTTTTGGAGGGTAGCTTTACCCCGGCTTTCTCGCTGGGCTCTCGGTCATTGTGCTTCCCAATGAAAGTGCTCTGCAAGTTCCTTCGGCCTCGGCGTGGTTGGATTGGTTGCAGATGTACGCTGCTTGTGGGTCAAAATGGGGTATCCGATGGTGATCTAACATAGCAACGGAAAATCCACCAGTGAATAGTTGGTTAGATCACCGGAGTGTGTCCCAAAAACCATTGGTTCCAAAGAGATTTCCATTATAAATGGCCATTTTGGGCTTAATGATTTTGACCTGCACCCAAATGATTTGCTCATTGTACATGGGGGGTTCTCAAAATGGGGAACCCCCAAAGCTATGGTTGGTTCAATACCATAAATGACTAAAATCGGATGATTTGGGGCTACCCTTTTGAGAAACATCCACATGCTTCACATGGTTTGCATGGTTACAAATGGTTTACATGGATATTCGAATGAGCAACAACAACCATGTAGAATATCTAACTGGTTGTCACAGAGGGTGAGATCTCTACAAATCATATCAAGAATACGAACAGGACAAGTGCTGGTGACAATCCATTGCTGGTGATCCAGTGACCGTGGATAGATCCAATGCCGTTGAGCAGCGGATACAACTGTGGCGGAATCCGTGCCCGTTGCAAGAAACTCGATGAGTCGCCTGGTTTTATTGGGGGTTGTTCCATTTTTGGGGAACCCAGAAGGCTTTACTTATTTAGCCATGGGTCAATATCAACCACCAATATATAATGGATCATAAGTAGTATTGGGAAAACCATGGAAAACCATGGTTAATGATGGGGGAACCAGGGGGTACAGGGTTTTGACCCATAGCCATTTCGGGAAGAGAATTGACATCCAACAGCAAAGCTGAGCTATCATCACAACAGAGATTGCAACTGGTACTGTCAATTTGATCTTGGTAACGCTCATTGCTTGGTTCATGGAAGACCTATGGTCACCATGTTGTTGCAATCCCGTGCCCATAGCACCAATGATGATTCCATTCATACCCTGGGTTCTTCCATTCTCAATAGCCAATGATGCTTTTCTCGTCTCGTGCGACCTGCAAAAGAGTTTCCACAGGCCCCCTAAGAGGATCCTGACAATCAGCTTACACCTCTCCTATCCTCTCGTTCCTGTGCTGTCTTTGATTTGTGGGTCCAGCCCAAGAGTTGTTAAACAAAAGATGTTCATTAGAAGCCCGCCCAGAATCAGTAGTTGAGCCCGTCCATCAGGTGGTGATTGATCACGGCTACGGCTACGGCT
>VSDK01006987.1:21089-61346 GCA_009767595.1 Symbiodinium kawagutii | reverse complement strand
GAAACAACATCATTGGTCCAAGAGAAAAACGGGCATGTGCGGCATGTCCATCAATTGTGATACCGATACCGGTCTGGTGCAAAAGTGCTCAATTGTTAGTCGGGAAACTGTTCTCTATTTGATGTTGAGCGCACAGCATGGACACGCCGCCTAGCTGTCAACAGCTGCCGGGGCAGTTCCTGCCAGTCGAGCTTGGCTAAGCTTGGTCTAAATGGACCACACCGTTTTGGCACAGGGACTACTAAATTCAGAGGCAAACTCGGTCATGAACTTCTTCCGCAAGAGGTAGTATCCTCAGGGCCATGCAAAGAATCATCATGGCGGTTACTGGCAGCACCAAAACTCAGTTTGGTAATTTGGTGGCTTTCCAAGATTCAGGGACCCCCAAAATGGCTGGTTTATCCCTAGAAATGCCAAATATCGGATGATTTGGAGGTCCCCCTGTTTTGAGAAACCACCATTTGTGCGATCAGCAGTTGAGTGCATGAGATTGGCAGTTACGACAAACAGCAGAGTCATGGCGGACCTCTACAGGTGCGTTGGAGCATCTCTGACATTCCTGGCAGCCATCACGACTAGTGATGAGAGGTTGAACCACTACCACCACCTACCACCTCAATAGGTCCTTATGAGGGTTCATCCAGCTACCTTCTAGGCTTTATATGGATGTTTCTCAAAGTTGGGGTACTCCCAAATCATCTAGTTATTATATAACCATTCATAGTCGTAAAATGTCGGAAACCATGAATTTTGGGGGTCCCTCATTTTAAGAAACCACCATTCCTATGGGTTCGTCTCCAGGGTTTATCACCATGGTTACATCCCAACGGTCACCGGTACTCTTCAGCGGTCGACGGGCGAGCTGTTTGGCTCGTTGATGCTCACTCTCCATGATGATGGACGTCACCTCGTAACCCACCTGATCCACCGCTCACCACGGTAGTACCACTGCGACAACTGGGTGGTTTCTTGAGATAGGTTCATCATCATGTTGGTCAATGATAGGGGGTTATAACCAACAATAATGCTTAACTAGTTGGTGGATAGATATGGGTGTTTTTTTTAAACTGGGACCACGAAGTTATGGTTGGCTTATTACTGTAAATGGTTAATGAACTGGATGATAACTGGGGGTATCCTTTATTTTGAGAGACGCACAAATATAGAGGACAAACTATGGCTGACCAGTCCATGTGAATAAGTAAGAGTCGATCGTTAAGTAGCTGATAAACAAATATAGAGGGTTTGTCATGGATCGTCTGCTTAGACCACGGCAAGTTATTCAGTCTTGCAGGCGGGTGATTAGTTTTGCCGGCAGAGGATAATTTGACAATCGACGTCGTGATGCTCAACCCCACCCCAACCCACTTCTCACCTTACCTTGCTGTCATCATCGACAGTCAGCCCAGCCCCACCCCATCCCAATTATTGCTCTAATGCTTGGCTTGGTTTCTAAAGTCAGTCATTCTGGAGTCCGGTCCCAGTGAGTTAATTTCAAGTCTTTGGCCGTATACTGCACTCTGTGCGCACGCGTGTATATATATATATATATGTGTATATATATGTAGCTGTATGCAGGGTAACAAAGCAACAAGCTAAAATTTGGTCTTCAGATTTCTTTCCTTGCCGGTGCAAACTGAATGAATATGAATGCCAGAAAACGCGTGGCTGAAGAAAATGGAAGAAAAAATGTCATAAGTTGACAGCTTGCAGCAGCTGTAGCTGCACGATTTCAGGAGACTTGCGCGCACCGATCACCCGCCGCCCGTGGACCTCTTTCGAAGCGGTTGTGATTTCGAAGCGAAAGGTCTCTTCATCAAAGGTTGCACGGTCGGTGGACGCCACGGTGATGACGTTCTCCTGAGTCGGCTTCGTGGTGTTTGGGTAGGCTATTGGATACAGGTGACTAACAAAAGGCCCAACACAATGAACCTCACATCCAGAAATCAGTTTGCCAACAGAAGGGGCTCTTTTTCAGGGTCAGATCTGGGCAAACAGCTCGTCGATCTGTTTTAAAAAGGTATTTCCGATACTGCAGCTATCTTTTGATTGCCGGTTTTCAGGCACCAAAACAAAGATACATGCAAGTCAACATCTACATTCATTTGCCCAAACATATGCAAAAATCTACTCCATGTCCTGGTGCGATTAGAACACCATCATACCTTTGACCTATGAACAGGTGCGTATCAAGATGACCATGACCCTGGTGCGTGTGGGTACTGGGCTGCGCGGATGAGATCAGGCGCCCTGCCGCCATGGGGCTGACAGCGGGCCCCCTTCACGCCAGACGAACTCACAAGTCTCCACGTCACCTGCAGGGATTCGTCGATGGACAGCCACTGGTGCTGGAAGATCATGAGGCATCGCAACATCGAAACTTGACCTTAAGTTGATTAATTTCATATAGTCTAATTATTTGCTGAATTTCTATACACATTAGCTTCTTGATCAAATGTGTGCTTTATATAAGTGCTTAATGAGTTGAGTGGAGTTGCCCGCACCACGGTCCGGCAGAGGCATGAGCAAGGCAATCTGCTTGGCCGGTGGAATCTTGGGTGCACCCGAGTTGGAACTCAAAATTCAAGTCATCCTGAAAGTTTGGAGTGTGATAAATGAAAACCTTTTTGAATTGCTTTTTGCACGGTATTTTCTGAACTCTGGGAGAAGCGTCAGCAGGGCTGATAAAATCAGCGCCATGAAATTCGAAAAAAAACATCACCGCTTTCCGCTTTTGGTAGAATGTCTGGAGATGAAGGTGTTTGGTGTGGTTCCTTTCAGGTCGACCACAACACTTTTTTCAAGTATCCATCGTGCTAGAGTTGACAAGCGATCACCAGACATTGATTGCAAGCTGGGTTTTGTATTTAAAGTGATCACTGCATATAGGCTCACAAAGCAATGTCTGGTTGGGCCGCACAGTCGCATTTCTCTGGTTACACCTCATCAAGTTTGGCTTGGAATAAACTCACCCTCAGAGACCTTCTGGGTGGATCCGCACCTTGGAAGCCTTTCGTGTTAGTCCATGGATCATATCATTTTCAACGTCGCTTGTGTGTGCGCCATCTTTGGGGTGCCATCCTAAACTGCTCAAACAAAATCCCTCAAGTCAACACCAATGCTGCTGGTCACCTCCCCAAGGTCAGAACCTTTACAGAGCCGGATTTTAGTGTTTGCTTCGCAGCCATTCACTGTCGGCTTCTCAAGCGTATGCTTCTGGGACGTAGCCTTTCAGGAACCTGATTTTCCATGGTCCATTCGTGGGAGGTGACAGTTAGGACTTAGAAAACTAGTACGCTGCCAGCGACCCCTTGGTTGATGAGCATCCCTGGCCCTCTACGTTTGGGATCCCAATTCTGAGCTAGGCTTTCTGCCGGGGGGGTTTAATCCTAGGTGGAAGAGATCAACCGATACACATCAAGTCACCATCAACCACCCACCAACCAGCCAACCGACATCAACCAGCCATCAATTCGGGCGCCACTTTGGGTGATAAGTTTGACCCAGCCAAGTGACAGACTCCAGTGGTCACATACAGATTGAGAATGGTCATCCTGCAACTGCGCAGGACCTGACTGCCGCACAAAGAATCTGTGGCTTCCGTATGATGGCAACATTGCACCTGCTACATGTAGGTATATAATTCCAGACGCATTCTTGACAAATTTGCATGTGCGCAAACAAATCATACTTGCTTACATATGAGCATGACGTCAACCCATGTCGCATCGCATTACGTCAGATCGCACTGCATTAGGTTACAGCAACATGACCATTGAAGTGGGGTTTTACACTTAACAAAACAATATATTAAATGATATCACATTATAACACATATGTACATTTACGTGTTACGTATGCGTATATGCATGTCTTATGCAATATTGACATATTTGTGTATATATATATATACGTATACGCAAAGAGATGCATATGTGGGCATAAATATATCTAATTATACATAAATACATATTATACACATGTGGGTATGTATGATGCATATGTACATCTAGGTTTTGTAAAGTCTACTTCTGACTCCTGCCTCTTGTATAAATATGCGACTGATTTAAAGTCAAAAAACTTGCAGCAAAGTTTGCGGTTCACCCAGGCCGGCCCCAGCCCAACGCCAGCGCCTCTGAAATCCGAGCCAGTTGACCCACCTGTCAAGGCAAGAAGGGATCTCGTTTCGTGGAACAACATGCTTCCTTGCATAGAACCTGCGGCTTTGAAAGAAAAGTATCACGCCACAGAAGTTCGCTGTTGAGGTTGCTGCTGCCTCAACTGTTGCTATCTGCAACTCACTCTTGCAGCCACCCATATGCCTGCTGTCTTTCCTGTCTGCCTTTCAAGTTGCTGGTTACATTGCTGTTGAGGTCACCATTGTTACAGTATGTGCATGCAGCTCTTTTGTTCACGGAGTTCTCATAAGCGACCCCCTGATTGAACAATACCAATCTATGTGTGTATATATGTGTATATATGTGTATATATATAAACATGTATGTTATAAATATGAAGGGTATCCATTAGTATACAGCTTTTAGATTCAAGGATCCTTAGAAACAACCACCTGCTTCAAAGAATGCATGCACAAGCTGTAAGGAGTTCTGATGGAAAGCCTCCGCGTGTTCATGAACTGATCTGGGTACCTCTTTTCTTCCCGGTTTATCACTGTCAATTGATTTCCTTCATCCAAAGTGGCGCCCTTGGCAATCAAGCGACATGCAACTCGAACGTATGTAAAAAACAACGTTGTTCAAACCAAGAACCTCAGACCCTACGAAGGTTACCACTGCCGTGACAAAAGCTTGCAAGGCGAGATTGGGAGATTTGCTACGGTTCAGTCACTTGGAAGCAGATGTTGTGTGTGGTGTCCAGTGGTGCCCGGTGGTGCCCTCCCCAAGCGACGCCGCGACTGCTCTCTGAACATGGACAGCCCTTGGCCACCCAGCCAGCCCTTCGGTGACAAAGAAACAAGTGAACGAACGGATGGCTGGATTTAACGGAAGAGATTGGGCGGCTTAGCTGCAACCAGATTCAGCACCAAAGTTAGGTGTCCTAAGATTAATTTGTATCTCCAAAGTTAGTTATTCTGTATCTTCAATATTCTCCTACAGCTGTATCTCTAACTTCAGATGTAGCTGATGATCAAGTCGCAGAAGCGACGTTGAGATCTTGACGATGACGATCCCAACATGCCACGCCTGGTCCACCCCGAAGAGCCGGATGACACCTGTGACCTGGCCCCGGAAAACCCATCATTGGAGCATTGAACCCATACATGGACCATCCATTAAGCTCCAACCTACAGTATCATCAGTAAATGTGTTTAAGCATGTTTAATAGCTTGTGGAAACCATACATGGCTCCACAGCTTGTCCCATAGATATGTTTAACCAATTCTTTAACATGGAACCATTTCTTTTTGCAGCACGTTAAACTTACCCGGAGTATCATCAATAAATAGTGCTTGTCATTTATCGTAGTTAAGCTTTAACGAACCAACCTATCATCAACCTCCTGATACCGCTGATACCTCAAATGGTGATTGGTCGAAAGAGTTCATTTACAGCACTGGTTGATGATGGATTACGAAGGTTGGATTTGTGGGTACCGCACTTCTAGACTAAAAAAAACATATAGAGTGGCCAGTGTGCCATGGTGTGCGTGAAACTCAAGAATCACGGTCTTATTGTCACGAATAACCATAAGGATGTAACAAGTGGAACCCTGCGATCATGGCTGCTAAACTGAAAATGCCGCACCATATCGCTGTAGATCAAAACCTGGTACAAGCAGTACGCACATACTTGCGTGCTCCCATCGGAAACCATGGTTTCAGAAAAGTCTCAACTGCTGGAGATTCGGCTGGTAATTAGTGACCAAACCAATAAGCAGATGGTTTAGGCAACGGGTCACGGAAAAAAGTGCAGCAGCTGCATCTCATTGCATGACACATTGGTAGGAGAAAGTTCTGGCCTCCCTTCGCCCGCTTCATATGTATGCATTGTATCTGTCTATCTATCTATCTATCTATCTATCTATCTATCTATCTGATCTGATCTTATCTAATCTAATCTAATCTAGCCTAACCTAACCTAATCGAATCAAACCTATCGAATCTAATGTGATCCAATATAACCTAACCTAACCTAACCTAATCTAACCTGATCTAATCTGATCTTATCTAATCTAATCTAATCTAGTCTATCAATCTATCTATCTGCATTTCCAAAGCCCTTAGCTGTGTCACCCGTCATGAAGCTCCCCATGAGCCTCGGGAACCAGGTGCCGACGCACCGCAGCCTCACCGAGAGTGACCTGAAAGGCGCAAGTCTCACAGTGGTGAAACATCACTGAAGCCACAGATGTTGGATACTTCATAATGAAATGATGGTTTCTCAACATAGGGGGCCCCAAAACTGGTTTGTTTATTGCTTATAATATGGCTATGGGTCAATCTTGACCAACCAATGATGGTGATAATAACCAACAATAACAGGAAAACAATAGTTAATGATAGGGGAACCAGGGGTACAGGATTTTGACCCACTGCCGTATAATTGGCATAAAGCACCATGGATAATAGGTCTATAGTATAGTTGGTGTTTGGTACATCATAAATACTTCATAGATGTTGGGTACCAAAAAGGATCAAAAAAAAAGCTGCAGTATGATACTAAGCATCCAAATTGATACCTCAAAAGAGTGCTAGCAAGCATAGGATCGCTCTTTTGCTGCCGAATTGTTTGAATCATCTCGGTTTGGAGCTCACTGAGCCATACCTGTTTTCATCTTACGACACTTTCAAGCGCGTTTTCTTTGCCATAACTGGCCAGTCTGGGGTGCCCACTTCAAAGCTGTGCGGTTTCAAAAGGCGTTCGGTGGAAAAACTGTCTCTAGATCACCGGCCGACTACCATTTGCTTAGGCCACTCCTGGTAGCTCCTGGCCCCGCTCCCTCTTTAAAGGGCCAGAACGGGATAGCCCTGGCTCCTTCCCTCCCAATCACCAACCACGGATCAGATTTAATATCGACTGTTGGATCCCCCGGACAGAGACCGACCAAAAGCTTGACACAAGGCATGAAGGGTCAGGTCGGGATATTTTCAGGTCGGCATTTTGTCCATCTTTAGATATGGGGGTTTCTCACAAATCATCCAGTTTATCAACCACGTATAGTAATAAACCAACCATTGTTGGGGTCCCCTATTTTGACAAACCACCATAGGAGTTTGGATGCCCCATCTTGGAGAATGAACAACTCAAAGATGTGACTTCTGTCAAACAAGCGATTGCTTGAGGTCAGTCAGGAATTTCGTCTGTGCTGGTCATATCGAATCAGACTTTGCATTCTGAATCACTCGGATATTTTCTGAAGACAAACTGCCTGGGAAGTTTGGCAAGCCCAATACCAGTTGTAACTTGGTTTACAGCCGCATATGACAAGGTAGATAATCACTCACGACCGCTTGGGTGCTGATTCCTACTCACACTTCGCAAACATGATCTGCCGGGTGGACCACACTCGGGGCTGCCTGCCGTCTCATGTCGGAACCACTTGACCATCCAAGAATGACAAGCTTGGGAGGGCAACGAAAATTGTGCAAGAGCATCACAAGTTGTGGAGCGATGTTAAGAATGCTTTTGAACGGAAAAGAAGGATGGAGACAGAGAGCGAGAGAGGGAGAGAGAGAGAGAGAGGAACATGCGAAAGCTTCAAAGGGTCCCTCCAAATCCCACAATCCCTCCATGGCGACAAGTGACCGTACATACCAGCCCTGGAAATCTTGTGTGGAAGAGGTCCGACATTTTGGAGAGCTTGTCCTCCAGGGATTTGGATTTGTTTCCTCATCCTGGAAACAGCTCGAAATGCTTAGGTCATTCGTGATCACCACCCGTCACTTGATTCAACTGAAAGAGAGCACAAGAAGCTTTCGTATCTGCTGCAACCCATACCCATCAAAAAGCATATGTGTAGATAGTGGTGGGCAAGACATCGGAAAGCACAAACATGCAAAAGCAAAAAGAAATAGAAAGAAGTGCACCAGCCACATTCCTTGAACCCCATTCAGCCTAGCATGATAACAAAAAAAAGCAACATAAAGTGAGTTCAAGAAGTTGGTCACTGCCTGTTCTGAGGAACCTTAGTAACAGCATGTACCCAACTCTACCATTGAACCACCTCAACTCCCTTCAAAACTCCGCTGCACCTGGCGCCCCACAGCTTTCAGCAGGAAGGCCACAGCCAGTTCATCGTTCTGCGGGCTGGTCCAGCGACAAGAAAGAATCCATGAGGAGATCCAAGTTTCAGCGCTACTGATCCACTTTTAAACCGCAAGTCCGCCAGTCCGCACGTGGCAGCCGCTCAGGGAATTTCCCCTGAAATCAGGTCTTAGGGCCTTGGTCTGACCTCTATGCTACGATCCGTCGGCGGAGTCGCAGACTCGGTGACCAGCTGAGATGTCAAGCCGCAACCAGGGAGATGAATTTCGTGTCCCTGTTCGCACCTTCCCTGTTCGCACCTGAGGATTTTCAGAATCCCAGCTGTGCTATCCCAAAGTATCAAACAGCCAGACCGTTTCCAAAGGATTGGAGGTAGGTTGACAAGTGGACCCACCGAAGGAAATCCGAATATACAGATATCCACATCATGCATATACCCGTCATATGATATATGTACAAATAGATGTGTTTTTCAACATCTATTCGGGTGTGTCCCAAAACAGCGTACCCGTTTCCCTACGAACAATGATTGCCCAATTGGTTGGCTGCGGGCTACCACCATTGAAACATTGAAGTATGATTGACCACTGGTTAACCACTGGTATCACTAGTTGACCGCTAGTTAACCGTTTCTCATTCAAAAATCTAACTCATATCATAGTTACCATGTTGACCCAACCAGATAACCATTGGGTTAACCATATCTCAGTCACCATGTCTAATGATTTACCAACGTCTTATCCCCTACGACTTTGGTTCCACAAGTTGGCACCAGCAGTTTGCCACCGGTGCTCCTCGGACTTGGCAAAGGGTGCCTCAGCAGGTGATTTTCGGGGCTGCCCCAGTCGACGTTCAAACTTGAGAAACTGCTGCAGTTTCTGCCTCCACCATGCAGAAGGATGCAGAAGGTATGAGTCTATACTCAATTGTAAAATTAGACTTCACATAGATAGAACCTGCATGTATATCCTTTGACATCTCGAAGTTTCGATTGTCAGATCACATGCGCCCGCTGCGTTGACTCGCAAGATGAGCACTTTCTCTATCTTGGCCTGACCAACTCAGTAGTGCGCTTGACCACGAAGGCAGCCAAGACACACCATGAACAATAACTCAGATGTGGATGGTCATTTCTCGCAAAGGGCCCTTTCGTGGGATGTCCCTGATCTGCAACTGCTGGATGCACTAAACCCCCCCCCAAAAAAAAACTCAGAAAAAAAATCTTTGGGAATGGTCAAGAAGAGACTTGGTGAGCTAAAGGAGACATAAATCTTAGACCAGCCAAGTCCGAGCATGCATTTTCTGGACCACCCTCGGAATCAGGGACATCATGGACAACAGAACTCGAAGACAAGTTTACATTGGCAAGGTGCAATCCGGGTGTTGAAGGCGTTCACGGAGAAAGTGCCAGCCTTTCCAGCGCGTCGTTGATATGCCGGCACTACCAGAAAGTTGTCACAGCATTGCTGAGCACGGTTTGTGAGCAGGATCAAATCATACACCATTGACATCAAGCGTACAACAACCGGCCCAGAGCTTTGCTGCCCATCTCAATCCCACACCTGTGCAGAGCTTACGGTAGTTCCGGTGGCATCCTCGATGTTGGCATTGGCCTCCTCCGCGCTTCACCCAATCCACCAAGGTCAGTGGCCGTGGATCCAGTGCAAGAAATGTGCGTGGCAAATGGAGTATATTGCGGCATGTATATTTCATTGAATATTTATATAGATATATATTTATCTATTTTTTTATCTATGTATTTATTTGTTTGTTTATTTATCTATTTATCTATTTATTTAGTTTATTCATTTATTTATTTATCTATTTATTTATCTATTATGTATTGATTTATTTATCTATTTATCTATTTATTCATTCATTTATCTATTTAATCTATTTATTTATGTATATAGGTACCCACAAATTATTCTTTACCAGAGGGCGGGAAACAAGAAAGACTGCTTTGGAGGGCTTCTCGATACGAGCATTGCTGGACATATCCACACAGCTAAACGATATAGGTGCAACGGCCAACATGTATCTAAAAACATGTATCCAGGTGACAAAAACCTGTAGCACCTCTGCAGGTGCAGAAGTTTCATCCCTGTAGATCCACCACTTCCTCAACACTTCCTCACTGGCCCTGGTGTGCCCAGTCCTTCATGACTTGGGCGATGCCATTCCAAATCTCAGTTGCCAGGAATGAATCGCCAACACACAAGGTGTGAAGTATTGGGACGTCGGAAAGGTGGAAAAGTGCGAAAGTCGATATCGAACCCATGTCATCCAGTGGGAAAGCTTATGCTTCTACAGTCGCCATTTGACGGTTAACTATCCAGGCCTGGGATTTGTTGGTTACAGGAAAGAACCAGGGGAAAGTGTCTCCCTTGCTTATCAGGTAACTCTCCCCTGGCTTCTGGCCAGCACCTGATTCTGGAGACCAGCTCAGAATCATGGTTTGCTGGTGCTTGTTCACCTTCGTTTCCATAATTCATAAGCCCTTATCGATTACCATGAACCAGTTGTGTTTATAGAGCACTTGATACCATGGGGGGCTCATTATAATGGGTATACCACTGTTGATAACCAGTTCTGTTAACTATTGGTTAGCTTATTATAAGGGATACCCTCTGGTAAACTAACAACCATTTTTTTAGGAAAACCCTGGGAAATCATCCATTTATGATGGATTTTCCATTGCCATGTTCGTTTACCAGAGTGTACCATGGTTATGCTTCCCATGTTCACCATGATTCGTAAGTTCCCGGCAGGTTCCCGGCAATCAACTCACCAAGCTGCCGCATTGTCGGACGACACCTGGGTGTGTCCGGACAATGTGATCAGGGCCTTGCCGCGGAGTTCGAGTTGGTAGGTCCAGGGTGAAGCAATGCTTATGACAACCATGGTATATAACCATGGTCCATTCTTCAACCTGAATTCATACATGTACTCAACCAAGGTTCACGAATAAACCACTACGCAGTATCAAACGATCAACCACTATTGTATAACCACTGGTTCCGTATCATTGGTTACCATATAGCCACTAACTAACCATCATTAATCAACCACTTCCCAGTATCAAACGTCACTGTTGAGCATTGTTGACGGTTGTTCTTGCAATCGTTCTTGGTAGTTGTCACGCATCGTGATCAACCGAAATTGGCCAGTATTAATAGTTATCAACCCGCATGATCAACACTGCTTTACACCATCGGAAACAACCATTGCCTACTCTCCACCAAAGTAAAGCCCTATCCACCATTGTTTGCAGAAATATCAACCAACCATGGCTATTATCAACCATCTCTTGATTGGCACTATCATTCCCAATCAACACTGTCAACCTGACTAGTGATTCACCCCATCAACCATAATTGATCGCTACGAACCCTTTTTAGTAGCTACCATGTTTGCAACTATTATACAGTCATGAACCATCGTCAACGCTTTTTAGCCATCTTCGGCCATCATCAATTTGCCATCAATCATCAACCACCATGAACCATCTTCAACCATCATCAACCATCATTGATGAACCATCCGCCGCCACCTTGGGGGTTTTTGTGCTTCACCTGCTTTTAACATTATAATGACGTCGGTTCTCTCTGCAATGGTTTCCCACCATTTTTTCTTCATGACACTAAGAAAGAAGATAATGACAATTTCTTTAGAAGATGCAAAGAAATGGCGCTTGCCAAACCATCACCTTGGATAGAAGATCAAAGGTTTCGCATGGAATGCCACTCTTAAGGGCTGACCGGTTTGGCCTCTCAGCCCAGGCCTCACTGGCCGTTCCCTAGGTCTGGCCACTCTCCAGCCGGGCAGATAGATTTGTTTCTTTCACCAACGACCCAACGAAATAGACTTGTTTTGAGGGTGATGGCTCCATGCGGCAATGAACACATATGTGTGTGTTTTATAGTCTGCATTCTGGTTCTCAATCTTTTCGGTTGCAAGACGGCCAATGTCCATGATGTCTGAGGACGCCTCACATCTATTGCCAAGAATCAATGTTTTTGATTGAATGTGAACCCGGGAACCCCATAAAAAATAGCACAGAAGATCAAATAGGACAGAAGCCGAGCTGAAATCAGCCAATTGAATAGAAGATATGGATTTGAACCATCACGTCCATGTTTTCATCATGCATATTTGACCCCTTTTTAATCATTTATTGGGGTTGATCGTCTATCTATTCCAGGTTTGGGAAGACAGAAGATTGCCCGCAACAATTCTAGGTTCTATGTCAGTGTCATGTAAATTCATGTACGAAAGCTAAGAAAGGTCAGCCAAATTATCTTCTAGTTTCTACTACAATGCAAACGAATACTTTTTCCATCACCACCACCATTTAAACACCATTTAGAACCATTGTCATCAACCCAGTTGTTTAACCATTGTTGTTGGTTATTATCCCTTATTTAAAAGCATCATTCACCACTACTACCCCTCACATATGATCCATTTTTAATCAACCACTATTAAGTGTACAGATAATTGGCACCGATTCTACAACTAAGTCACAACATTCGTACCTCCCAGGCACACTGAGGATTGAATGCAAAACCGCAAAAAGTGCCAAACCACTATTAAGCAATAAAGAACATCATGAACCACTACTAGCCCTCATGATCCATTATTCATTTACCACTATCATTGTCAACCACTATCATTATTACCATTGACCCTTGTTGTTCTTGATTATCCCTTCTACTTAACTAGCTAATCTGATTGATCAGCTCAGCTCAGAAAAAACAAGAAAAACTACGAAAATTAAGAAAAATTGATCAATTAATTGATTTACTAGCTAATTAACTAGCTCATGTTTTACGAAAAACTAAGAAAGCTAAGAAAAAAATTCTTGAGCCCTTGATTTTCTCAAGAAAAAGCATCAGCTCAGCTCCCTGATCTCCGCCTGTCGCAGCGGCACCGCGCCCACTCTCAGCGCCCGCTGCCGCACGAAGCGGCGCTGCAAAGGCTGCGCCAAACGACGCGCTGTCGTTGGAAGGCGGAGCATGGCAGAGGCACCGGTGGATGGGTGGAAATGACGTGTTGAAATGGGTATGGCTAAGATATATAGCTAGGAGATAATATATATACAATATATAATATGGTACAAATAATATATTTGTTTATTTATTTGAATATATATTCTATATATATATATGTATATGTGTGTGTGGATGTGCGTGTGTGTTTAATCATATGAATTCAGTCGATATGAATGACGGTTGAAATGATGGTTTTGTGATGCTTAGTGATGGATAGATCTTACTGATGGGGCAGGGGTTAATATCCATTGGCGATGACTGATGCTGGTTGCAAACAGTGATATGATGATGAGCGTGATGTGCTGACAGTGATTTACGTGATGGTTAAATTGATGGATTATGATGATTAGGAACGCTTTATCAGGATTGATAATAGATAGTATGAAGATTACTGGTCAGTCATAGTGATGTAGTGATGGCTGTGCAATGATGCTTTGTCATCTTGATACCGGGCTGCCCAAAAGGGGACCCTGTCAACACTCCGTGATGATCTCTATGTACATGACTGCCATGGTGCACCCAACAAATTGCCGGCTTCCTTATAGAGAAAAGAATGCTTTGGGGGACAACCCCATGCGCCATTTGCATGACTAGAGTGTTGGTTTCAACCTAAGTAGAAAATACTTATGCTTGTCAACTTGTCATCTCGTTCATCGGTTGATGGCTTTCCCAATAGAATCGTCAACAACCACCGATTCAAGAATCTTTGCAGTGTTCAGAAAACTTGAGATATGACAAACCGATGGAATCTATAATGTACCAGGAATCCACAGCCGAAGAGCGAACAAATTTAATAGAGAAACCATTGGTTTGTGGAGAGAAATGTTTAGAAAATTCTCTCTCATAGCCCAACCGGCCGAGGCTTGACTTCAATTTCACGTATTCCGCGTCTCAGCATCTGGAATCACGCTGGTTTCTGCGAACCACTTGAAATTGGTTCAAGCCGAAACCTGCTGCACAAAAAATCGCAGAAATGTGCCATGGATTCATGATGCAAGGTTCAGCCACGATGACATCTGCTCGTCCATGAAGATTTTGGTGCCACAAACCTTGCTGTGAACTGGCCCATAAACTGCTTTGTGATTCTTGAAGTCAGTTCCATTCAGTTCGCCATTCAGCTGACTGAAAGCGCCCTAAATTGTATCATCGGAACTGTCCAAAGAAACAAAAGTTAGGAAAGTAAAATGGGCAATCCGATAGGATCTCATAGACTCGTAGACTCAAATCAATCCTCTGCTTTACCCGGAATGATCCCATGATTGATCCACACCCAATGCTTTATTGCAGGTTGAGTCCATGTCCACTGCTGAGAAGCCCAAACATGGACAAAAACATAGTAAAGTTGGGACTTTCACCTATTTTTGTACATTGACACCCGATATTCTATACCTATCTATACCCATCTATACCTATCTAATACCTATCTATACATATCTACCCCCCCTTGTTTGCTGATCTCTTGCGGCATTTCTTGGACGCTGGAGCCCCCAAAGGCCCCGACAACCTCACGTCCAGGACCTCCTCAAAGAGCTGTTCTACCTGCGCCAGTTCCGCTGCATGTCATTGCACCGGTCATTCTCGTCCTGTACATCTGACACTTGTGGTAACCAGATGGTAACAATGAGAATGACAGATGGCAAACATATGGTACCAATGGTAACCATATGTGCCATTTCGCTCATATCACAACCACGAATGTGACCGATCCGTGCATATGCAGGCGATGTTTAGGAAGCCAACCATTCAATTCTCCCTACAGAAGACTGTTTTCAAGATCCAGCTCAAATCGGCTGCTTCTCCGGGTGAAAACCCACACTGAACAATTGGTATCCCCAGTCTTGATAAAGCTGCAGCAATTCATGTGCACATAGTCTGCTTCCAATGATCTCCCCGATCAAGTAGATGCCTATTGAACTATTGATACCAAATCCACCCCCTTCTCGGACTTGAACGTGGCAATGGAACACCCCATATGTGGAAATGCGATTGCAAGATATTGCAAGATATTGCAAGGTGTATCGTGCAAAGTTCTTCATAAACACCCCTCCCCTCCACTTCCAACATTCTGACACCGCTGCCTGTGCCAAGTGCTGCGAGAGGCAAGATTCCTGGAGGCGGCACTGGCTCCCATCTGAGCTTAATCTGGCAATCCCTATATAGATCTGACTAAGCTTGTGATTTTCCACTGCCAAGTCTACCAGTTTGTATCAGCCAAAGGTTCATGGCGGTCACGAGCGGAGAAGGGATGTCCAACCAGTTGCCACATTTTGGACATGAAAAGTCCATTTTTGGAGGGGTACTGCGTGGCTATGGACAATCCAGCTGTGTTCTTTCTGGTATGGTGATGCCTTTCCCATGTTAAATATACCCTTTCTGACCGTTCGTGACTTTCAATCGGCTGACCACCACCTGAGTGAAAACTGTCAAGTGCAAAGTTCATGATGCTTCTCACTTATATGGGTGTTTCTCAAACTAGGGGACCCCTAAATCATCCTTTTTATTCATCATTTATAGATATTTATGGTAGTAAACCAACCATTTTGGGGGAGGGTACCCCTGTGGCTTGCGAAACCACCACAGGCTGTGCCTATCTGATAGGCCAAGGCTGGGGGAACTCTACCCATGGTAACCTGTAGGCTCGCCCTGCTCCCGGCGCTCCTCTTGCACCAGCCACATCTGCAGCTGCTCCTGTGCCCGTCCAGGTGAATGCTGGCAGCTGATAGTGGCGAATGGTCTTCGCTGATGGTAGGTAGAATAGCTGATACTGGTGATAATGGTTCATGATAGTGGTTCATGATAGTGGTTCATGATAGTGGTTGGTGATAGTGGTTCAGTTCATGATAATGGCTCGCAGAGCTAAAACACTGGCAAAATTGGCTGATAGTTTGTCATGATGCTTGGTGATGCTCCACTAAATCTTGAAAACAAAGAACTTGTTTGTCCATCCAATGAAACGCCCCAGAAGATGATGCTTGCGCATCAAACCAGCAGTAAACGATTCAGTCACAATCTGGACGGATGCTCTTCGTAAAATGGCTCAAAAAGCCGAAAAAAAGGACAGAATAGCCATTGACACCCAAAAGACTGCTGGTTCCCCTCTTCAAAATGACCACTGACATGGGGGTGGTTTGCTGTGCCTACCTTTATGGCTATCTCTATCACCGAACATGGCTGAACTTCTGCCTGAGCATTGAAAGCACCAATTGCTGCGTGTAAGCGGCATCATTCAGAACTGACGGTCGCTAATGATGATTGAGCATTAACCCATCAATCATCATTTACCAGTCCAATACCAGTCCATTGCAAACCATGCTGTTGTCTTTTTGTTGTTCAGTTAAGATGCCACGGCTTCCATTCGACTTTTTCGCAGTGCCTGCGTGGCTTGCCGTAGGAATCCACTATTTCACAGGCAACACCTAGTTCTACACACTTAGAGGCTGATCCACCCACAAGCGTCAACTAAGGCCTGTTGAGTACGCATGGACGCGTCTGTCCTGGGCGAACTGGGATTCACTCGTAATGGTTGTCAGTGGTTGATGATAGTGAATATGGTGAGTGGTAATAGCTCGCGTATTGCATGTATACAGATATGTGCGCGTGTGTATAAAAAAATACTCATTTATGTATCTGTATGTGAGTGTATCGCGTTAGTATAATTAGTGGTTGCGGATTATTCATGGCAAAAGTTTATATCGTTGACAACAATAGCATCAAGTAGTAACGGCCTAATTGATACTTGTTCGGAATTGAAGATGATGATCATTATGCATCTATAATTAACCATTATATTTACTGTATGCATATATGTATATATCATCATTAACCCTGCCAGCGACCCTTTTTCCAAGGGATGTACACGTGTCAGGTTTGTCAGCATGCACCAAGGTTTAACAATAGGGGAAACCATTTTTGCTAAAAAAATGCTTGGTATACTAGATATGGCTCAAAATTACCATGCGCCGATGATTGGGGTAGGGCCATTCTGTGTTGGCCGGCGTGCATTCATCATGCACTTCCCACCGTGGCGTTCTCACAACATATTGGGCAACAACAAATTGCTACCCCCAGAGTCGCAAAAGAAGATCATTGGTAGTTGGGATTGGCCATGGTATGAAGAAACAACCACCAAATATCTCAGTGACTCTTCGAACCTGCTTGCCTGGACCCCGCATGGGACATCTCTAAACAGGCCCGAGCAATCACTGAGGATTCCCTGTGATCAATCATTGATGAAGTTAAAGTCTGTTCTGCAACCGTGAAATTTCCGGATCCCTGGATGGAGTTCCGCTCCAGGTCAAAGTGCTCATACCAATGGATTACTGTGCAACGAAAGAATCAGCGCTGTGGAAAGAAAAGTGAAGATGGTTTGCTGCCAACACTGTGTTGAGTAAGAACCATTGGGTAAACTCCCAAAATCGCCATCCCCAGTTGGCTCTGCGGGACCCTGCCCTTGACCTCTGCCCCACCAAACGCTGCCCAGCATCTCTCTCTGAGCTGACTCGCCGACAGAGATCACCTGACCATGCAGAAGTGATGAGTTTGCGTGACTGCTGATCCTGCTTAGTCAACAGTGTTTAGCCATGGTCAATGATATGTAGTGGTTGAGAATGCTTCGAAATCGCATGTGATGGCCATTGTTCAGGAGAGATCAGTAACCCGAGAGATATAACCAACAAGAATCAACAATCAAGGACATGAGGATGTCCATAAGGTGGGGGGGGTACACTCAATTTCCGTCCCAAGCCATCATCACCTTGTTGTGGAGGAAAACTAGGAGGCAGGGCGATTCAGGAAAACTCGTGTGGGGAGATCTAACCCCATTGTTGGGAAAATAACCATCACATCATCACACCACCATTTTCTTGTAGAAGCCACCTCCGAAAGGCATGAGGGGTGGTATATCAACAGGCATTCTGAAAACCTCACCCAACTTAGCATGGTCCAGCAATAAAAGTATCATTGTATTGAGTGTAATACCATATGTGTGCATTGACATATATAGTTGCTATGTCATCTACATTCACATTTGCATTATCCGTTGTATGACATATCATCTACAAGTATATACATATCATATATATATATGTACTGGATATGGTCCTCCATGTCTTTTCACGGAACCGGAAAACCATGCAACCAATTTTGGACCATCATCGTGGTTTGATCACAATTCAAAGTCTTACTTGATCATTAATAGCACAGGAGGGTTTTCTATGATGTATTCTGTCAGAAGCCTTTGAAGGTTGTTGATTCACCTGGTGCCTCCAAAAAGGATCACCAAACATGTTGATCAACGGCTCTACTCGAGATAACGGAGCAAGCACATGATGGATATGGCTTACAAGCAACGCAGCACCAATTCCGAAGCATGTACAGTACTTGATGTCGTTTATGAGTTACCCTCTTCAACTTGCACACCTCATCGGCCATCTGCAAAGGAACCCTCCGGAACCTCCGGAAGCTGACCAGCCTTCACCGGACTCCTCGGAACCTCACTGGAACCCTCCGCAACTTCAGTATGCATCTGCACCTGAACCACTCACCGGCTCACCAGGTATCTACACCGGAACCTTTTGGAACCTTGTCCGGAACCTGCTGTTGAAGCTGCACCGGATCACACCAGAGCGAATCTGGGCTAAAGACCCCACAGCAAAGTATTGGGGAAAAATCCTTGCCAACCCAGGGTTGGCTATCGCAAATCAACTGAGGTTTCAAGGGAGCATGAAGGCTTATAACGAGTTGGTAATCCTCCTCCAGAGATTTGACGTTGCCACGGGGTTGGAGGTCTATAACATTCTATATCTTTCATTCAGCATTCACTCAAAATTGAATTCACCCACCAGCAACCATTCAACATCCATAGATACGCCAACCATTTATTGCAGGTCCTGCCACACACCACATTTATCATCACCACAAGGTGGTTTCTCAAAATAGGGGACCCCCCAAATGTATGGTTTACTGCTATAAATGGTCAATATGGGATGATATGGCAGTGGGTCAAAACCCTGTACCCCTGGTTCCCCACCATTAACCATTGTTTTCCCTTGTTTTGTTGGTGGAAATCCCCCATGAACGTTGGTTGATCAAGAGCTTGACCCATAGCCATATGGGGAGTCTCCTGGAATCCGCGCGGCCAGGCCTTCACCGTGCTACCGCTCCTCTGGAAGGGGAGCCGCCGGGGCGGATCCTCCATGGGCCCTGAGGGGACGACGAGAGTGGTAGGGCTGTCGAACATTGTCGGCGTTTCATCATGGCCACCCATCAATCACATGCTTAGTGGTTTGGCCAAACAGCTGAGGTGACTATAAGGTACCCCAGGCAGGAATCTTGAATGGAGAACAAGCCATCGGTCACAGCAAGTCTCGTATCACCATGAGCTTCAGCTTTGTCCCTTGCTAAGTTGGTTCGCGTCACAGCCGCCCCCACCATCACTGCTGCACCCCCATGACGTCATGGTCGCCCTTGTTTCGCGAGTCTGAAAAGTCCGGGCCCTGACAGCTCCACTGTTGGGACCCGCGGCCATGGCCATGCCCTCCGGTCAAAATTCCGCGGTAGCACCACAGAGAAGTCACATCTATGGTGGAAGTCAGGGGACCACCACCGATCGGAAGGTTGAGGCTCTTGTCTTGAAAAGAAACCTTGGCATTAAATTACGTTGATGGACTGTCATGTATGTGACTACATGTTGTTTTACAGTATAACTGTATCACCTACAGATCCTACAGACACGTAAGACGTTGGAAAAGAGAATGGCTCAGTTCTGCCCAGCACTCAGAAGTGGTGATGGTAGATCATCTGCTCATAGGTAGGATAAGGGTAGATCGAAGCCTCCATGACCTCAAAATGCGGACGCGGCAACAGAATCCTGGGGTGAGCCCGCCAGCCTCTCTGCTGGTGGAGGAAAAATGGCCATGAATTTTCATGAACCTGTCAATATATTGGATATGGCCTGTAGCTTCCCTGCCAGAATGGGCCTCCTCATTTACGGGAACATGAAGTGGATCTGGTAATGAACATGTTGCAGCAAAAATGGAGGAAAAGGGAACACTGGTGTTCCATTTGACCATTTGATAAGTCCACAGAGGCAATCCAACCAAAACTGCCCCATGGCCACCCATGAGTGGACAAACACGCTGTTGCCAAGCATGGAGTCCTTCTACTAATGCGATTGTGCAAAGACAGCATGCACAAGAAAGAGGTGGCTCTCTCGTTGAAAAACATGAATTTACCGGTGGGATTTTCATCTTTCGGGACCAGGAGAATGGGGCTCCTTTAATTCACACAGTGTTACAACCCTCTCGGTATATTCAACTCCCTAAGTCTTGTTGTCGCCTATTCTTTCGGGTAAACTAACCTAAAAGTAGAATTTCTGAAAATGTGTAGATGCTATGAGAATGTCTGGCATGTTGGTTCTCTGTGCGGTAACCGGGCAAATGATGGTAAACGACGGTTTCTAACGGCTCATAATCGTTCGCAATGTTCATGGTGGTTGCTGTTGACTGGCATCTAAGGTGTTCAATTAATAGGTATCGTCATGAATGAGCCTGTTGACAATGGAAGCAAATATTAAGAGTAAACAAATAATGATAATGAATCATGGCGAACCACCGCGGTGCTTAATCAATGCTTGGCCAATGGTCATTGTGTGTACCCGTGACTATAATCAATAATGATGAATGGCTACTGATGACAACTCAAGGCTATATATATATACATATGTATGATAGTTAGTCACGCTTTTCAACAGAGAATGAATAACACTTTGCACTGGCTAGTCAAAACTGATCAATGCATTTGTTGTAGTCACAGATATTCCCCATCGAAGGTTATGAATGGTTCATATTCATCGTCATTGGTAGTGTAGGGGTTCCGGGGTTTCTCAAAACAGGGGACGCCCCAAATCAACCACTGCCATTTTGTCGTATGTACTGCAATAAACCAACCACTTCTGGCATACTTTGGGCCCAGTACCATGGATGGCACCTCCCCTTCCCACCGACTCCAAGGAACTCCCTCAGCCTTATCCACTGCAGCTCTCAATGCCACCATCTGCGGCTTGATGGTGTCGCAGAGATAAGTGGCTTCTGCCGCCAAACTGCTATGCCTTGGTCGTGCCATGGGAATCCATGCGACATGGCCGATATGCACAGGCGCATGGAAGGGATGTGCCATGGATGAGGTGATCACCATGAAGAGGTATCAGTGCCATGGTGATGGCTAAGAGTGATTTATGGCATGGTTCGTTTTCCAGGATAATGGCGGTAAATGCCATCATGTACAATTTTGATGGTTGACAGAGGTTGATATCACCAATTCATTAATGGCCGATTGATGGGAAAAATGATGGTTTGGGATGATCAAAGGTGAATAAGTCGCCAATACTACCATCGGCGACGATTCATGTTGTTGACAATGGTTAGTAAAATGATGGCTGGCGATTCATATGATGGTTGATTGATGGCCAATGACGGTAAAGTAATGGCTGGCAATGGTTAGAGATTCGTTAATGATGGCTGCTGGTGGTTGATGATGGGTAATTGATGGTGAGTTTGATTGCAGAAATGTAGTGCTTAGCCACCAACTGTAGTAAGGAACATAGTGCTGAATTGTAATTGATGGCCTCAATCATGGTTGATGAATGGCCAATGGCAATGAATTGTGGCTCAGAATGATGCCACTCGATAACAAGCACACGTTGTGTAGTGAGTGATTTGCTTATTTATATAATGGTTCGATTCATAATAATCTATGTTGTTTCAAGAAGTTTGAAATGGTTGGTAGCGCGTGGCATTGGTTGGTTGTGGTTGGTACAGCTGAGTGTAAACTGATGATGATGATGATGATGATGATGATGATGATGATGATGATGATGATGATGATGATGATCAAAATGCGAAGCAAGTCCTGTCTGACGTGGCTGCCAAGGTAAGTCCAGGAGTTCATCTCTTTTCACGAAACACTGGCCAGTGCAAATTTCTGAGTATGTTGTCTTCAAATCCACCATCACAAATCAAACTTATGACCCAGTTCATAGATCATCACCCTTTTTTGTGGCAAATCATGGCAACCCCCCAAGGACTTTGAGGTGCGAATTCATTTGCATCCACAGAATTCTTCGACATTTAGCATTCATCTACCATTCGAGAACCCGTCGGGGTATGTATACACGTATACCTGTGTATCTGAATCCGTGCTTGGTTGCATATGCTCATAGGTATGTGCCTATATGTATATGATACATCACTCATATCGTATATGTATGCAAATATATATATATATATATGTATATATGTATGTGTGTGTTTATGTTGAAATATTTAAATGAATATTGCAATAAATAAAAAAAATAAATAGATAAATAAATAAATAAGTAAATACATAAATAAATCAATAAAAATATATATATTCATATATATATATATTTATTTATTTATTTACAAATACATGGATATCCTACTTCCACCGTTGGCTTTACAAACCCAACTGTTTCTGGAGATCTCCACCTGCGGAGCTCGCACACCAAGGCACGGCTTCTTGTCGAAGGTGGTCTTGAGCTTGTCCAGTTGCTCCAGGATGCTGTCGTAGATGGCCTGCGGGCCAAGGACTTCCCAAGCACTTCCCAGCAGATGGATTGATCATGGGTAACTCACCAGCTATAACTAAGGTATAACTAGGGTAACTCACCAGCTATAAGGTGGGCCCCCTGAACGTTAGCTAAGTTGGCGAACAGAACTAGGGTAACTACCAGGCCAATGGTAGATGGAACTAGCTTGTTAAATGACGAATCTTAATCAACTTATAACCAGGGGGGCCCACCTTGTAGATGAATTGATCATGGATTGATCATGGGTTGATCATAGATAAAATGCTTGAAAATTGATGGATGATGGATTTATAACGCTCGAAGATTAGTTGATGATGGATTGATCATGGGTTTTTGAGTAGGTTGATATGAATGGATAGTGAGCAATAATCAATAGTGCCTTATAAATCCTTATAAGTTATAAAATGATGGTCAAGGTAGGCTAAGAATGGTCAATGATGAATGACCAGTGGTCATGATGCTTAATACTCATTGCTTAAACATAAGTGATACTCAGCAACAGGAACCCACAAAAACCAACAATTTCGGGGCTATCCATACAGTGTGCTACTCTCGCATTTTCGTGCACGGAAAACTCTGTATCCCACATGTGCTGCCAAGTAAAGCAACCACCCCAAGCAATTGAGTTGGATCAGTGTCTAGTAGGCTCAGGGAATCCCCTGCCACAAGCAATCAACCAACCAACCAACCAACCAACCAACCAACCCGCCACAGGGTTCCGAAAGTTCACAGACTTCATCCGTTGCGAACGCAAACTGGAATCGCCCACGGAATCGCCTTGCGGTTTCCACCCAACTTCTCGAAGCCCTTGTACTTCTCCAAATCCTGGCACCATGGGAAACATGGGGCTTGACACGACCCGCCTCCGGGGGCTCCTGGGGTTTCAACATTACAATCATGTCATGAATCATGGAAGGTAGATGAAAGTTGGCAAGCCATCCGGTTTTCAACGAAGAGAGTAAACGGCTGTGCAAGTGATCCCGGTGGAAGCAAAGAATGGAAACTCTGGAAATGAGTTTGGAAGATGATTTTCCAACTTCAGATTTCTCAAAGTAGCAGCAGTTTGACAAGAACAAAGGGCCTTTGGGACTTGAGAAACTGTAAGTTTCAGAGAGAGAAGACCTGTTGGCATCTGTTGGCCAGTACATGGAACCTCGCTAGCCTTCAAAACGCGGCTTTACCTTTTGAGACAGGAAGAAGGTGCCTGCACCTGCGTTGCACATATGCCATCTCTATAGTTTGATATGGCCCGGTCCCTAAGGGACAGTTTGTGCTCAGCAATCCAACGACATACAATCCATTAGCACAGCTGGGATCCATTCGTGCAGGCTGAGGCTGCTCATCGATTGGAACCATCTGCGCCCAACTGAGATTTGGTTTGCTGCTTTAGGCAGCTATGCGTCGTCTTCGCACGGGGCTACGGCTTTGCTCACCCAAACAAGTTATCAAATTGCAAGATTCGGAAACCCTGCAATAGCTTGAGAGTTGTAGACCATGTGGGCACATCCCAGATACTTCTTGCTGCTGGCTGTTTACCCCCGCTATTGTTGTTGGTCGTGCACCGTATTGTTGGTCTATCACTTCACCAAAACTGTTTCAGCACTCAAATGGCTGTGCGTCAAGGGCCTCGTACCCCCGAGCTGTTCACATCTCGCCGCGACCAAAATAGTCGAGACATTGAAACCTGTTCGGATGTGAACAGCTCCCATTGCGAACTCGGACCCAGCTCGCCACTCAGTGGCAGATCTCTCGGGAAACCCGACATTGCACGTGGAAACATCTCAGCCCTCAGCCTGGAAAAGGTCCCCAAGGGGTCCCCAACTGCACCTTGGCGCAGGCAGGCAGAATGCCGGTCTCGGTCATCTGGATCATGGTCTCCACCTAGATCAGCGCTGCTATGGCTATGGGTCACCGACCAACACATGGGTAGGGTACAGGGCATGATACCAACCACAGGTACAATACATGGCTAGTACGAACCAACCAACACATGGATAGTACCAACCAACCACGGCCACATGCCAACGAGAAAGAACAACACCAATCTAAAAAGCCGCCAAATTCTGCCGTGCCTTGCTTCCGCATGAGAGGGGAGACCATGGGAGACCATCAGACTCCCTTGAGGGACACCAACCAGGGAAGCATTGTCGAAGCAAGGCACTCCAACCAGGGGTTTGCTACCGAGCCTTTCCATCCTAAGCGTCAACCAAACAGCCGGCGGTGACCTCGCAGCAAAGGGAGGAGATGTAGTTCTCCTCAGCTGAACTGAGGGAACACCGGGGTCAGGATATGGTTGACAATTGACAATAGCTGTTTTTTTTGGTGGTTCCACAAGCGAAATCATGATTACAAGCTATTACAAGGAATAATCAAGAATATTAGTAGCTATTCTATATTGTAGTAATATTTAGTGAGGGTTGGGGAGAAACTGCATCATGGAACAATCATTTGCACCATGATCAAGTCAAGGATGGCTATGCAACCCCGAATGCTTGCTCATCATGGCCCCGTCAAAACAGTGCGCCCTGCATGTCCATCCGATGGTCATGTGTCCAAAAAAGTCTGCCTTCATCTGCTGCAAGCCCAATCAGCCAAGAGTTGGAGAAACCTCCATCATGGACAACTCCAAATGGTGCAATAGGGTCATCCACTGAAGCGTTATCTATGTATTGGCTGGCAACAAAACAGCGACCAAGAGATGTTGGTGAGCTTGCTTCTTCCTGCTTCCTTTCTGGTGTTTAGCTCACCTGAAACGGTCGGACAGTAGTTATTGCTAGAATATGCTAGGACCTGCTTGGATCATCTCAGACTTCCAACTTCATCAGTTAAACCTCCAGGTCCAAGCACACACCCCACTGATAGCGCGCACTGCTTTCATCGCCTAGAATCATACATCACTTCCTGGCGTGCTTCAGTCTCTTCAACGGTGTAGATCTTCAAGTCCTCGAACAACCTGCAGCCAGAGGAGACAAAGTCTGGATATCTGTGGATAGTGTGGATACTGTAGGGAACAAGGATGAGTCTTGATGAAGCTTGTCACAACCTTCACACGAACTTCCGCGTTTCCAAGAATTTGATACGGACCACTCCCTTCATCTCCAAAAAGTTCGAAATCCGCCAAAATTCCCAGGTCGGACATAGTTGAACCCAAGGAATCGAACCAAATTCCCAAGTGGACCCCCAAAACCAATGATTCTTTCGGGGCTTCGGACAGGGCATCGCCATGGACCCATGGACACCGCCGCGGCCGACGAGGCTCTTCTTGTTCTTGTCGGAGCTCCAGGTGGCTACAGCCTTCCTGAGAGGAGCACCGACGAACCGCCAACCGCCGAACGATGAATGGTGAACCAACGATCAACAGTAGTGGTGGTTCATAGTGGTGGATAACCATAATGGATGGTGGTTCATAGTGGTGGTTCATAGTGGTGCTTCATGGTGGTGGTTCATAGTTGTTTTTTGTGGTTTATCAAGGTTCATAGTTGGTTCCATCACCAACAATAGTGATGGTCAATCACCAACTGTTCATAGTGGTGGTTTATAGTGGTTCATATTGGTGGATAACCATAACGGATGGTGGTTCATAGTGGTGCTTCATTGTGGCTCACAATCCAGTCATGGTGGTTTATAGTGGTTCATAGTAGCAGTACTGGTGGTAGCGGTTTATGATGGTCCTGGTGGTTGATCACGCTTAAAAATTATTGATTATGGTTCGCAACCAACTTGGTATTAATGACTCTGAAACAACACATTGCTGGGGAATCAAACATTCCAGCGTGTAAACAAGGAATTGTAGACGTGTGCAGGGCAGCAATCATACCTGATCCGTCCATCATGAAACTAGTTCTGAATGTTGTCGGGTTGGTTCATGGAGACTCCATTGATGCGTTACAATCTTCTTCATAGACCAGCAATGGTAGAACACTCACAATGTTGGCTGGGGAATTGCTCACTTGCTGGCTACAACTGTGCAGCTTGCCATGCCCACCCCAATTTTGGAGATTGCCGAAATCCCCACGGCGAAGAAAGGCACACATTACCCTTCAATCAAAGGCAAGCAGTGCCAAAAACCATTGTACAACACTCGAATCACGGCTGGTTAGCATCACCCCCTGCCAGCAGCACCCGTGCGCCCGAGGGTTTCATAACTGTGTTGGATCCTCATCTGTTGCCCAAGCATCGGGGTGGTGTTCAGATTGGGGAGGCCGCGCTTGCTTGCTTCCACAGGCCACTCTGCGGAGTAGCCGTTGCCAGTGAAGATGACGTGCTTGTTCTCCTGGCATCAATGGATTCTGCTGATTGAAAGGCTCAAATCCCGACGGCCAAGTACTGAGACGAGCAGAGATTCAAGGTGCAAGTACATCAGGGTACATGAGTCAATAATCATTTGTGCTGGAATCCCTTTGTGTTGCAGTTTTGATCCCTGGACTTCAGCAACAAGAGTGGCATCCAAGATACCACTTGCAACACCCCTTGAACCAGGTAACTTAGTTCACTCCTGGCCACCTGCCGTCAGTGGTTGGTACACTTTTGACCCCCAAGATTCATGAAGATTTTATGCTTGAGACACAATTTGTGTGCACATTGTGACAAAATAGCCTGCGACCCCAGGACAGATGTCATGAATCATGCCACAAAAGAGATCTGAAAGAAGCTAAGCACAAGATTGCTCACAAAATGCCATGCCTATCCATGATTTCACCATCATTAACAATGATCAACCTCAGGTTCCCTAACCAAGGGGCCCTTGTTTCTTATGAACTTGGTCGTGCCTTTGTCGTGCTGTTGGGGCTTCCAATCTGCGACCCCTCCCGCGTCGTCCGCTGCGTCCTTGTAGACCTGTGCCACGGCATCGCGGTGGCTCATGCCTCCCTCAATGAGCCCAGCCAAGTGGGCCATGCCCGCAGACATCACGGCGTTGCACACCATCACGGGCAAGCAGCAGTTCCTGGTTGCAGCAAAGACAAGATGATGAAAAATCATGTAAAGTTAATTAAGCAACATTTAAAAATCTATTATATATATATATATGTACACAGCAACATTTAAAAGTATGTGATTAGTATATATAAGTAACATCTAAGCATCATATTATCACAAAGTTTCATATCTTTAAAAATGGTAACATCTAATAAGTTTCGGGTGTTTTCAAAGAAAATATCTTGCAAGGTTCCTTTACCCTTTGGTGCAAGAATTTCCAACCCTCATGTTGCCCATCAACCATGGCTTCCAGAGCACATTGGCGAGCGCAGCAGTGGCCCCAGTTGGTGGTAAAGTTCTACACCCAGTGACCATGCGAGGCGGCCAAGGGCAAACGGAATGACAGGCCAGGAACGGAAGGGCACCGAACTGTTGGAAGACGTGGGAAAGGCAAATCAATGGTGTCGGTTGCCGACGTCAAATTAGCAATCAGTGAGACACGTTTCCGAGAGAGAATGAGAAAGAGGTGGAGAAGCATCGCGTCTAAAGCTGAAGCTATGGGAAACTGTGGAGCAGCCATGATAAGTTCTTTGCATGTTGAGATGTTTGCTCAACCGGTTCAACGCAGTCCAAAATGTCACTTGCATAATCATACACTCCCATTCCATCGCCCGTTCCCACTGCGCACTGCCGCCATTTTTCCCTGGCGTCCGTGCCATCTGTCAAGGCAGTTGCTTTGGCCTGGTGCTAAAAGGGTCAAACTCCGGTGACTTAGTCACCAACTCCATCTCGGAGCTAGGAGCTAGGACCCAACACCGGCTGCAACTCATGCCTTCTTTCCCAAGGCAGAAGGCGGGGTGGTGGGAGGAGCCGAAACTTCCACGGCGAAACATGGTCGTGTATAAATCTCGTACACGATCAACCATACACTCCCATTCCATCGCCCGTTCCCACTGCGCACTGCCGCCATTTTTCCCTGGCGTCCGCGCCGTCTGTCAAGGCAGTTGCTTTGGCCTGGTGCTAAAAGGGTCAAACTCCGGTGACTTAGTCACCAACTCCATCTCGGAGCTAGGAGCTAGGACCCAACACCGGCTGCAACTCATGCCTTCTTTCCACGCGCCCCTTGCTGGCTCACGGTATAAAACTTCTGGAGGGATCTGGCCAGCGGTGCATGGGCGGCTGCGGGATGGGAAAGCTGGCCTAGACTTTGTAGTCCCTGGTCTAAGTAAATCCTGGCTGTGGGAATGTGCTGCCATCGCCCCTTGGTTACCAGCACGTCGAGTGGGGTGCCTTGTTTGTAGGCACTGGTGGCTGCGCCTCTGCGGAGGCTATATGGCATATAGCCACACTCACTTAAGTGCAGATGAGCGATGACTTCTTTCCACAGCTTGCGGAACGCATAGTTGGTCATTTGGGACAGTGTGTCTCCTGGGGCCAAACCCTGCACCAACCAAGTAAGTGCCTGCAGGGCAATTTTCTCTTCCAAAACCACTTTGTCAATAGGAAGGAAGTTCTTTTTGGTGGTTTTGGTAGCTTCCAGGAACAACACTGCTTCTTGTGTCTGACCTGGCTTGGGCAGCATGACGTCTTTGCGTTTCAGCTGCAGCAGTTCTGACGTACGCAGAAACCCTGCGAAACCCAAAACGAGCAGCCACCCCATTCTAACTTGCTTCCAGATAAAACACTGGCCTGCAAGTGAAAACAAAGTTTGCGGGGTCAAAGGGGTGGCTCTGGTTGGAAGCTCGATTTGGTTCCAGGTCTTGACCAACTTCCATGACCAAGGTAAGTGATGCTTGGTCTGGGGCCGATAAAATTGTACGGCCGCAATGGCATAGGATGCCTCGGACTTAGGGTGTCCTTGTTCCCACAGGAACTCAATGAATTCAGCCACCAAATCATCAAATTGATCTGGGGGTGGCAAGTGAAACGTTTGGGGCCATTGGTGAAACTCACAAAAGGCTTGGAAGCTGGCTTGGTATCGAAGGCGGGTTTTATCCTGAATCACTTGGCAACTCAACTTGCCAATCTTCAATCGCTCTTGTTTGCGCACTGCGTTGGTGGCCCATACACTCCCATTCCATCGCCCGTTCCCACTGCGCACTGCCGCCATTTTTCCCTGGCGTCCGTGCCATCTGTCAAGGCAGTTGCTTTGGCCTGGTGCTAAAAGGGTCAAACTCCGGTGACTTAGTCACCAACTCCATCTCGGAGCTAGGAGCTAGGACCCAACACCGGCTGCAACTCATGCCTTCTTTCCCAAGGCAGAAGGCGGGGTGGTGGGAGGAGCCGAAACTTCCACGGCGAAACATGGTCGTGTATAAATCTCGTACACGATCAACCATACACTCCCATTCCATCGCCCGTTCCCACTGCGCACTGCCGCCATTTTTCCCTGGCGTCCGTGCCATCTGTCAAGGCAGTTGCTTTGGCCTGGTGCTAAAAGGGTCAAACTCCGGTGACTTAGTCACCAACTCCATCTCGGAGCTAGGAGCTAGGACCCAACACCGGCTGCAACTCATGCCTTCTTTCCACGCGCCCCTTGCTGGCTCACGGTATAAAACTTCTGGAGGGATCTGGCCAGCGGTGCATGGGCGGCTGCGGGATGGGAAAGCTGGCCTAGACTTTGTAGTCCCTGGTCTAAGTAAATCCTGGCTGTGGGAATGTGCTGCCATCGCCCCTTGGTTACCAGCACGTCGAGTGGGGTGCCTTGTTTGTAGGCACTGGTGGCTGCGCCTCTGCGGAGGCTATATGGCATATAGCCACACTCACTTAAGTGCAGATGAGCGATGACTTCTTTCCACAGCTTGCGGAACGCATAGTTGGTCATTTGGGACAGTGTGTCTCCTGGGGCCAAACCCTGCACCAACCAAGTAAGTGCCTGCAGGGCAATTTTCTCTTCCAAAACCACTTTGTCAATAGGAAGGAAGTTCTTTTTGGTGGTTTTGGTAGCTTCCAGGAACAACACTGCTTCTTGTGTCTGACCTGGCTTGGGCAGCATGACGTCTTTGCGTTTCAGCTGCAGCAGTTCTGACGTACGCAGAAACCCTGCGAAACCCAAAACGAGCAGCCACCCCATTCTAACTTGCTTCCAGATAAAACACTGGCCTGCAAGTGAAAACAAAGTTTGCGGGGTCAAAGGGGTGGCTCTGGTTGGAAGCTCGATTTGGTTCCAGGTCTTGACCAACTTCCATGACCAAGGTAAGTGATGCTTGGTCTGGGGCCGATAAAATTGTACGGCCGCAATGGCATAGGATGCCTCGGACTTAGGGTGTCCTTGTTCCCACAGGAACTCAATGAATTCAGCCACCAAATCATCAAATTGATCTGGGGGTGGCAAGTGAAACGTTTGGGGCCATTGGTGAAACTCACAAAAGGCTTGGAAGCTGGCTTGGTATCGAAGGCGGGTTTTATCCTGAATCACTTGGCAACTCAACTTGCCAATCTTCAATCGCTCTTGTTTGCGCACTGCGTTGGTGGCCCCATTAAGCACCACGGCTCGCTTGGGGCTCATGCTCTCGAGAGGGAGCATCTGCTGGGTTGAGATGTGTCTCGACCCAGGCAACTACCAACGCCACGCCTCCTGCCACTAAAAGGGCCGCCAGGCGCCTCAAGAGTCGATTGAGTTGGCGTGACGACGACCTTCCCTTGACCACCACTCCCAAAACGACTTGGGAGTCGCTCAAGTGCATGGCCCGACAGGACCCAAAGGTGCTGCGTCGCAAGCGCCATTCCATTGTGTGATTCAGGGCCCGGAGTTCGAGGATGTTGATATGTTCCGAGGTACGGAACGGATAGGAGTGTGCGATGTGCCACTCCCACTTGTGGGGGTTGATCGTGGCTCTTGGAAACGCATCCGGCCTGTAGAGCGTGCCGGTGTCAAGGCGCACATCGCTTCCCCTATACTCCTGCCTTCTCACATAAGCAGCAATCAGTTGAGCTGACCGCTGCGCCTCCGTTGCTGCCATACCCGGACCGGGCCCTGGCTTCACTTTGGGAGGCTGCACATCCAAGCCTTCCATCTTCTCCACCTGAATTGAGGTGGTGTCACTTCCATAGCCTTCTTCCTCTTCCTCGAGAGCAGCGCTGCCCTCTTGTTCTGCAACCTCCTCAATTGAGGTTGGTGCCAACTGCATTCGTTGATTGGCCTCCTTCAGTTCATTCGTGCATTTTTCTCGGATGAGGTGATGACCTTGCAGGTCCTTCACCCCCAAGGACCACATGGCATGATCCAAGATGCTGGCCACTGCCACCGTGTGGAAGCTGTTTCCAATGGCCGCACATCTCTGGTCTTCAAGTGCCTGTCGCTCTTCTGGCGTCTCAGGGTGTGATCGGGCAAGAACCCCATCAACCTTTCTCGCTCCCTGGCCTGTAATGGCTGGAGCAAGCCATCCTCAGTTTGAATCATGAATTCTTTTCGGTACGTGTAAGGGGGGTACCGGTAATCATGTGCACGCCAACGCTCTTCGGCATCTGGCGGTGTATTGCGAATTCCCGCAGGCGATTTGGGCGGAGCCTTCCGGGGGATGGATCTTGTAAACGTGGGGAAACGCACATTGGCATCTGCCCCTCCTTCCCACTTGTGGCCTGGCTCCAGGAACACTTCGTCGTCTTCAAAGACTGAGCCATACTGCAGGACCCTGAACTCTTCAGTTGGGTAGGCCTCAATCTCTTCCATGTCCATCAAGTCGACGTCCACCCAGTACAGACGAGGCCGACGCACCCTGGACAACAGGCCTGCATCCACCATGATTGGCGAGTCCCCCAGCACACGGCTCATCTCTCTGATGTCCTGCTCATCAGGCACCCCATTCTCAACCAGATTCAGGCTCCAAAGCCCTTCTTCTTCCGCTACCTCCTTGATCATCTTGATGACCTCCGCTCCAGCATAAAAGAGCTTGCTGCGCGGATCCTCCAGGTGCTGGCGGTCCACGGAGAGCGTAGAGAGCCCTTGACAAGGACTTCCCATCCCAGTCACCACTCCTGTAGCGTCTGGGACTTTCTTGAGCCACGACTTGACCTTCTCCTTGGTCACTGTCGTGATGTCTGACCAGAACTCCATCCCAGGGAAGTTCCGGCGCAGGCACCTCCGGCAATCAGCATCCTTTTCAACCGCCACCGAGTAACATGGCTGCACTCCTGCCAGGTGCAATGCTCTCTCCAAGCCGCCAATGCCTGCAAACAGGTCGACCGCCACGATCTTTTCTGTCCCTGCTCGAAAGTCCAAGGACACAAGCGCCTCTTCGTTGAGAGGCTCTTCCATCTGTTTGAGGAGCTCCTCTTCGCCTACCCGGCTTAGCCTTGAAGCAAAGCAGGCCCCTCCTCCCGTTTCACACGCATCACTCGCTGTGACTACGGGGTCGATGGGTGCCTTCAGATTGCTCATCATGGTGGGCAGCAGCGCCTCCAGCACTAACATCTCATCGGCCGTACTTGGCCTCAGTTCCAACATCTCTTGGGCCCTCACAATTTCAACGAAGACCTCCTGCAAGACTGAAAACAAAGGCCTTCTGAACTGCAGCAGGTGGACCGCTTTGCCTGCATAGATTTGCAATCCCTTCTTATTGAAAGCGCCTTCAGCCCTCAAGTGGGCTCCAAGGCTCATCAGCTCCAGGCCTCTTTTCGTGGAGCCTCTCAAGACTCCATGCTCCCCGTCAAGGACAGCACCCAAGCGCTCTGCCTTGCGGACTCTCTCCAAGGCCTTTGCAGCATTCGTCGGGATCCCCCACCAGGCATATGCCTTGCGTAGCCTCTGCTGCTCTTCCGGAGGCTTCCCTTCCAAAGCCGCCGTCACCGATCTATCAATCTTCTCGATGATGGTGGTGTCATCCAGGTATACCTGCCAAATGGGGCCCTCATCAATGTCTGGAAACACGGCGTCCCTGCGGACCTCAGCCTTCTCCAGCAGACCCGCGCCAAGCAGTTGCTCGCTGCGCAATGCTAGCTGCCTATGCGCATTCTGCATCACAGCTACCGCACTGTTCCAGCCCATTGGTAGGACTGTCAATCCTATGAAGGTGTTGCCGGGCTTTCCGGGCTCGAACACCTCCCAAGGGACCGGCTTCCTCAGCACAAGGAACTGCGGCCAGCTGGGCGGGAGCTTGAAGAGGTAAAACGCCGCTGTGAGGTCATCACCTGAAATCAGCAGGTCATCCTCGTAGTCCACTACCAACTTCTGGAAGGCACACGAACCAGTGAGGGTATGGACATCCCCCTCCAGCTGCTCCAAAATCGTGTTGGAGGCCCTCAGATCCACTATCATCCTAAGGACCGGCTCCCCAGCCTCTGTGAACTTCTCGGGCTTCACCACACCGAAGGCTCCATTCAGCACCGGTTTTTCATCAATGACCGGGAACTGATCTACCGGGGTCACCAGGTGGCGGTCATAGAGGGCTTTAGCCACCTTAGCCCATTCGATGTCACCACACATGACCTGTGGCTCGGGCACAAGCTCCGTGATGTTCTCTCTGAGCATAAGGTCGGGCCGCTTCAGCTTGCGCGCCAACCTTTCATCCACCACCTCCAGGATATTAACCAATCCCCCATGGTCGGGACTCGGTAATCCTGGTAGGATCTGCTCCAACGTCAAGGGCTGTGCCTTCTCAACCACCTCCCCGGTGTAGCTCACTCGGAGCTTGCTCAGTTCCCCTTTCCATGGGGCCTCTGGCGTGCGCGGTACACCTCCTTTTTGCTCTGGCTTCTCATTGACAAAGATCTTTGCCATCTGCCAGATTCTTTCCAACGCAGCCTCCTGTGCCTTAGAAGCATATCCACCTGGCGGGCCAACTGCATTCGTGGGCTTGCCATCTGAATGAAGCCAGTTGAGGGCAATCACAACCAGCCCATGCCACACCAGCAGCCCTTGCTTCCTCAAGGCCCTGTTTGCGGCGCTCTTGGTGTCACCACGCTCTCGCCACTCACCAGGCTGATCCTTGAATTTCATCTTGTCAATGATGGTTTCCAACTCGGTCCGCACATCAGGCCATAAGGGGAGTGGAAACAGATTCCTCGTCCGTCCCTCCACCTGAGTGGGCGCCAGGGACATCTCAATCAATTGGCCCAGGGTGCCATTGAGGGTAACCGCCTGAAGGACCAAGTGCACTCCCATCTGAGCAGCCGATAGGTGCTTTGGCTCATTCTCACTCAACCAGCTCATCAACTCGGTGATTTTTCGGGAGCTCACTTCAGCTGGACTTCTCTTTGCTGATCTGGGGGGCTCTTGGGGCTCGGCAAGCTTGGCTCCTTTCCTTTTCCCTTTGCCTTTGACTTGCCGCCCCCCTTTCCTTTCTTCCCCTTCCAGTAGCTCCATCTCGTCTCCTTTCGAGGACTGCTTGCCTTTGTTTCCTCGGCCCTTGGCGTGACCCCCTTTCCGTCGGGGTGAACCGGCCTCAGCGCGGCTTTTCTTTGTTGACCCTCGGCTTGGTGCCTCTGGATCATGTCCTCGTCGAAACTCACCAGTGGGCGAGTCACTGCGTCTGCCACCGGGGCTCGGTCCTCTTTTCCTCCTCCTTCGCCCTTCGCTTCGGCTTGTCCCCACCGAGGACGATGGCTCACGGGCCTCTCGGGGCTTCGAGACTGCCCGCTGCCGACTCCCTACTTCGACTTTGTCGCCTTGTGCATGGCCTCCCGGAGTTTCACGGCCCTCATCTCTTGTCGACTGGCGAATTCCTTCTCCTCTTCCTCTGCCAGTCCGAAGGCCTGAGGTGGTATCAGCTCCAAGTGCTTCCCCATCGTCCATCCGTTGTCCTGTAACGAGACTTCGCAAGCTTTGAAGCGTTGGATTAACAAGTCGCTGGTTTCTGCGAGGCGACCTGATGTCAGGTGATCGAGGCTCATGGCCAACGTCAGGAGTTCGCGCGCCATCCTCAGGCCCATCACCTTCGGAGGGTGACTCGCGAAGATAATCTGGTTCAGATACGCTACCACCTGTTGGCCGTTCCAAGTTGGATTGGCCGCTCCGTCCTCCGACCGACTGGCCAGAAAGCGAGCCATCCCGTCCAAAGCCCTCTTCGTCAACTGCCCGGGCTTCTTTTGTGAGATCTTCCACAGCTGAGGGCCCCCCCGGGCTGGGGCCGCCCCGAAAACTGAAGACTCACTGGACAGGCTGTCATGGCTGAAGCTTTCTTCTGAACCAGCTTCCTCCGATTTCCCTCGCTTTTGCTTCTTCCTTTTTCGTTTCTTCCTTTCCTTCTCCTTCTGTGCCTTTTCTCAGTCAGAGGCACTTTTGGTGGGGCCACGCCAGCCAGCGCGGCATCAAGACCACTTCCCGCTGGAGGGGCTAGTGGCTCTTTGAGTTCCCTAGCTTTTTCCCCCAGGGCTCTTTCACCTTCACGCACTCCCAGCTGGCTCAAGTAGCTGATGTTGAGCATGCTCATTGGAGTGAGCAGCCTCCACTTGTCAACATGGATCAGCTCTCTTCTGTCCCCGCGGTTCTTCCTCAACTTACATTTGCTGGCCTCACCTTCGCAGATGTGATAGAGGCCGTTCTCCGCCCCCATCTGGTTCTGGATGTAGTAATCATAGTAACCATCAGATGACGGTCCATGTCGGCCAGTAAACAAGCCTCGCTGCTTGCCTTCCCAAAGGTCCAGTTGGACGGCACCTCTTCCCTGAGGCTGCCATCGAGTGTCGTAGCACTCGTATTCGAGCCATCTGTTTTGCTCGAACTTCTCATCCGCAGCTGCCACCGCCAACCCTGCTAGATCGGGCCCACTGACCCAGGCCAAGTCTGAGATAGGGCGCCCCAGGGTCAGAGCATCCTTCACATCTTGTGAACTGAGCCCCAGATCTCCGCCCTTCTTCTCAAGCCGGGCTAGAGCCATAGGCTCAGCCAACTCCCCTCAAGGGAGCTAAACCAACCTCAGGTCGGTTTCAACTCCTTCCTCAGGAAGGAGCTCTTGGCAACAGGGTGGCCAGCAGCTCACTTTCTTTCACCCCTCCCCTCCAGTGGCCTCCCCTAAGGTCTGGCCAACTGGAGGGAGGGGTCCCACTGCAACTGTGAGCCGAAACTTCCACAGCGAAACATGGTCGTGTATAAATCTCGTACACGATCAACCATCTGTTTTAACCTTGCTGTCGACAATCTCAACTAATCCCTATCAGAAGCACATACGGGTATCATTCCACGATATATCAACAAAAATAGAATTATTGAAACCAACGACCCGATAGGAACTGAAAAGCACTCTACATAGGACATCATACCCATTTCCATATAAAGACTTTACTTTCTTTGGAGGGACTGATACTATGGCATGGTTCAATGCAAAATCGGACGTGTCGATCAGGGGGGCTAGTGAACTCACACCCCTTTGTTTTCTTTTGTTCCTTTGAATAGTTCTCTTCAACTCGTGCAGGTATCTTACCGTGTCCAGCCTGTGAATCTCTTAATCCCAATGGCGATCCCCAGCAGGTACAACACACTGATACCGCGCACGCACTACAGTTTCTACAGCGCACCAAAAAGCAACCAAAACGGTGTTGGAGCATTGTTCAACCGAAATCCGCTTGGAAACAAAGCGTCAGCTGCCATTCTTGAACCCTCTTCTGTGTGCGTGTCTAGCCTAAGGTCTGTCGGCCTGAGCCGACGAATAAAAGTGGTGCAAAATTGCTCATCACATGGCATGCACTGCAAAAAAATATTGAAGTTCCTGGTTTGTAGTTTGGTTGGGGTTCCTCTTCCCCTGCCTGCGGCTAAAACAATCCACCTGCATTTGATGATCTCAGTGTAGAAAAACCCATGCTTGGGGATAAACATCTGCTTGCATGGCGAAAACCAAGTCCGGGTGGATGAATGTCCCACAAAAGCAAGGAGAAGAAGAGAAAGGAAACACATGAGCAGAAATGTCAAGAACTTAGAACAATACCATGATGTTGCTACCCCATGGTTTTGGATGTTTGTTGCTGCCACAAACCATTTCACCATAAGATCAGAAGGTGACTTCCATCTCTTCCATCCACAGCCCCATCCACAGCCCCATACGCTCCGAGATGCTGCGAGGATCCCACGGCGCGGAATTCGAAGCGATTGCCGCAGAAAGGGAATGGTGCAGTGCGATTGCCTCAGCTCCCAAGGGGCTACTGGGGCTACTGCCAACGGGTTTAGGAAAACCCATCATGATTACAGCTCCTAGACCATCTGAAGAATATTCCGTGCCCAAGTTGTTGGCAATAGTCCGGGCTGCTCCTTCGGAGTAGCCACCCGAGGTGATATTTCAAAGCAGTTGGACCCTGCATCCACATCCCTGAAAATGATGGAGAAACTTCGATCCGGGTACAACAGATAAACCATGTCTGGATCCTCTACGGGAAAAGGCGGGCCCAAAATCAAGTAGGATGATAAAATGCTGCAAATCATAAGAAAATTGTAACGGACGAATCACCTTCATTGAGACGATAATGACCATATGGATATGGCTCAAGCCATCAAACAATAGCGAGTCATGATACCAAACGACCCAATTGATATCAAGAGGATACCCAAATGACCCAACATGGCCGTGGGTCAAAAACTATTGTTGCTTATTATCCCCTATTATTAACCATTATAACCAGCCATTGGTTGGTTAATTTTGACCCATAGCCATATCCCATCTAAGCCTCCCAATCGCCTGAGTATTCCCTTCACTGCTGAGTCCAGTAGCCAGGCACCGACAAATGGTGGGGAACCAAGATGACTCTGTGACTTGCTATGGCCTTGGGAAGTCTCTGGTCGCTGAACTTATTTCTATGTAAACAATAGATCAACCATTTGGTGGCTTAACTTAGTTCCAAACAATATATAGATCAAGAAGTTGGTGGTTCAACATATTTCTAAACAATAGATCAACCATTTGGTGGCTTAACTTTGTTCTAAACAATAGATCAACCATTGTTGGTGCTTAATTCGTTTATAAACACTACATCAACCATCATTGCCAACAAAATTTCACACATTTTCGCTATTTGAAAACGCTATAGACTATTAACCGCTTTTCATGAACCATCAGCGTCAACCCTTGCTATCACTATTGTCGCCATCATGAACGACTACCACGAACTATTGTTGTCAAAGATTATCAAGTGGGTGTTTCTCAAAATAGGGGACCCACCAAATCAACCAGTTTATGAACCATTTATGGTAATAAGCCCAACATTCCAAGGCATCATGACATACTTGGGGGTTATACACATCTTACCAATCCCTAGTTCGAGGAACCACCAAGGAAGCATTACAAACCACTGACACATCATGCCGCCCCAGGCCTTGGGGGTACCCGGTACCCCTGGTCGCCTCCCAAGCGCCATCGACCCAGTGGCGATCTTCCACGTTGGCCTCGATGTGCATTGCCGCGCTGCAGCCCGTGGACTGCTTTTTCTTCTCGGCTTTGTATCCTCAAGGCGTCACGAATCAATGCTGATTGGTTGATGAACCTTTATGGTTAATAAATGGTTGTTAGTGGTTGATGAACGTTTTTTTGGTCAATGAATGGTTGTTAGTGGTTGATGAACGTTTGTTAGTGGTTGATGGATGTTTTACTAGTAGTTAATTCATGGGTAATTCATGGTAGTGGTTACTGAATGGATATTGGTGGTTAATGAAAGGAGTGGGGAATTCTATAATGGTCAAGTACCAGGGATAACATTTATGGCAATGACCCGCATTAATAAACCACTTATGTTTGATGGTAAATCAAGACCTATCTACGGATATCATCAGATCTCCCATTCTTCGGAGCGGGTCAAGGGCCCTGCGTGCGTACCCCAGCTGTGAACCAATCCCCATGACCAGTTACCGGTCAAGTTGCATCACCAAGAATCACAAGCCATTAATCACTAGCTGCTATTAGCCACTATTATCAATCATTAACCATCATCATGAACCATTTATTATTAACCTGCTATTAGTAGCTGATGTATGCAATTTTTTCGATTGATGGGTCTACCATCACCGATGTTGCACTGGTGCATGAACACGTCCGCCACTGAACTTGATGGATTCATCACAGTGTGTAGTGTGGTGATGGTGATGCTTTGTCCAAGAAAAACAGATTTGTTTAAGGGATAATCTGGGATTTCTCTGAGGAAATTGATTTGTTGAGGGATCAGGATGGTGATGTTTATCTGAGACGGTGATGTTTGCTGAGGCCTCTGCTTGCCCTGAAGTTTAAGATTGGGAAGTGCAAAGGAACTGAGAAAACATGTGACCACTTGTTGAGACTCGCCAGCTCCGCATGCCATCCGGGCTTTGGCCATCTGGCTAAATTTTGGATACAAATGAATGAAGGGTAGTCGCAACCTCAAGGTGGCCATATTGACTTGTCACCTGAAAAAATCATTTCTGGAGACAATTTTGCGGACAAACTTTGAAACATATAGCATATATAGAATGGGCTAGCGCCCGGGCGCCGCCGACCCCAGTGTCAAGGGGTCAGGCGAGTAGAGGTACTCTCTGCGCATCGGCTTCTGCCAGCCAAACGGC